>CAUYUJ010017015.1:395676-573176 GCA_963575745.1 Prorocentrum cordatum | reverse complement strand
TGTTTGGGATCGCCTGAGTTGGGTGTCTGGATCCCTCTCCCCACCGCCCACCGCTCTACCCCAAGGCGTGCGTCCACCACGCCTCGCCTCCCCCCTGCCATCTGCCCCCCTCCTGCTCGCTGGCACCTCGCACGGCGCCCACCCCCCTCCCCTTGCCTGCCGAAAGAGGCGCCGGAGCGGACGTGGCCTCGTCCGGCCTGTCCACGTGGAACAGCTCGTACCACATGAGGTTATAGCTGGGCGCTGCTTTGTTGGCGGGGGAGACCGGCTCAGGCGGGGGAAACATCGAGCTGGAATCGGCGACAGATCTGCGATTGGTCCCCGCACTCTCCCGGGCAGGGTGGGCTACCGGGCCCCATATCGGCGACGAATGGGCGATTGGGGGTCGACGCCTTCCCCCCTCGCCTCTATCCTCGTAATGTCGTCCCCTGGTTCCCGGGCCATAGCTCGCCCCTCTGGCGTGGGTTCGGCACGATCTGGGCACCCCCAGAAGGCTCGCAGCGAGGCGCAGCTGCTGGACCGCACCCCGAGGCTGGAACACCGCCAGGAACAGACGAGCACGCCCGGAAACCTCTGACCTCCTCCTCCTCCTCGCCTCCTCCTCCTCCTCCTCCTCCTCCTCGCCTCCTCCTCCTCCTCGTCCTCCTCCTCCTCGTCCTCGTCCTCGTCCTCCTCCTCCTCCTCCACCTCCTCCTCCGCCTCCTTCTCCTCCTCCTCCTCCTCCTCCTCCACCTCCTCCTCCTCCTCCTCCTCGGGCGAGTGGCAAAGGGGGGGTGACCTCATTGGGGGGTGAAGAAAAGTGCCCTACATGGGGCACTTCAGGGCCCCTGTTGGGCCCCTGCCGGCTCCAGAAGGGGCCCTTCTGAAGGTGCTCCTCTTGGGGCCTTTTGTCTTCACCCCTTCATGAGGATCCCCCCCCAACTGCCACACGCCCTGGGGCCTTTGTCTTCACCTCCCTTGAGGATCCCCCCCACTGCTACACGCCCTGGGGCCTTTGTCTTCACCCCTCATGAAGATCCCCCCCCCCCACTGCCACCCGCCCGGGCCCCGACAGCTTCCCAGCGGGACTGGTTTTCCACCCCGAGTCGCGCGCCCCACAGTTCTGTCGTACGAGGTTTCGCGCCTGGCTCGGGGAAGGCGTGGCGATGATGGCGACGACGATGACGAGGGGTTACAGCCCAATTCTCGTGCACGGGTCATGGCCGACTGTGACGAAGATGATGTCGAGACGTGGTGCAAGTGCACGGCCTGCCAATCCCATAACACTAACGTCGCGATTTCTGTTCACAGCGTGGACCCCAAGAGGTCTGGACCCCTTCCCAACACTGATTTCTCATCCCGAGTCAATTGTCACGGCCTCTGAAAGCCGAACGCGGCGAAACCTTTCCGTACTGCTGCTTTGTTTCTCCATGCGTTGGAGGTCTGGGTCCTGGTCGTCGGGTGCGCCGGAGAGAGGATGGGTAGGAAGAGGGGGGTCAGTGCGTCATGGTCGTGTGCTGGCGGGGGACCAAGGGTTAGGTTGGGCGCGTCCTTCTACAGGCGGATCTTGGAAGGAAAGGAAAATAGTCAAACAATATCAGACATAGACAACAATAGTAGAAGCATTGTCCCCATACTATTTTTGCATTACTACTTTGGCATATTCCTCCTGTAGACGGACATGCCCGGCTGGACGCATTGAACTGACAAACGAGGGGCCATGAGATCTGGAAGACGTCGAGGCCTCGGCCATCACAGCCCCCCCCTCGCCCCCCAGTCTTCACCCCACTCCTCGAAGCCCCCGCTAGACGCTCTGGCTGATGCTCTGGGGGGGCCTGTGCTCAGGGGAGGCTGCAGCACCGCTCAACGATGTGCTGTCAACCAAACCTACAGGGTGGGCCCTTTCCATGTCTCTGTGCACTTCAACTTTGGCTTCGACTTCGGCTGCGGATGCACCGTGAAGCGCCCTCGGGTCAGCTCATCCGAGTCGGATTTTCCGCTCGCACGTGTGCCCCCCCCAGCTGGACGCGCGCGACTGCCAGGGCGCGACGAAACGTGAAAGACTGGCTAGGATGCCTGGCGGCGGCCGCTTCCGCGGGCGCCGAACAGTGGGGAGCGGAAGCCCACAGCACAAAGGAGACGGGTCCTGGGTCCTGGGCGCTGCTTAAGTTTGAGGGCAAGCGGGGTGCAGAAACAAACATCACCTCTCGTACACCTCGGGGGCACGAGGTCCTCCCGCTTTCGCATCATCTAGAGCTCCTTTCGTTCATGCGATCCTCGATGCACCCCCCTTTCTATTGCCCCCCAGCGCGCAACAGCCGACCCTTGGGCTCTCCACGGGCCTTGGGACGGTCAAACATGTTCGGCGCGGAAGCCCACGTGTGTGCATCCCGTTTTCGGGTACGTCTTTCCTCTGCGAGTGCCCGAGCAGCCTCTGTGCGACCCGTTGAGGACAAGTCCGAGTGTGTGCGCTGTTTTCTGCTGTTCTCTGCCACTCCCTGGGGATGCCCGAGTGCTGTGCCTGCTAGAATGAAGGGGCCCTGGGACACACAAATAAATACACACAAATAGCAGGATTCCCTATACTTTCACATATTTTCTGTGTTTCTGTCTTCCCCCCCACTTCCCATATCTTCCCATATTTTCTGGGAATCGCTGATTAATTGTGTCGGTGTGTTTTTTCCCCTCCTGATAGCACACGGTGATCAGGGGGCTCTGAAACGAAAGGGGTCCGCGGGGCCAAGGCCGGCCTGCTACCTGAGAGCGAGCACGCATCTGGACGCGAATGGGCCCGTGCAGCACGCTTGTCCGACTATCCCTTGAGAGGCCCCAGCGCCATGCCTGCTAGCATTACGTCGGGCGTGCCCCTCTACAGGGGGATTTTCGACGAAACATATACAAAATTATCTCCAACATGGTAAAACATGAAAAATCGTCCCCAAGCTCTTGTTCACTGTTTTTGCATATTCCCCCTGTAGAGGGACAGGCCCGACTTGATGCTAGCACGCAATGATGATGGGGCCCCGGCGAGCGGGGAGCCCAACACGTCAGACCAGACGTCCTCTCTGAGCGCGAACGCACCTCGGAACGCGAACGCGCCCGTGCGGCTGTGCCCGGTGGACTCTCCCTCCGGAGGCCCGAGAGCTGTGCCTGCCAACGCTCGGCGGCGAGCGAGGGGGGGAATGTGACCCTGGCCTTCCAGGAGGGCTAAAAAATAGCACGCGACTTAAAAACCTATCCCAGAGCTATTCTACGTCTTGGTTTTAGGCTGTTTCGTCTCGTTTTTTAGGTTTTTAGGTCTCCAGTGCTAAAACATAGCTCTCTGGAAGGTCAGGGGAGAAGGGGCGGGCCTTCTCAGAAGGCTCGGAAGCCCCCAAGCCTTCTGAGAAGTTTGCCAAGCCTCCCCCCAAGGCAGAAGAAACCTCTCAGGAGGCGCATGGGGCATCTCTCGCCATCGCTCGGACGTCCATTCCCTGTGTTTTCTTTGGGTTTCGTGCGTGGCTTCTTCGCCAAATGATCAAGGATGCTCCTCGACGGTCCTCGCCGGAGGAAAAATGCACACGTCCGAACGATGCCAAGATCTGAGAAGTCCCACCGCCTTCTGAGAAGGCCTTGTCCTTCTCGCTTCCCCCCCCCTCGCTCGCCGCGGTGGCGCGCGGTGGCCGTGGGGCTCCGGAAAGAGGCGCGCGAGAAGCGCCGACGGACCGACGGAAAGCCTGACGTCCGCCGATCTGGTCTCTCAGACCGCGGCCCCGAGGAGGGCGGAGGGAGGAGGGAGGGAGGAGGGAGGAGGGAGGAGGGAGGAGGGAGGAGGGAGGAGGGAGGAGGGAGGGAGGAGGGAGGCTTTTTGACTGCACTTGGCTCGTTGCAAGTAGCTTGAGCTAGGTGGCCGAGGTCGGCCAGGCGGCAGACAGAGCCCGCCTAGCGGGCACAGCAAAGGTTCTCCGCTCCTGGTCCGTCCGCAGGCACAAGCGATTCTTCGCCATTGGACCTGCATGATGGGCGGGGGAGGTATTGGCACCGAAGGGGAGGGAGGGGGAATAATAAGAAGAGAGGGGATCGGTGCCGTGCGAGAAACACTGAGCGCGCCATCTAGGCGTTGCCCTATGCGGGCAGCGCTGAACGACCGAAGAGCAGCAAAGCTAGCCTCAGGGACGGCCACCTGGGAGCATGGCTTAGCCATGGAAATGAGCGGGATGAGTAGGAAGAGGGCCAGAATGGCCTTGCCGCGCTGTAGGGCGGCCGTGGCGGAGCGGACCAGGAGGGAGAGGCTGGCGTTGCCGCCAAGAGACTAGGGAGCCCCATCGGTAACGCATGTGACCGGAAAAGGGGGCAGGTGAGAGAGCGCCAGTGCTGTGCTGGGCGTCTTGGAGTAGACGTGGTAAGAGGGGAGGGATGATCATAAGGAGGGAGAGGGATTATCTCGTCCAGCCAAGCAGCGCTAGGGCGCGGTAGCTGTCAGTAGAGGTACGCCCCTCTGACGGCCAGCATTAGCCGAGAATTGCTCGGCAGGTGGGAGCTACTGAGGCAGCATCTTTGCTTGCCGCAATAGCCAGGAGACTATGAAGCCCCATCGATTACGCACGTGACCGGAAAGGGGGCAGGTGCGAGAGCGCCTGTGCTGTGCTTGACGTCTTGGTGTAAACGTGGTAAGAGGGGAGGGAAGAACATATGGGAGGGAGAGGGATTATCTTGCCAAGCCAAGCAACACTAGGGCGCGGTAGCTGTCCGTAGAGGTACGCACCTCTGATGGGCAGCATTAGCCGAGAGTTACTCGGCGGGTGGGATGTGCTGCGGCAACAACTTTGCTTGCCGCAGTATCGACTCAGCCGTGGGGAGTCTGCGAATTGAGCTGTGAGCATTGCTCCGACCGCTCTACTGGTAGCATGGCTGCTCGAAAGTGTCGCTTTGGCCTGGCCGCAATGCTGCGGCAAGAATGTGTGAAACTAGAGACTGGAGCTGGCTACAGCTCTTGCAGCTGGCCCGCCCTCTGGATGGGGCTGAAGAAAAGAGCTGAAGGGCCCGCTGCGACGAGACTATAGGCCAGCTCGGCCGACCTTAGATTGGAGCATCAAAGCTCCTCAGCTGGTGAATTACGGTACGTGTGGCTGGCTAGGGCTATCTAGGTGGTGGGCTGCCGATATAAGGGAGGAGGGAGGAGGGAGGAGGGAGGAGGGAGGGCCATCTTCCGTCCCGGACTCCTCCTCCCGGGGCCAGGAAGAGGGCCCCGAGCGCCGAAAACCAGGAAGAAAAAGAAGGCTAAGCCAGCACGAGGATGACATTGGGTGGGGGTGCATCGATCATATCTGAAATCCGGCGGCCCTGCAAGATGTCTAGGGCGCCGCGGCCTTCCAAAAGCGTTCCCGAACGCTCTGAGAACGTTCCAGAACGCCCTGAAATGGATCGATTCGCGTCCTAGACACCCGAAAACAAGCCCCGAAGGCGGAAACCCAGGATTGAGCAGGGACCGACCCTATTCCTGTAGGTCTACCATGGCATTATCTTAGAACAATATAGCGTTCAGAAGACGTAAGCAATGTTCTTAAACCAGAACATGCAGCCGATGTATTCAAACCAAGCACCCTCAGCCAGAAGCGTTCTAAGAACCTTCGTGCAAGCCATAGCATGCTCTCAGAGCATTGTTTGGTGGGCCTATCGGCGAACCAAGACGATTCGCAACTGCTTGACAGGACACATCCAGTTCTACACATTAGATCTGACGCACCAGCAACACACACACACACACCCAACCCATAGGGGGGTCGGAGAGGGCTATGGGTGCGTGTTGTCGGACGGGGGTCCCCGCGCGAAAGGGAGCGTTCCCCAGGGTCCGACAACCCGCACCCATACCCATAGCCAATCCTCCTCCCAACGACCCCCTACGGGTGTGTGTGTGTGCTGTTCGTTTGTCAAGATCGCCAAAGGCCTGCAACCGTTGAGGGGACGAATAACGGTATGACAGAAAGTTTCCCGCCGTCGGTGATGCCTGCACCCCTGGCGGCTGGAAAGTTTACACCCCCACGGCGCCACGTAGGTGAATAGACTTGCCAGCGGCCAGGGGGACAGGCGCCCCCGACGGCGAACAAGTGTATGTTACACCGGTCTTCCCCCGCTTATGAGCCCGACTGCAGGAAGCCTTCCACAAGAAACCCCACCCTGGAGCTCCAGGGCGTCCATCGATTTCTGGCGCGGGAGCGCCACGCTCTCCATGGCAACACCACCGAAACGCAAGAGGCCCAGGGCACCCTGGAGGCAAGCAAAATGTGTTCCTTGGGATGCCCCCCCCCTGTATGCTTTACCACTCTGCGCCCGCTGAGACTGAAGGGGCCCTGGACAACACACATGAATCCACACAAATAACAGGAGTCCCAATATTTTCCAATAGTTTCTGGGTTTTTGTCTTCCCCCCACTTCCCATATTTTCCAATATTTCGGGGGAATCGACGATTTACCGTGTCTGTGTGTGTTTTTCCCCTCCTGATGGGACGTCCAAGCGACCGACGGGCGGCACGAACGGCATCCGCGGAAAAGGCCGTCGGGGGCACCCCGAGGGACTGCCTGCCCGTGGGCCGCCGCCACTTCGGCCCCAGGCCTCGCAGGCCGCGGGACCCCGACCCCCCCCCCATCCTTCTCCTCCTCCTCCTCCTCCTCCTCCTCTTCCTCCTCCTCCTCCTCCTCCTCCTCCTCCTCCTCCTGTCCTCCCTCCCTCCTTCCCCTCCTCCCGTTCCTGCCCCCTCTCCTCCCTCTCCTCTCCTTTCTCCTCTCCTCCCTCCTCTCCTTCCCCCTCTCCTCTCCTTTCTCTCCTTCCCTCACTCCCATTATCCTCGGCCTGGTACCTCCTCTCCTCCCTACCTCTCCCTCCTCTCCCGACGAGGACAAGAGGAAGGATATGATGGAATGCGGCATGAGGGAGGAGAGGAAGGCGGGGAGGGAGGGAGGGAGGGAGGGAGGGGGGGCAGGAGGGGGAGGAACAGGAGGGAGAGGAGAGGGAGGGGAAGGCGGCCAGGGCGGCCCTGTATGGGGAGTCTTTGGCCCCTCCTTCTCCTGCGTGCCTGAGGTGTCGCTCCCTGGGCTCTCCTGTGGTTACCCATTGTTGCTCAGGGTTGCTCCTCCTCCTCCTCCTCCTCCCCCTCCTCCTCCCCTCCTCCTCCTCCTCCTCCTCCTCCTCCTCCTCCTCCTCCTCCTCCTCCTCCTCCTCCTCCTCCCCCTCCTCCTCTTTAGGCTGCCATTTGGGCTCCGTGCCCCCGGGGGGGCGAGGCGCGGATGCAGTTTGGCCCCAGACGCCAGCCGCCCCGCCCAGGGCGCCGGTGCCAGTCATTCCAGCTCGCGAGCGAGCCACTTCCCCGGCCTGGCGTAAGCTTAAGTCGGGCGTGCCCCCCTACGGGGGATCTCCGACGAAAAACAATCAAGATTCAAACTTGTCAAATAATACTATAAGAAAATAGTCCCCAGACTACGTTTGGCTGTTCCCCCTGTAGAGGGAAAGGCCCGACTCAAGCATAGGCGCGAGCGCAGGCGCCGCAGGGAGGCCAGACGCCCCCTGCGCCTCGACGCGGCCAGGCGCTGCCTGCGAGGGCATCGCGGCGAGGCCGCGGCGAGCTGCGCAGGCGACGCAGTGGGCGTGCAGATTCTGCCAGCACCCGACGACTGGATCTCTGTGGAGCCATGCCGAAGAGGCCGGCTGCGGCAAGCGTGGGCGCTCCGAAGGGCGTGTGTTTTCAAGGCGGATTGCGTCTCCGCCTCGAGCCCCGCGGTGCCGCCTGAGCGCCAGCACACGGGGGGGCGCCACCATGGGTCCCGCCGCGGGCCCAGGAGAAGCTTCAAGTCGGGCGTGTCCCCCTACAGGGGGACTTTCGACGAAAAATTGAAACTGGTCCACAAATTCTCCCAAATGGTCAAAAACATACTCAAACAGTAGTCCCCAGACTATGTGTTTACTATTTTTGAACCTCCCCCTGTAGAGGGACAGGCCCGACTTCACACCATGGTCCCGCCGCGGGCCCAGGAGAAGCTCGACAAGCAGGACCTCGCCGTCGCGTGGGCCAACGAGGAGCTCGCGCGGCTCAAGGCGACACTTGCTGCACGCGACGCCCCCCATGAACCTCGACGGGCCCAAGCTTTAGGTCGGGCCTGTCCCCCTGCAGGGGGATTTTGGGCGAGAAATCAACAATACTTAAACAATGCTCCAGAATGGTAGAAAAACGCGAAACAATTCGTCCTCATACGAATTATTGACCATTTCTGAATCTTCCTCCTGTAGAGGGACGGGCCCGAGTTCACCCGAGCTGGACTTGCCTGGGAGGAGGTTGCAGTCCGCAGCAGGATTCGCGAGCTCGATAAGCAGCTGGCGCTGTCCGAAGGGATCGGCTGCCCTACAGTGCGGGCGCGGCCGCAAGAGACCCTCGCAAGAAACCCAACCCCGAGAACCCGCGCGCGAGATGCATCTGAGGGGAAACCCGGAGCACCCTGAACGCAGCAGCTCCTTCAACGGCTGCGGGAGGTCACCGCGCAGCGCGAGGAACGAAGAAAGCCAGGATACCCGAACGAAAAGCATCTGGTTTCTCGATGCGCGCCCCCACTGTACTCCAGATTTCGTAATAAAAGGGAGGGGGTCTGGACCCTCCAAGACAAGCCATTTCAGACCCCCCCCCGTGGGAGAACCCTCCAAAACATCGTCCCCAGACCCCCAGGCCCTCCAAGATAGCCTGGAGGAGACCCCCCCCCGAAATGAGACCCCCCTCCCTTTCTTACGAAATCTGGAGCATGTGTTCACATCCTGAGCTGTTTTCTGACGGCCCCGGAGCCTGGCGAGGGCCCCCGGGAGCCGAAGACAGCCAGGCATCTTCCGGCATGGCTTGTTCAGAGCGGGAGGGGGGGGGTCCGGGTTTGTGCTCTGGGCGTTCCTCTGTGTGAGCCTGCGGGTCAGAGCATGAGGAGGAGGAGGAGGAGGAGGAGGAGGAGGAGGAGGAGGAGGAGGAGGAGGAGGAACAGGGGGGTCGGGGGTGGACAGACCTCCCGACACCTCGTGTGAGGGGCTCGAGGCCGAGCGCGAGGAACGCCACCAGAAGCTGCAGAAGGCCCCGCCTCCAGCGCATCGCATGCCCGCCCGCATCCTCCGCATCAGGAAGCACGAGGCTGTCTTTGAAGGGGCCCCAGGACACACAAATGAATACACACAAATAAACAAATCCCCATATTTTCGCATATTTTTGAGGGTTTTGTCTTCCCCCCCACTTCCCATATTTTCATATATTTTCTGGGGGATCGACGATTCATTGTGTCTGTGTCTTTCTTTCCCTCCTGAATCCTCCGCATCAAGAAGCACGAGGCTGTCTTGGCCAAGAGCGCGAGTGCCCTCGCCGAGCGGGTCGAGGCCATCGCCGAGGTGCCAGAGGCAGCTGGAGGCGCAGCGGCAGGAGCTCGTGGGCCTCAGCGCGGAGTTGCACGACCTCGCGCGTGGCCAGGTCCAGCCGCCCGCGACAGCGGCGCTTGCCGAGGTGGCGCCGGCCATGGGCATCGGCGCCCAGAAAATGTGCGAGATCCTGCAGGGGCCTTGGGACACGCAAATCAATAAACACAGATAACAGGATTCCCCTATAATTTCCAATATTTTCTGGGTTGTTGATTTCCCCCCCCCCCACTTCCATATTTCCCCAGACTTTCTGGGGAATCGACGGCTACTTGTGTCTGTGTGCTTCTCTTCCTCCTGAGATCCTGCAGGGGCTCGGCTCGGCGGACGGCCAGGCCCAGGCGCTGGCGTTATGTCGGGCGTGTCCCCCTACAGGGGGATTTTCGACGAAACATAAAAAATACCACAAACATGCACCAAAAAGGTCCAAACATACTCAAAAAAGGAGTCCCCAGACTATTTTGGGATTATTTTTTTGGATTAATTTTTGGGTTTTTTTATTTTGCGTTGAAGATTCAGCGAGCGAATAACGGTATAAAATAAACTTTTTCGCTGTCGGGGGCGCCTGTCCCTCGGCGGCTGGAAAATTTATACCCCTACGGTGCCACCGTAAGGGTCTAAATTTTCCAGCCGCCCAGGGACACGCGCCACCGACAGCGAAACAATTTATGTTATACCGTTCTTCGCCCGTTATAAAAACCCCCTCTAGGGGGACAGGCCCGACGTAGCGCTGGCGCCGCAGCTCGAGGCGCGCGCGGGCGAGCGCGCCACCGACCAGGCCGCCGCCGGCGCGCCCGCGGCTCGGCCTCTCGCCAGCCAGGGGGGCCGCCCCTCGCGGAGGAGGCGGCGCGGCAGGGGCTTGCCGAGGCACGGGCTGCGGCGCCCCCCCCCCACCCCCGCAGGCTTCAAACGGCCAGGGGGGCTGCCCCTCGCGAAGGAGGCGGCGCGGCAGGGGCTTGGCCGAGGCACGGGCTGCGGCGCCCCCCCCCCGCAGGCTTCAAACGGGCGCGTCCCGCTACAGGGGGATCTTCGACGACAAATGCAAGGTATACAGATCAATATGCCAAAATGGCCAAAAGAAATATGCCCAAAAGAATGCCCAGACTATTTTTGAGTATTCCCCTCTGCAGAGGGGCAGGCCCGAGCCCGACCTCGGGGCGCTCGTCGCCTCCCGGCGCGGGCGTTGCCTCCAGTTGCTGAGCTTCCTGCCGATCGTCCTGCCAAGCGCGAGGCCGCGCGCCGCGTGTCCGGCGCCGTGGGCGCTCCTCCTCCTCCTCCTCCTCCTCCTCCTCCTCCTCCTCCTCCTCCTCCTCCTCCTCCTCCTCCTCCTCCTCCTCCTCCTCCTCCTGCCTCCTCCTCCTCCTCCTCCTCCTCCTCCTCCTCCTCCTCCTCCTCCTCCTCCTCCTCCTCCTCCTCCCTCCCTCCCTCCTCCTCCTCCTCCTCCTCCTCCTCCTCCTCCTCCTCCTCTCCTCCTCCTCCTCCTCCTCCTCCTCCTCCTCCTCCTCCTCCTCCTCCTCCTCCTCCTCCTCCCTCCTCCTCCTCCTCCTCCTCCTCCTCCTCCTCCTCCTCCTCCTCCTCCTCCTCCTCCTCCTCCTCCTCCTCCTCTCCTCCTCCTCCTCCTCCTCCTCCTCCTCCTCCTCCTCCCTCCTCCTCCTCCTCCTCCTCCTCCTCCTCCTCCTCCTCCTCCTCCTCCTCCTCCTCCTCCTCCTCCTCCTCCTCCTCCTCCTCCTCCTCTTTTTTTGGCAGCAACGCCGCGGCCTCTGTGCACAGCGCTTGCTCAACCAGTCCAGAGGCGCAACTGGCAGGCACTGAAACCTGTACCTTGCAGCAGCGGGATGAATTCGTCGATGTCGACGAACACACCCTTCTTGTCAGGGTGCAGGCCTCTACGGAGCTTACGCATGTTCTTCACACCAGCCACCGTAGGAGGGGCGCACTTACGCCCAAGGCCTAACACAACTCCACCGCTGCTATAAAACTTGCACGACATGCAAAGGAACAGGTGAGAATTATCAGTGCATGGGAACGCGATCGCCCTATGCCCGAGACGCTCCAGAACACACCTGTCGAGCCTGCTAGGGCCCGCACACTCCGAACCGCCACGCGGCCAGGAAGAAGCTCTGGAGCCTCGCAAACACACACGGCACCTCCAAAAACTTCCTTGGCGTTCCCAATCGTGCTCAAGCGTGAGCCGAGATGAACTTGGTGGCTTTGGCGGCTGGACCCGCACTACGCCACGGAACTCGACTTTGGGCCAAAGCGGGAGCAACGCTGCTCCGCCCATCAGCACGGCCCTCGCAATCTCTAGCGTGCGACTTAAATCATCAGCCTCCGTCGGCGTCATGGTCGGGTGGCGCCTAGCACCCTCCTTCGCCGCGACGTCGGCATACGCGTTACCCAACCTCCGAAAGCGCTCCTCCGCCGACAAACCCTCCTCCTCCACATCTTTGTGGGCCGCCACTTTGTGGAAGCCCTCGCAGAAGCGGCCAAAATGGTGGCGAGCTTGAATGACAAAGCCAGCATACTGTCGGGCTGGGCCTATAGCCTCAGCGCCTCCAAGATTCTGCAGCAGCACCACGTTAGCACAATCTGAGTAGCACTGAGCTGGGCCCTCTGTATACAACGCCGTCCAGGCGAGGGCCCCGAATTCAGCAGCCTGGGGGGTCTGAGGCCAAGGAGCCCAGAGGGGGCCTTTGGTAACCCCTAGCAGCTCCCCAGACTCCGAGACCATGACAACAGACCACCCCGCCCTAGACAGCTCTCTAACCTGATGCCTAGTACATGACCCATCCATGAAAATGCGCCCCCAGACGCCGTCCCTGGGAACGATGGAGGGGGGCGAGCCTGGCCTGACAGGGTCAGGGAGCAGGTCCGCGTACCACTCCACCGTGAAACCGTCGGGCGAGATAGCAGGCTTGGGAGCCCAATCCCCAGGATGTCTAAACGCACCATGAAGCCACAGAGCTCTAACCTCGGGGTCGTTCTCTGGCACCTCAAGCGCCGCTTGCTGGATCCACTTCGGCATGTGCTCGTCCCGCTCGGCCTGCACGCACGGGCGCACCCAGAGGCGGTGAAACAGGGTGTCCTTGGCGCCGCAGCCCAGCGGGCACAAGCTGGAGATGGGATAGCCTAGGTCAGCGACGTCGCCTGCAGTCCAACAGGCATTGGTGGCAAGAGCACGGATCATACCCTTCTGAACCCCGGGAATTTTCGTGGAAGCGAGAAGCCTCTTCGGGTCGTCCCAGCAGAGACGAAATCCAGCCCGAAACTTGTCCCCCGACTCCCGCTCGAGACTCCTAAAGGCCGCCTCCTTGCAAAAAAGCTTCACCAGCTTGGGCGGCGACAGCGCAAGAGAAATCTCGCGACCGAAATCGTCAACGAGGGTGGTGAAATTGGGCATGGTCCACCCAAGCCTGTACAACGACATTCTCAGCCCCGAGATGGGTCCCGAAACTTTGGCCCCGATCCAGTCCTTCTTATCGAAAACAGAACTCCAACCAGCCCGAAGTTCAGCCCAACTCAAGGCCCACTCAAAGGCCCTCGTCTGACGAATCCACACCTCCTTGGCCCAGCGGATGATGGGGGCACAACTGGCCCTCCACGTGGGGTCCCTTTCGAAGAGACACAAAACCGAAAGGGACCTTCCCTGGGCAGGAGGTTTCACGCACGACATGGCCATGCGTCGAAGCGACAGCAGCTCGCGGTCAGAGACCCCGTACACGTCCGACCCGTAGACCGCCCCCGCTGAGGGACCCGAAGCGAAAGCCTTGACCACCTTACGGCCCAGCGTGGGGCCCAACTTCCCGAGACGACGAGCTTTCCTGAGAGCCGCAGCCGCCCTCTGCTTGACTTTGGCACTCCTGTTCTTTCCAGGAGCTCTGACCGCTCTGCCCGCCGTGTAATCCACACCTAAGTTGGTCACGCGAGTGCAGACTGGATCGCCGACTACGCCCCCGAGCTCGGCAAAGAGCGCAGCCGAAACGTGCTTGCTGCCGGGGACCATGCCAACCTCATCCATAGCCAGCTTGCAGTTGAGCGTCGACGTGATCGCAGAGTGCAGAGCTCTGGCGCCTGAAACTAGATGCTTCAAAACAATGCTGGGCTTGCCATTCGCGCTGAGGCTTAAATCGTCAACGTACACATCAACATCAGGCCCCCTCGGAATGGAGTCGAAAGCCTCCAAAGCAAACGCCCTAATAAGGCTCGTCGCGAAGGTGCAACCCGCGACGACCCCTTTTAGGGCGAAAAACTGACCATCGACGACTCCCCCCAAGGTCATGAATCTCGCGCGCGAGTATGCGTGAATGGCAAGGCGCGCGATGCCTAGGGGAAACTGATGCTGCTTGCACTTAGCCCAGAGAAAGTCGAGGTCGATATGTTCGTAGTACTTACGCAGGTCCCAAAACATAGAGGCACTAGTCTGACCTCTGGCCGTCCCCGACTCCGCTCTGAAGGCCTGCCTCCAGACAACGTCCCCCGCCCCACGATGGGCCCCCGCCGCCCAGTAAGGGCGGCTGTGCTGGAGCTCCCAACGGAGAGCTTCAAAACGGCGGCATCTGCCCCAGACGCGATACCAACTCGAGAAGATCCCAATGGGTCGGAAACCCCCACACGCCTTGGCCAACAAAGCGACCAGCACCCAAGAGAGCTGGACAGGCAGGGACCCCGTGGCCTCCATGACCGAGAACCAAAGAGACATGGCCATCAGTGCCTCGTCCGAGAGCAGGCTGAAATGACGGCAGTGGAAGCCGCCCAAGCTGACAGCAGAAGCGGGCCGATATTTCTTAGACATGGCCCTGATGATGTCGAGCTCGAGAGGGGGAGGGCATGGCAATACATCCTTACCGCACAGGCCCTGGCCACCACCGTCCCCCCAGATGGAGACGAACTTGGCCGATTCAGCCTTGAGCAAGCTCATGGGATCTGACACCGCGACGCCCGAGCGGGAAAGAGTCGTGGTGGGGGCCCAGGCAACAGGGTCCCGAATAGCCTTCTGCGCATTGCGCGACCCCTTCTCGAGCCCCTGACGCACCCATTCACTCCAAGCCTTCCGAGAAGACTTGGCCACGGATGCCTTAGCAGTAGCACAGGCTTCAGAAACAACGCCGATGTGCCGATCGAGGTCGGCGGCCAGCTAAGCATACTGCGCGCTAAGCCAGCGGCAGTGCGGAACAGAGGCGCATAGGCTGAGTTCTCCACCACAGCCACCGTCGTCGGCGGCTCCGCGAGCGCCGCCAGCACCTGACGGCCTCCCTCTAGAAGGCCCTCAGGGCTGAAGTAGCACCTGGAAGCACGAAGTTGACTGCTCAGCCAAAGCACCGACCTGAGGGCAGGGTCGGGCTCACGGCCGCCTTCCTTTAAAATGCCTTTCCAAAACATCTGCGGCCGCTTCGCTCTGGCCCCCTTGGGAACCTTCACCCCCAAGATAGCGCTGAGGTCACGCTCGGCCGCGTTGGCCCACGCACGGTGCCCAGGGGCCAGCAAAGCACGAGCACGATCACCACCGCCCTCCTGCGCAGCCCTATAAGCCTCACGCGCAAGCCCAAGCGGGACCTCCCACGACCCAGGCTCAGGCCGCGGGCCAACCGGCGGCGCCACAGGAAGGTCAGGCGGCCTTCGAAAGGCGAGAGCTTTGAGATCACCGACAGACGCATGAAAGCGCAACGACACAGGCCTGTGAGGGTGGATGGGCGAGTCCCCTTGCACGTAGATCTGCTTGAGACCGAGGGAGAGGGCATGGGGAACAACGAAAAAATCAAAGCGCTCGGGGGGGCCAACGCTAGGGAAATGGGTATGCCCTTGGGAACTGACAGTCACCCCATTGGTCTTCGCCTGGAAGCCCGAAGCCGCCAAGGTCTCTGGGGGGAGATTCCAGTCGGCCCCTATGATGAACTCACACTCAAGGCCCCCTATAAACTCCCCCACAGATTTTAGGATTGACAAGTTGGCCTCTGACAGACCTTCGCTGTGGCAGAGGTAGAGGGAGAGGACGCAGAAGGTGGCGCACCCTGGCACGTGCACCGTGGCACATATCGCGCGGCCCTCGGCCAGCACGGCCCTGTCCTGGTGCTCAAACATGCCGAGCGCGTCGCGCACGAAGATGCCGACCCCAGAGGAGGTGCCCCCACCTTCGCCAACAATACTTGGAGCCCAGAGCGACTTCCATCCCAGATACTTGCCCCCTTTCGAGGCCGTGGCAATATCGTCGTCCCCACGCAGGCGATGCTCCTGAGCGATAACGATATGCGAGGCACTGCTCATAAGGTAGCCTTTCAAGGTGCCCCAGCTGTTGGCGTTCACGGTGGACGCCAGCAGGCCTTCGTCGAGCCCGCAACTCTGTGGCCTGGCAGGACCAGTCGTCGCTGGAGGCGCAGGGGCGGGGGCTGACCAGTCAAAAGCCCCACCCCGACTGGAGGCCCTGACCGTACTTGCTCCAGCAAAAAAATCGGATTGCGGCAAGCGTGCGACCGCAGCCGTGGCTGCGGAGCCATCGCTCAACCTCTGATCTGCCAGACCAGGGAGAGGTGAGGGACGAGGATCAGGGATTTCACGGTCTCCTGGGGGCACAGGATGAGGGTCCCAAGGAAAAATTAGAGCAGGAAAAAACTCAGATCCTTGAGACAACGAGTGAATATTGCGCGCCAAGCGCAAGCCAGACTTCTGGACTGAAGAGCCGATAGATGAAACTCGATTCGCCAAAAAGTTGAAAAAATGGAACCAGTCATCCGAGCTCGGAGTGCCACGAACCAAACCACTAGGCCACCCCCCTCAGGCGAGGGGGGGGACACCCCTGACAAATGCTGGTCAACCCGAGCTCGGATGTCAGTGGCTGCAGCGGCTGCAACGGGCCTTGCATCAGGCTGAGTTGCGGCGCCTGGCTCAGAAGGCGCAGCAGCTTCTCCTCCCCCTGCGGCGGCGCCACGACCTGCGTCGTCAGCGCCCTGGGCAGGAAGTCCTTCGCCGCTTGCGCCGCTTGCGCTGCAGCCGCAATTTGTGAGCCTGGTGAGCTGCCTTGACCTCCGCAGCCGTGGAGGTGAGCTGCTCGAACAGAGACTTGGACAGGTCCTGCACACCCGTCTGCAACTTCTCCAGCCTCGTCTGATACTCCTTGCGATCCCCCTCATTGACATCGTACTCGCTGCTCTCGAACTCCTCCATGATGTCAAACTTGATCATACTCGTGAGATCGAACTTGCCTTCCATGATATCCCGCAGCGGGATAGCTGGGGTGCTGCACGGCCCAGACTCCGCGCCTGCACCCTTCGTTCCTGCGCCGCTGCAGTCACGAAGCCGTTCCACTGCTGCTTTGTACTCCTCATCCGCCTTGCAAAGCTGGTCCCGCGACTGGCGCGCCAGCTCCTCCAGCTCTGCGGTCTCCTGCTTCCTTTTGAGCAGGCGAGTGAGCTGACCCTCGAGCTGCTTCTCCATGCGGCGGACTGCTGCATGCTGCTGCTGAACCAGCTGATGAACATTGATCTCCGTGGGCTTGCTGGCAGCCTCCAGGCTGGCCGCCACATCAGCATAGCATTTACCCCTCGTAGCATCTCCCGCCTTGTACGACAGGGAGGCCATCTGCTTAGCCTCTTCGACAGAAAAAGCAGGAACGGGTCCAGCGGGGAGCGGCGGGGCACTCCCACCCTTCCCTGCTGGCTGCAGCTGACCTCCTGGGGTCGAACCATGCAACTCGAACCGAAATGCATCGTTGAAACCCTTGCCTTTGCCCTTGCCGTAGCCCTTGCCCGCAGTCTCTCCTTTGCACCCCGAGGCAGTGCCAAACCGCCCAGGCGGTCCCGACCAGTAGGACTGAGCACGAGGGCCAGAGCGATCAGGAGTAACTGGAACTTGGGGAAGCAAGCGTGCCATGATAGTTGTTGCACCACTTCGCCGAGGGAGCGTTCTTGCGACAACCGCACCCTGGGCACTTGCTGGGCGACTTGTAGTTGTTTTGCCACTTGCCACTGCCCTTGACCTTCCACTCCCCTTCACCGTCATCACCCTCAGATGCTTGCACCCACGGGTTATACGTGAAACGAGAGGAAGAAGGAGCCATCGAGGATGTGGGCAGGGAAAGTAACAATTCGATAGCCTGAACGTGATGTGAAATGTACCCGGCGGGCGAACGCCAGGGAAAGCGGACGGGGGCCGCGCAATCCCCCCTGCCAAACCTCAAATCCTTGAGCAACCGCTACGGACTTGAGCCAAAATGGCTACGGACCTCCTCCTCCTCCTCCTCCTCCTCTTCCTCCTCCTCCTCCTCCTCCTCCCCCACCTCCTCCTCCCCCACCTCCGGGCGCGCCGCGTGTCCCAGCATGCAGGAAGGCGCGACGCCCAGGGGCGCGTCCCTGACCAGCCGCTGCTGCCGTCGAGCGCGCTGGCAGCATGGGCCTCCTCGGGTGGGCCAACGGACAGCGTCCTGCCTGCTGGATTCGAGCGCGGTGCTGGTCGGCGGGCTCGGCGGAAGGCTGCCCCTAAGCAGGGGCCTGACGCTGCTGCTGCTGCGTCCGAGGTTGCTGCGGAACCAAGACATCTCACCGCCGCGGGCGCCCCCTTGCGCGGACAATTTCGCCCGCGCAGCTGGCGCCTCCGCGCGAGCTGGCACGCGCCGGGAGGCCGCCAGACGCGCTTGCGCTGGGGGCGCCGCTGACGGGGGCCCGCCAGGCCCTTTCGCGTGGGCTGCCAGTGGCGCTGCTGCTGGGGGCGCCGCCGAGGGCGGCCCAAAGGGTCTCCCTGCGTTCACGATTTCGTCCATGCAGCTGGCGTCTCCGCGCGAGCCGGCACGCGCCGGGAAGCCGCCGCGCGCGGCGCCGCCGCGGCCAGCCCCGAGCCGCCCCGGCCGCCGACGCCAGCGCCGACGTCAGCACGAAACGTAGTGGTCGCCAAGCGTTGGTGGATGGGCCATGGGCCGAATTCCATGGAGATTGAAGGCAATGCCGATGGCAACGTGGTGGACCCAGCGCCGATGGTCAAGTGTACCTTCGTCACGGCCAATGGCGACAATTCTGGGCCGCTCAAGAGCTTTTTGAAGGCGCTGCAGCCTGCAAGGCTATAGCGGCCCAGGAGCATCATGTGCTTCCTGCGGGGCTGGCTCAGCTGGAGCGCGACCTCCTGGATTTCGGCTGCCACGGCATCTTCGTCCCAGCCTACTCGACGGGGCAAGGCCGCACGTCAGGTGGCACGGCGGTCCTCGCGCCCCAGCGCGTGGCGATTTCGGCGCCGCCCGTGGCGCGAAGCCGCATTGCTGCTGGGCACATCCATTGGGGCCATCCCGGAGGCGTGATGCTCGTGTCCGCGCACTTCCAAACGGCCGTGGGCATGGGCGCCACCGACGTCCAGCTGCTCCACACCCTGGCCACCTACGTGGTCCAAGCGTGCGGCTACGACGGGGTCATCATGGGCGACTGGAATATGACGGAGGCGGAGCTCGACCAGCGGGTGGATCAGCACGGTCAGCGGTATCATTGTGGAGCCCGACGTGCCGACGTGCAGGAAGTCCTCACCTGGCAGGGTGATCGACTTTGCGGTGTGCCGCAGCAACCTTCTGCCCAGGATAGCGGCCCCTCAGGTCGACGAGTCGACTCCGCTTCCCGCCCATGCTGCCGTTCACCTGCCGTTGCTGGCGACCGACCGTGTCCCGTGGCAGCGGGTCCCAGTGGAGCCTACTGCGCTGCATGTGCTGAAGGCAGGTTGTGCTCGACCGCCTCTCGCGCGGGGATGGCCCCGCATCCAGGAGACAATTGAAGGTGCGGATGGTGACTTGCAAGCCTGCTGGGATCAGATCCTCCAGCTCCTTGAGGCTGAGCTCCTCGACCGCGGGGATATCGTGGGCTCTCGCTGGCGTGAGCGCTACGACGGCAGAGCTGGGCAGCCAATCGCTGGGTGGGTCCGCGTCCAGTGGCAGCCTGCCAAGCGCAGGCTCAGGCCATCGGACCAGCTCCTAGCATTGTGGAAGCCGATTAATGGAACGGAAGCATGCTGCCACATATCTTCCAGATGTTTTAAGCATGTTCCAAGCACGTTTTTAAACGATGTAAAACCCACACGTTTGAGACCTGTCTAGAATCCGTTTTTTACAGTTTACACACATGTTTAATTCAAGGATCGGACTGTTAGAGTGTCCACTGCCATGCCATCCACGAGGAGCACTCGCGTGGTCGCCCATGAAGCAGAAGGCGAACGCTCCTCTCCTGTGTTCCTGGGGGCAGGCCGCCCGGCGCGCTCCGCGCCCATGGCGTCCAGACTTCAGTCGGGCCTGTCCCCCTACAGGGGGGTTTTCGACGAAAAATAAAACATGCCCTACAAATGATCAAACAATACTCCACTCTTTGCGTGGACGTCGATCGCGAGGTGGGCGAAGCACTCGACGAGAGCGAGGGCGCCGCTCGTGCAGCTCACCACGCTGTGCGTGCACGCTTCCTTCCTTGGGCCTCGCCTGCCGGGAGCGGCGAAGAACGGCCTTCTTTGGCCGCGTCCACAAGACGAAGAACACGCAAAACCCCCCAACATGCTCAAACATGCGGGAAAATGATCGGAACATCGTCCCCAAAACTATGTTTGAACCATGTTTGAGTCTTCCTCCTGTGGAGGGGTAGGCAAGACTTAACCCTTCCCCTATCCCCTCGCCGCATCTGGGGGCAGGTCCCAGCCGAGGTCCAGCAGCTGTTCGCTCTCGGCCTGGAGGTGCTCATCACCCCCTCCATCGGCCAGCGCTTGGGGGGGGGCTCATCATGGCGCGCGAGGGCCTCCGGGCGAAGCACGCGGCGGCGGCGGCCGCGAGATGGCGCGGCTGGGCCGACGATGCGTTCAAGAACGGGGCAGGCTGCGCCCATCGGGCCACCGGACTCCACGAGCGCCTCGAGGTGTTGAGCCGGACGGGGCAGGCGGACACCTGCGCGCTGGCCGACAAGGCCATGGACCAGCGGGAGGAGCTGTGGTGCGCTCGCGGCCCGACTGGCTGCCGCTGCCCGGCGACGCATCGAGCTGGTCGCGGCTGCCGCCGCTCGACGGGCCGCAGCTGCGAGCGACCACGCAATCCTTCAGCTGGAAGGCTCGGTGGGCAAGGGCCGCGTGCACCCCGGGGCGATGTGGTTCGCCTCGGACGCCGCCTTCGCCGCGCTCGCGCTGCTTGTCATGCGGTGCGAGGCCGTGCTATCATGGCCATCCCAGCGCAGCATGAACGTCACGGTTCGGTTGCCGAGGCCAGATGGCGGCACGCGCCTGGTAGCGCTCGTCTCCGCGCTGGTCCGCGTCTAGGCCAGGGCGCGGAGGCTGTTGTCGAGGGAGTGGGTCAAGCAGCATCCTCATGAGTGTGTTTTCAACCTCCGGCGGGGCTACTCGTCGGTGGATTCTGCGCGTGGCCACAACGTGACGGCCGAGATCGCCCACCTGCTTGGCGAGCCCAGCATCGTGATCCTATTGGACTTGTACAAGGCCTTCGACAGCGTCCTGCCGGGCCCGCGGCTGGAGGAGGCGCGGAGGCTTCGCTGCCCCATGCGGCTGTGCCGGCAACTCATCGGCTACTTCCGCATGCCGAGAGTCGTTCGCGCATGCGGCTCCTGGAGCCACGAGGTGCGCGCGCGCCGGAACATCCTGGCTGGGTGCGCGCACCGCGCGGGGCTGCCGAGGGTGCTGCCCTGCTGGGCGGTGACGCGCCTGCGGAGGGTCGCGGACGACCTTGCGCCGAGGGGCCTGGTGGACGAGCTTGCGTTCCAGTGGATCGGCGAGCAGGTCGGGGCTGGCCGCTGCACCCTCCACCGCGCCGTCGCGAGCTTCATGGCCGACGTGGGGCCGCTGGGGACGGAGGTCGAGGCCAGCAAGTCGGGCTGGCTCGCAACCGCCAAGGGGGCGCAGCGGGCCTTTGCCCCCGCGGCGCGCCAGGTGCGCCTCCAGGTGCGCGCTGGGGCGCGCGACCTGGGGCATGATACCCATGGCCGCGGCGTGCGGCGCGCGATCGCCAAGGCCGGGCTGGATGCGCTGAAGGCTCGAGGGCCAAGGGTTGCGGCGCTCCAGAAGACGGCGGGGCTGCGCATTCAGGCCCTGTGGAGCACAGGGCACCTGCCACCCGCTGCCCATGGAGCCGCAGTGGGTGGCGTCACCGACGAGCACCTGGCGAGGCCCCGCTCCAAAGCTGCCATATTCTGCAGTGGCCGTGGCGGGGTAGGCTCCGATTCCATCACGCTGCACCTCGCCTCGCAGAGGGATCCCTACCTCGACCCGACCTTGGAGGCCACGCTGCTCCCAGTCATGAAGTGCTGCGATTTCATCTGGGACGAGTGCCTGCCGCTGGCCGGGCTGCGGCGCGCCTGGCAGAAACTGGAGGCGCAGTGGATCGAGGCCAGGCCGTCATGGCATGGGCTCCGCGTGGCTGAGCCTGCTGAGGATCGGCTGGACGATGCACTCTGGCTTGCTGCTGGTCACCGACAAGGGCGAGATTCTGCAGTGGCCCACCTCCTTCGAGCGGGTATCGCTCGATGGCAAGGTCGGCAGATTCTCAACCACCATGAGGCGGTGCTGGCCGACGCTGTGCTGTGGCACCGTGCTGCGCGCAGGGTCTTGGCTCCGCCCAAGGCAGTGGCGAAGGGCGCACGGGCTGGGCAGTCGCGCAAGCTGTGGGCTGGGGCCTCCCTGAACCTGGTCAAGAGGCACCCCATGAACTACCTCGCGTCGGCGGCCTGCCCTTTGAGCCCAGGCGATGCGCCGTGCACCAAGGGGCATCAGTTCTATGGGTGCCCGCACATCTCGACGCGAGGCGACGATGGGGACGGAGGGAAGCTGGAGGAGCTGCCCGAGAAAGTGCTCAAACTACGCGACAAAATCAAGGATGGCGCCGGGGTCGGCATTGCCCACCAAGGCTACGACCGCTTCGAAATGGTGGTCGGCCTGCCGCTCCTCCCGCGGATGGTCAGGCCGGCAGCGCTGGAGGCCGAGGTGCGCTTCTGGGGCGATCAGTGTGTATAGGGTTAGAGTACAAAGGTACAGAACCCCTGCACCGCAGGTAGAGGAAGGAGGGAAAGATGGGGATCTTCTCCTCCTGTGCGACCAGCGTCCTGGTCTCTTCCAGTACCTGAGCCGATCGGACAGGCAAAAGGGCGAGTGAGGAGTAGAGATGAGGGTATGAGACGGGTTCCTTTCACAATCGGGAGTCGCCGCTCAACTCACGCAACACGATAGCCTACCACGACGGGTCGGGCTTCGGCACGGCGTGGCCCGAGCTTTGCCGCTGCGGTTGGGCCGTGGTGCAGCGGAACGGCCACAACATGCCCGTCGGGGCGGTGCTTGGCGAACTACCTGGGCGGCGCCAGGCCGTCGGCCGTGCGGATCGCTGGGCGTTCCTGCAGATGCTGCGCGTGATGCCGTGCGTCTCCCATGCCGTCACTGACTTGTCGGCCCTGGCCGCCGAGATCGAGAGCCGGGACCCTGCGCTGGCCAGTGCGCGGGGCCAGTGTGCCGACATCTGGCGCGGCGTGCTCGAGCAGATGGACGGCCTCCCGCGAACTGGAGCGACATGGTGCCCAACGCACGAAGATGTGGACTTTTTCCTGCAGAGTGCCGGCAGGCACCACATCGGCGACTGCTACGGCAATGTTTAAGTCGGGCGTGTCCCCCTACAGGGGGATTTTCGACGAACAATTGAAAATATGTTCACAAAATATTCAAAACATGCCCCCAACTATACTCAAACCTATTTTTCGACTGTTTTGGAATCTTCCTCCTGTAGAGGGACAGGCCCGACTCAATGCAATGCCTGGGCCGACTTCTCCGCGAAGGCTGGGGCCCAGCAGATGCACGCGCGGCCCCGAACCATATCCTCGACGCCTTCCGCGCCAAGATGGCGGGCGCCAGGGCGGAGGCCAAGCTTGTAGCGTGGCTGCTGGCGGCGGCCGGCTCGACCGTGGATGACATCCACGACCCAGACGTCGGGCGTCTCGTAAAAATCGAGACGGAGGTTTTTCATAGTTTTTGGCCTCCCCAGGCCCTCAGTGCGCCTCGGGACCGGCACAACCGACTCGGGATGAACAGCCGGTCCTGGGGAAATGGTGGGAAGGTCGGGGGCCCGTGTCTCGAAAAAATCGCGACGTCGGATGTCTGGGGAGGCCATCCCAAAAAGGTCAGGAGTTGCTGCCACTTCTGCAAAACACAGCTCGTACAGCAACGCCACCGGCTGGTTCGGCGCGGGTCGAGCTGGCAATGCGGCCTTTGTTGAAGGGGCCCTGGGACACACAAATAAATACACACAAATAAAAAGATGCCCCATATTTCTTCATATTTTTTGGTTTTTTGTCTCCCCCCCCACTTCCCATATTTTCCCATATTTTCTGGGGAATCGACGATTAATTGTGTCTGTGTGTTTCTTGTCCTCCTGATTTGTCTGGCCTCGGCGAGCTCTGGGAGACAGGGTGGAGGCGACTGGAGCGCGCAGCGTGCGCGCCCTCGGCCCTGCAGAGAAGGATGGCCCGCGCTCGTGCACGCCTCCCCTGCTCTGCCGCCTCTGCTCCTTCTGCTGCGCCGCTGCCGGCAGCCCGCGAGGAGGCCATCTCGATCGCCCTCGCGGCGGCGGATCGTGTCCTCGGAGCCGATCAGGGGTGGACGGTCGCAAATAACAGGGCTGCTGAAGTGGGGGGGGGGCCCGCTGTGTCTAGCGCGGCCTCGAGTGGGCCCGATACTGTGTCTAGTATCCCTGAGCCATCGTTGCAGCTTGTTCGGGGACGCCATGTGGTCCCCGAAGGCTCATTTGTCTACTGTCTGAACTGCGGGGGATCAGCATCCACCCGCCAGTCCCCAGTGTTGATGGCCCACTGTAATGGCCCCATCGACTGGGACACCAGTATGCTTCGTTCCACGGCCTTCAGAAATCTTAAGGCCAACTGTCACCCACCCACGGGGATCCCCTTAACAGGTGACACCCACGCGGCTTCGGGATAGCCGCGTTTTCCTCTAATCAGTCGTGGCTCCCTCGTTTCCTCGGCGGAGTCATTCGAGTCGCGTGTCCTCCTCCTCCTCCTCCTCCTCCTCCTCCTCCTCCTCCTCCAGCTCCTCCTCCTCTTCCTCTTCTTACTCATCCTTCCTCCTCCCTCCCCGTCCTCCTCCCTCCTCCTCCTCTGTCCTCCGTCCTTCGTCCTCCGAATCCCTCCTCTTCCTCCTCCTCCTCCTCCCCCTCTTTCTCCTCCTCCCCCTCCTCCCCCTCCTCCTCCCCCTCCTCCTCCTCCTGGTTGCTCCCCCGTGGCTACTCCTGGCTGCTCCCCTGCGCCTCCTCCCCCCGCCGGCGAACGCTCTCCTCAGCACCCGCACCTCGAGGGCGGGCCCTGCGCCGGCGTCGTGCTGCCAGACGTCGGGCAGGGGCCCGTCCTGCGGGGCGTCGTCGTCGCCGTCGCCGTCGCCATCGCCGTCGCCATCGCCATCGCCGTCGTCGTCGTCGTCGTCGTCGTCGTCGTCGTCGTCGTGATCGTGATCGTCGTCGTCGTCATCGTCGTCGTCGTGGTCGTGGTCGTGGTCGTCGTTTTCGTCGTCGTTTTCGTCGTTTTCGTCGTCGTCGTCGTCGTCGTCGTCGTCGTGATCGTGATCGTCGTCGTCGTCGTCGTCGTCGTCGTCATCGTCGTCGTCGTGGTCGTGGTCGTGGTCGTCGTTTTCGTCGTCGTTTTCGTCGATTTCGTCGTCGTCGTCGTCGTCGTCGTCGTCGTCGTCGTCGTCGTCGTGATCGTGATCGTCGTCGTCGTCGTCGTCGTCGTCATCGTCGTCGTCGTGGTCGTGGTCGTCGTTTTCGTCGTCGTTTTCGTCGTTTTCGTCGTCGTCGTCGTCGTCGTCGTCGCCTGCGTGGCCGTCGCGGGCGGCCGCCTACGCCCACTCCGCCGAAAGTTGTGGGAGGAGAGACCCCCTTCACCGTTCGAAAATCGTTCTTCCTCCTTCCGGCGGCGAACGAGGGGGGGCGAATGACAAGGAGAAGGCCTTCTGGGAAGGCAGCGGTGGGAAGGCGGCGGGGCCCCTCAGAGCTTCTCAGACGCGCTCGCGCCCTCTTGGCGTAGAAAACTTTTCGGAAGGCCAAGGGATTTCCGAGCCTTCTGAGAAGGCCCGCCCCTTCTCACTTCACCCCCTGGCCCGCCGGCGATCACCCCACTTGTTCTCTCAACATCTTAGCTTCGATTTGTGAAAAGATGGGCTATAAGCTATAGCATAATAAGATATGCTTGCAGAATTTGCACCACCGCTCTGCCGCCTCAGTGTCCTCAGCTGGGCGGGCAAAGTGAAGCGGTTTTTGCAGATGCGTGCCCTTTGGTCAAAGGCATCTGCAACACCGGATGTGTGACCTCTGCTTCTATGAAGGGGAACTGGAACACACAAATAAATACACACAAATAAAAATATCCCCCATATTTCCCCATATTTTCTGGGTTTTTGTCTTCCCCACCACTTCCCATATTTTTGCATATTTTCCTGGGAGTCGACGATTAATTGTGTCTGTGTGTTTCTTTCCCTCCTGATTCTAAAGATTTTTCTCGTGGGGCTCTCCGAGCTTTCTGGGGGGGCCCGACGCGTAGGCTCCACACACGATGCGCAAGACTAGAAAAAAGACCCCTTCTCTCGGCCCTGCATGCGTTTAGCTTGCGAGGGCGGTGGGGCGGGCCAGACTTAGGGGGAAAACAAACCTACCTCGCTTTTGACCACCCTCGCTTCCAACAGATACCAAACGATGCCAAACTACGGCCTGTACTGGTCAGGCCGCTTGGCGAGGAGGCGCGTGGTATGACTTGGTTTTGCCTGGAAGCGAAAGCGGGGTAGGTAATTCACGCTCTGAAAACTGCGAATCTGCGAGCTACCTGAGACGAGACGAGACGAGACGCGCGTGTCTGCCGGCAGGAGGGCCCCTTAGGAGCACCACGGGCGGGCCGGGGCCCGATCAAATGCGTGCGTTTGCGAAAGAATCCTTCTTCAAATTGTTCCATCGTGTCTGTCCGGTCTCCAGTAACATCGAACCTCGTTTTGGTTTTAACCCCAGTGGCAGCTCATACGAACTGTGACATGTCATCGCGCCGCCTCTTTCGCTGTCTTCTTTGTCTGCGCATCGCTGGTTTGGCGTCGTGGACGTCGATTTCCGGCGCTGCAGCAAGGGATTGATTTGCTATTCTTCTGCCAATCGCAATTTGCGCTTTTGGTAAAAAGGGTCGTCCAATCGTCGACTTTGAAGCGTGTCGCTAGATCTGCAACTGCGCGGGCAGCTCTGCGAATGGAATCCACCCGCGGTTCTAGATCGGAGTCGTCTTCGACGGTGTCGCGGTGATCTTGTGTTCCAGCGTCATTGGTGCTCACGGTATCGCCTGAGCTCGCGCTGTCGTCGCGTTGAACAGGAGTTGGGTCGGCGTCGCTACTCTATCGGTGCTGCGTATTGCTGGCCGCCGTCGCCTGGGCGCGTTTACGATGAGCCGCAACATGCGCCGTCGGGTGCGTCGCAGTGTCAGGGGCATGTCGTTGGTGAAGCCCCACGCGGTGCAGCCGCGCAGCACGCTTGGCGTCGCCGCGCCGTTCAATAGTCGGGGTCTGCTGTGCGCGGGGCACCGTTTGATTGTCGGCTCGTCGCGCAGCTGCTTGGACATGCGCCACCGCGCGGCAATTCTGGAGCGCAGTGCAATGGTAATCCCGTGGCTTCAGCTTTCGTCCAAGGTGCTTCGCGCTTTGCTCGGCGCTGAGGATTTCGACCGTGCCGCCGTCGATGTCAGCGCGCGTCGTCGCTCGTCCGCGCTGTCTGCCCACGCGCGCGAGAACGTTGTTTTCGCCCGGGTGGAACTCCAACCCGCGCCTGGAGGCCGCGTGCTTGTGGTCGCGGAGGATGCGCTTCAACTGTCGCGAATTGGGTGCTAAAAGCAGCACGTCGCCAGCAAACCACAGATTGGTCAGACGAATTGCCCTCGCGTGCCCAATTTGTCTACCAGGGCCTTTCTCGCTCCAGATTCCAAACAGACTTGGTTTCCCCGCGCACGTGCCCGAAGCCTGCTTTGAAAAAGGCAAGAACTGAGTGGGTCACGTGGCCTAGCGCCACGCTCCATGTTGAAGCATATGCTGTTGACGTCTGTCCTCGCCGTGGCCGTCTGCCCACTGTAGAGCTTCCGCAGTAGGGTGATGCATGGCGACGGGCACTTCTTCTCCGGCAGTGCTTCCCACGAGCGCCGATAGTCGACGCAGTCCTATGATCCCTTGAAGTCTATCGCAGCTGCCCGCGCGTTGAGTTGCCGCGCGTAAGAGTGTTCGAACATCATAATGTCTTCTGTGTTGAAGCTCTTGCGAGAGCCAGCTTGGTCTGGTGGCTCTTGGGAATGAATCAGTGCCTCGAGGCGGTTGCAGAGTAGACGGGGCATGAGCTTGTCTAACAGCGGTGTGCCTGCGATTGGTCTGTAATTGTTTTGGTGATTGTGCGTCCCCGGACTTGACGATGGCGCTGATTGCGGTGCGTCTGAACTGATCGGGAGGTGTCTGCTCTGGTTCTATTGCGCCCTTCGACAGCTTCAGCTGGCGATGCTCAACGATGGCGCCTCCGGCTTTCAACGACTCTCAGGCGAGGCCAGCCGTGTCCTTGCACTTCCCGTGTTTGAATTGCCTCGCCGCATGATGACAGTGTCCTTCGGTGAATGGTGGGATGCTGCGTTGATCGGCGCTTCTCGCTTGGCTTTGCCCGGAAGTCGCTCTTCATTGTGTCGAGGGTTCTGTCGCTGAGGAACGTCGGTGCAAATCCTTGTGGAAGTCCGTCTGGACGTCCGCGATCCCCTGTTGATCTGTTTTGTCACTGCCACTCGCTGTCGCCATGGCTGGTAGTGCATGGGTCTTTCTTTCTGTTCGACTTGTTTGCGCATATTTTGTGGTGGCCGCAAAAGCTAATCTGACTGCGAGCTGTTTGTTGCCGGCCGAGCCCATCGGACATCCTTCCGGCCCCTAGGCCAGCGACCGCCCCGCAAGACTGGGTGCCGACGCGCCCGCGGGATCCCGAAGTCGGCGTCGCCACCCAAATCGCGGCGGGCCTGGGCGAGTCTCCCGGGGAAGGCCCCGACGCAAGCGCCGCTTCTAGGCCGTCTTGCAGCCCTGGGTCGGGCAACAAAGAACAACTTCCATGGCGAATAACAAGCAGGCGCCGCTGGCTCAGCTCAGAGATGATGATGGAATGCGCCCTAGCATTCGTCATGCACGCATTCGCGGGCCCGTCGCCGGCGCGGGCCGCCACGACATCGACGACGTCGATGCAACGCGACGGCGGGCTCTCGATGGCCACCCGTCGCCAAGAGGAAATGAGCGTCAGCTAGACCGCCCCAGTCGCCGCCAAGCAGCCAGCCCACCGTCCGTTCGGGGCAACCTCCGAGATGTGCTGCCATGCCTTCTATCCCGTCGAGGCGCAATGTGCGCCGTGCAGACAGCCAGAATGGGGCCTCCATTAAAGCTCTAATCATCCGCCGCCGCGTCGCGTTCATCATGTGAGATGCTCTCGTGAAGCTCGGCTGTGTTGCTGCGTCAGAGACACGGTGCCGCGCCGTCGAGCGTAGGTGCATGAGAGGTGGTGGGCGCGCGCCGCCTAATCGACGCTGCTGGTGGAAATTCTGCCACAGAACGCAGAATTGTCTACGGCCCTCCCCCGGGACCTCGCATGCAGTTGTCTGATCGAACCAGAGCCGACCCCAGAAGGGCAACGAGCCGATCGGCCGAGTCCCCCCATGCGGCCGGGGAAGGAAAACAACGGCAATCAACCGCAACTGCTCACGATGCGGACGGACGGCGTTCCCGGGGGTTCAGCAGAGCAGCGACAAGTTCCGCATTCTCCTCAGGTTAGAGCTGTACCAGACGCTCGTGACACGTGTCCCACCTGAGCGCTTTTGACTTCGACGAAGTCTTGGCCGCTGCTCGAGCGCCCGCTGCCTTGGTGAGTGGTGGAGTCCGTCGTTGTGCCCAGGTTAAGGGCAGTGCATCATTCGCGCGAAGCTCTGATACCCAGACCCCCCCCCATGCCTGCAAGGTGCTTTCTACTGCTGCTGCCCCCTGCTTGCTCATCCACAATGGGCATCGCTCCTGGGGCTCAGCCTTGATCGCGGCGCGGGCCAGGCGGCCCGACTTGACGACGGCTCCCGCGCCGAACTCGCTCCGCAGCTTGCCGCGAAATGCTGCGTCGCCCAGACGACGGCGGAGGAAAACGCAATCTGAAAATGCCCCGGCATCTGCTCGCCGAACCCCGGCCTAGTCTCCGATCCGAGGGCCCAACGCTCGACGCGTTTGCTGCCGGCGATGTTCGTGATGGCCGAAGGCTCTGAGAGCTCAGCCTCCGGTAACTTCGCCCTCAGCCGTTCGCGGCACTCTGATTTCCTGACCTCGGCCCCCAGCGGCGCCCTGGGTACTTGGAGACATGTCCTCCAGAGCCTCGTCAAGGATGCCCAGGTCACGGACGCCGACGTCAAGACGCTCGCGCAGCGTCATCGCGCAATCCAATGCAAGTTTCTGCATCCTTCGAATGCCTCGAGCCCTGCCGCCACGAGAGCGTCGCCCATGCGCGGTAACCTGGAATAAATCATACAAGTGCGACTCAGACTCAAAGAAGCAAGCTGCCGGCATCGCCTCGAAACTCGTAATGTCATGACAAGACTCGACCAATGAACAGGCGCCCCGGCGCCCTGGCCGATGGCCCCGAGAGAGCCCCAGATATCGATGCCATCGATGCTGAAGGCGTCGCCGACGAAACTCCCGGAACTTCAGCGCTGCTTGCCCTATCGAGCGGGAGGAGGCGCGGAGCCCGTTCGACCCGGGCGAAGGGCCGTCTCCGCAAACCTTTAGCGCACGCGGTGCGCAAGCACGTGGTGAGCATGGGCTCTCCCCCAAGAAATCAATCGAATCCTGGGAGGCGACGAAATAGTCGCGCAGATTCTGGCCCCAGGTAGGGCGCAACATCCGTCCATGGAACAAGGGTTTCTGGGTCGCGTGTCCAGTCGCACCCCGAGAGGGGGGGCAAGGGCTGCCCGCTCGCGTCGCTGGCCAGAAATCCCCCCCGAGAACAGAAGTGGTGGTTCTCCTCGGCTGAACCCATCGAAACAACTGCGTGGGCCGAGACGCGAGCAGGGCGCTGCCTGGGGCGAGATCTAGCCGACAAAAGACTGATCGATGCTTCCGCCGATCGGGAACCTGTGGGGCTCGATTCGCGCCAATCTGATCAGGCGCGGGGGTGCCGACGGCGCTGGATCGCGAAAGCTCCGTCTCGCCCGTTCGGCGCGCTGGGCCAAGAGACAATCTGCGAGGGGAAAGCCGATTCCGTCGGCTTGCCAGCGGCTCCTTGTCAGGCGCAAGCCGAGTCTCTCGAATGAGACATGCGTCTGGCCTGTGCATTGGGCAAATGGGTCGCGTCCTGGGCCCCGTTCCAAGCGCTGCCATGCACCGTGCCATCCATGAGGCCATATAGAGTTGACTCGTGGCGGGGCCGAAGCGCATGCAACGGCGAGATGACCTGGCCCTGCTAAACCCTCGTTGGAAATGCCGCCATCAAAGAATCGCCTCTGGGTGCGCGCCGAATGGGAAGTGCAGGTGGCAGGTCAAGACAACGCCTTGCTGGCTAAACCAGTAAGCGAGGTCACTCCTTCCCGCGCGGAGGGCGAGGCAGCCCCTATGACCTGGGGCGGACTCGCCGAGAGCGTGGGATCATGCGTGGGGCGCGCGGTAGTCCACCCGCTGACCGAGCCTGCCTCCGCAACCTCGAACGCGGCCAAATTGAAGTCTGGATGTTGCGGAACAGTCGAGCCACCGCGCAGCACCTGCCATGTCTCCTGGACCACTGGAGTCGAGGTCGGCGGCTTGACTGATGGGGCCACGTCGCGAGCCAGGCCCCCGGCCTCATGTGTGACCGCCAGGTAGAGCACCAACTGAGCATCGGCCTCGTTGACATGCGCTGCCACCGTCCCAAGCGAGCGCAATTTATCTGGGTCGAAGGTAGGGCTGATTCGGCAGATTCCTGAATTCACGCAGCTTGCAAGCTGTTGCCCTGGGCGCCACCTCGTCGGCCGGATGGCGCAGCGCGGCAAGGGGGGCTTGAGCCTGGCCTGGGTCTCGGGGACAATGTGGTTGTCAGAACTCTGGCCTCCAGGGTCCCGCTCGTCATCGCGTCGAATTGGCGTCCAGGTTGGCTAGCTATGCTGCGATCTTCTTCGTGATGGCATGCGCCTGCCCGCCGGGGCCCAAATCCCGAAGCGCTGCGCCGAGCTGGCCTTGGTCCAGCCCGTCTGCTGCCATCGGGGCTGACTGCGCCACCTCCCCGGCTGCCTGCTGGGCCAGGGCACATCGTTGCCCCGCAAACTCCAGGATGGCATCTTCCTGTTACTTGAAACTTGGACGGCCCTTGGAAATATCCGGCTAAACTTTCGCCAACTGCTCGCGCTTCTGGGTCGGGACATAATTTGATTCGGAGACCTGCTTCTCAGTCGCCACCAATCTGGACGTGGCCTTCCTGATGCGCGCGTAGATGGGCCTCGGCTCCAGGAGCTGCTGCAGGAGTCTGTCACGCTCCTGCTCAGACTCGACCTTGCATGCCTGCCACGCGGGCCCCGGGTGCTTCCAGACGGCGATCAACTCCTTGTCCAATTCCTGGAGCGTCGAACAAGCGCGTTCGTCAACGGTCTCTCGCCATCCATGGAGAGATCCTCGAACTCAGCCGTGAAAAAGGGCCTGGCTTGGCTGGGGCTTGGGTGGCGTGACCGACTTGGGCCTCGAGCTGCTCGCATTGCTGGCGGAGACAAAAGAAGCTGTTTGGACTCTGCGTTCCCACGGCCTCCACTGGGTGTGCTTCTACAAGGTGGCTTGACGTCCGTCTTCAGCCGTTTCGAAGGAGAGCTTGGTTCCAGATTGCCACCGAACGACGCGGACTCATGATCGCCGCACAGGTACCAAATTGTGCGCTACGGGTCATTGGTCCACTGATTGCCCGCGCGGTCATGCTTGCAAGATTTGCGCAACCATCTCTGTCGCTCAGAATGACGTTTGCCCGTCCGCGAAGCACAAGGGAAAATGATCCGCGGTATCCACGCGATCTCCTGTGGAACATATCATATTGAACCACACAGGGCCAAGCAGGAAGGAGGTGGATGGGGAGGATGAGGAGAAGGGGGAGGAGGAGGAAGAGGAGGAGGATCACGAGGAGGAGGACGACGACGAGGAGGAGGAGGAGGAGGTGAGGGAGGGGAGCGGAAGGAGGAGGAGGAGGAGGAGGAGCGAAAAATCAAAAAGAGGGAATGAAAGAACGGAAGAATGGAGAGAGAGGGATATGAAGACTGAGATGTATTGCTGTTGCCTTTGGGGGCCGGTATGAAGCTGATGAGTCGGTTGGCGAAGGGAGGCAAAAAAAGGAAGAGGAGGAAGAGGAACAAGACGGCCTGCTGCTCCTGCTGCTCAATCCGCGCTCCCCCTGACCCCTCGCCCGTGCCCCTGCTCCCGCCGATGGCGTGGCTCCTTCTTGTTGCCTTTCGTTTCCTCGTCGATCTCATCGTCATTTTCCTCGTTACCGCCCTCGTCATCGTCACCGTCACAATCATCGCCGTCGTCGTCGTCGTCGACGACGTCGTCGTCGTCGTCGAGGTCGTCGTCGTCGTCGTCGTCGTCTCCGTCGCCCTCGTCGTCGTCGTCGTCATCGTTCTCGTCGTGCCTCGTCGTTTCGTACGCCGCCGTCGTCGTCGTCGTCGTCGTCGTCGTCGTCGTCGTCGTCGTCGTCGTCGTCGTCGTCATCGGTGTCGTCGTCGTTGTCGTCGTCGTCGCCGTCGTCGCCGTCGTCGTCGTCGTCCTCGTCACCGTCGGCGTCGTCGTCGTCACCTTCGCCATGGTCGTCGTCGTCACCGTCGCCGTCGTTGCCGTCGTCGTTTCCTACGCCGGTTTCGGCGCGGCCGCCGCCGTCGCCGTCGCCGGCGTCAGCGTCGGCGTCGGACGCGTTGTCGTCGTCGTCGTCGTCGTCGTCGTCGTCGTCGTCGTCGTCGTCGTCCTCGTCCCCCTCCTCCTCCTCCTCGGCGGCGGCGTCCTCCTCCTCCTCCTCCTCCTCCTCAACCTCTTTCTCCTCTTCTTCCTCTTCCTCCGTGGGCTCCGCGTCACTCGTCCTCCTCCTGGTGCAGTTCGTTGGTGTGGAGGAAACTCTTCTGTGGGGAAAAAAAGACTTACCGATACCGCTACTCCCTGGACCTCTCACGGGGTTCGTTCTGACAAGGATTTCGACGCGGATCCAGCGGTGGCGACGAGAGCCTCCGAGGAGGCCCCGAAAAGGGAACACGGGCGAATGCCAGCGGAATGGGTGCCTCTTCCTCTGATTCCCGTCGGCCTCGTCGCGCAGGGGGCCGCGACGCGAACGAGCACCACCAGCCACAATTTCAGCAACAGCGCAGTGCTGCGACGGTGAGAACGGCTCGGGATGAAAGATCGGTCCTCGGGAAGGAGCGGATCCAGACTTCTGGGGAGCCACGAAGCCACCGATATTGTCTTCTACTGGGTGGAGTTTGCTTCTCTGAGCGACATACGCTGGCCTGCCTGGGACACGGCCCGACGGGTCGCCGCCTCGGGGTTGGCCCGCTGGCCGACCGCCCCGCCGGTGGGCACGGGGCGAACCACGCCCGGCGCCCCGACCGTGCCGAGACCTCGAACAGCACGGGCTGATGACGAAGAAGCTGCTGCTGCTGCTGCTGCTGCTGCTGCTGCTGCCGCTGCTGCTGCCGCTGCTGCTGCTGCTGCTGCTGCTGCTGAGGGGGGGGGGGAGGGGAAAGGGGGAGGGGGAGGGGGAGGGGGAGGACGGGGAGGGGGAGGAAGGGGGGGGGGCAGGGGGGGGCAGGGGGGCACAGAGCCACCGACACTGTCCTCGCACTGCACCCCCTCGCTGTTGAAGCCGGGCACCACCTGCCGCGTCGCCGTGCCGCCAGGCCCCACCTCGGATCGCGCTCTCTTCCGCTGCTTGCGCTCCCTCCCCTCCGCACCTTCGCGCGGCCCAGGGCTCTGAGAAAGGCCCTGGGCGGCCGAAAGTGGCAAGAGCGGCGGAGGCGGAGGAGGCGGAGGAGGAGGAAGAGGAGGGGGAGGAGGAGGAGGAGCAGGGACGGTGTAAGACCGTTCGGCCCCCTCACTCTGAGAATGGCAGATGGGGGGGGAAGAAACTGATCAATCAGGATAGCAGCAACCCGTGCAGTCCTGGGAAGCGCAGCGGCTTGACGCAAGCAAGATGGCGCAGCGCATGCTCTAGAGGGCATCGCGGGCTGACAGCCACTACTCGACCTCTGGACCTGGGTCGCGTACCCTCGCGCGAAGGAACAAGAGGACGATGAGGAGCAGAACGCGGAATCTGGGGGGAGGATACATGAGCGTATGACCCGCAGGGGCCAGGCCCGCCCTCTGCAGAGACGAAGCAACTGAGCCCTGGCCGGCCTCAGAACAACCAACCTCCGCCCGCGCTCAGGAGCCAACGAGACAGGGCGAGGGGGAGAATGGGCGGCAGCAGGACTGGCTCACAACTGCGACGCCGTGCTTTTTGCTTTTCCTCCACAGCAGGGACACCCAGCAAACTGGAATCCTTCCCCAGGACTGGCCTCTCTTCTGGGCGTGAATTACTGGGGGGGGGTGATACATGGGGAGGCGGAAGAACGGTACACGTTTCGAACCCTGAAGGTCCCCTTCCAAGGGGTGCCTTTTCGGCAGCACTCGCTGCCCGCCCCCCCACTGCACGACCCCCCCCTAATTTTAGGTCGGGCATGTCCCCCTACAGGTGGATTTTGGGGAAAACTCAAAAATAGCCCAAACATGTTCAAAAGTGCTCAAAAGGAGCAAGAAGATCGACCCCATATTAAAACATAAAAAATTGAATATTCCTCCTGTATAGGGACACGCCCGCCCGACTTAACACTAATATCGGCGGTGGATAAACTTCCCTTTGGTAAACCTCAATTTAGTGAAAACGGCCTAAGACCGAAACCCACGGACCTGGACCCGCAAAAATAACGGCCATGACGCCCTCTCGCGAACCGAACACGGCCACTTCGCGAATCGACGTGTCAGGGTTGGAGGTCTATCCACCCCCGATGAAAATACGCGACGCCCAGCTCTCATGGCGAGCCGCTCTCCGAGGCCTCCCCGGGCCCACTGAGGGCACACGGCGGCCGAAACCGACGCGCAGGAGCCCAGGCCCCAGTCGAGCCCGCGGGCGGCCGCCGCGACTGCGGCCGACGGGAGCAGCAAGAGCTCACTCGTCCAAAGGGGGGGGGGGGCGCACTCGTCCAAAGGGGGGGGGGGGGCGCAGCGGGCCGAGGAGGAGGAGGAGGAGGAGGAGGAGGAGGAGGAGGAGGAGGAGGAGGAGCTGAGGAGGGAGGAGGAGGAGGGGAGGAGGAGGAGGAGGAGGAGGGGGAGGAGGAGGAGGAGGAGGAGGAGGAGGAGGAGGTGGAGGAGGCGGAGGAGGAGGAGGAGGAGGAAAAGGAGGAACAATCCTCGGACCAGGCCGCGCCGGCACGGAGCTGGAATCAAACCGGATCGGCCGCTCCAACATGCACGACGGAGCCGTGCAAGCGTCCGGCCGCTTCGGGTCGCTCCAGCACCGGAAGCAGAAGGCATCGAGCGGGGCAAGCGAGCGAGCGAGCGCGCTGCCATCGGATCCGGGGATCCGGCCCTGAGCAGGGCGGCGCGGCGGGGCCTCGGCCCTCAGATCAGACAATTCGCCGGCCCAACGGGCCAGAGGCGTGCTAAGATCTCCGGTAACGACTTAACAATATTTCTAGTTCGCGCGCGCGGGGCGGCCCCTGGGGGCCCCTGGACGAAAAGTACCCCGGCTGATCCCTGGCCGGGTCCCGGGCGATCCCCAGGGGGGAAGCTAATTTTCGGCACCCCTCACGAGGATCGTGGCCTCTGAAGGGGGGGGCTGCAATCGACTACCCCCTCTCCCGCCCCAAAAGGCCCCAAAAGGCCCCAAGAGCCTCCCAAGAGGCCCCGGGGGAGCCCAAGACGCCGCCAAGGAGCCCCAAGAGGCTCCCAAGAAGCCCCCAAGAGGCCCCCAAGAGGCCCCATAGAACGCTCCAGGGCCGGCGGAATGAGCGAAGCGATTAAATCATTTTCCACGGCCTCTAACCATCGTTTCCGCTGTCCTCCGTGACGGCGCCGGTGACGTGGTTGAGAAGGTACCCACTGCAAAACCCAGTTTGCCCACGAGTGTTCCGAGCCCACTTTGCCCACGAGGTCGGCATCCAATCGGGTCGGTCGAGTCGGACTTTACCTTGGGACGGTGCCTGTGCATGTGGCTTCCGGTCGGGCGTATCCTCCTACAGGCGGATTTTAGAAGAAGCATTGAGCAAAGTCAGAACATGAAAAAAGCTGATCAAAGACAGTAGAAACACCGTCCTCATTTGTCTCTCGCAGAAAATGAATATTTCTCCTGTAGAAGGGACATGTCCGACTTAAACTTGGCTCCGAAGGTGGGTGGTCAGGTGCGCCCGCGGCCGCAGAAGCGGCCCCCACAATCAGAAGACTATGACATGAAGCCGAAGCCGGCCTTGGCCTCGGCAAAGGTGGGAGCAGCAGGAGCACCCAAACAGATGCAACAGCACCAGCACGACGACGCTAGGCCACACAGGCCAGCAGGAACCTGGCCCCCCAGAGCAGCTGGGCGACCCAGAGTCCAGAGGACGGCCCCCTACAGACCTCGGACCCCCAGAGTACCCCCCGCGAGCGCAGGGGCTCGATCGAGAGCCTGGCACCCTTCAGACGCGTCCCGAGTCGAAGGGCAGCCGCGCGGGGAGAGGGGGGGGGGCCGCCTCGGGAGCGTGCAACTTGCAGACGGCGTCGTAGTCGTGGCAGCAGTTGCCAGCTGGGCCTGCGGCCCCCTCGGGCGCCCCCGCGCGCGACGGGGGCAGCGCCGAACACCTCTGCGGCCTCCTCCTCCTCCTCCTTCTCCTCCTCCTCCTCCTCCTCCGACTCTCCTCGTCGCCCTCGGCCTGGGCCGGCTCCACCGTCCTCCTCCTCCTCCTCCTTCTCCTCCTCTTCCGCTCCTCCGTTGCCCCGAGGGGGCCCCTCCCGTAGGGGAGGGGTCGGGACCCCAGGGTCCTCCTGGCGCAGGCGGGGAGCGCCGGGCCCGAGGGGCGAAAATCCCCCGCACCCCGGGGGACGCCGCCAAAGTGCGGTTTCCTTCCCCCGGGGGGGTCGCCTGGCCCCGTGTGCTTCCCCAGGGCGGTGCTGGGTCCCCCCCAGCACTCGCCGCCCTGGGGCGGGGCTGGCGGCTCGTCCTGTCGTGTCGCTCGTCCGTCTCGTGTCGTTCGTGTCGCGTCGTTCGTTTCGTCCCCCTGTCGTGTCGCGTCGTGTCGTGGTCCCGGGGCCGTAAAACGCGGCCACCCATGGAGTGGGTGGTGGGTAGGGTTGGCGCTGAGCACGGCTCGCGCCCCCTACCCCGACCAGGGAGCGCGGAGCACGGTCTCCCAGCGCTCCCTGGTCGCGCTTAGGTCGCGCCACGGGGGCATGGCCCCGACCGTGGCGCGGCCTGCGCCGTTTTTGGTGCATCTCGCTGGCACTCGCCACGCCAGCGGAGTCATGTGGCTGTTCATGGGTCGACCCTAAAAAAATCTTCCGCTCCTCCGTCTTGTCTTTTACGGCGGAAGCGATCTCGCCTCTAGCGATGTCGGCCTTTCAACTCTCAGAAGCCCATGACGACCCAAGTAGCCTCCAAGATGGCCTAAAAACAGCCTCAGAGGCACCCAAGAAGGGTCCAAGACGGCCAAAGAGGGCCCCTTGTATGGTTCAAAGAGGCCCCAAGACGGTCCGAGCACTGGGACCTTCGGTGGAGCTGCCTATGGGGCCACGATCCTCGTGTGGGGTGCCGAAATGGCCCGAGGCTGCCATGCGCACTTTGCTACTGGCGCCTTCGGTGGAGCTCCCTTAAGGGCCACGATCTTCGTGAGGGATGTGTCGAAATGGCCCGAGGCCGCCATGCGCACTTTGCTACTGGCGCCTTCGGTGGAGCTCCCTATGGCGCCACGATCCTCGTGTGGGGTGTGCAGAAATGGCCCGAGGCCGCCATGCGCACTTTGCTACTGGCGCCTTCTGTGGAGCTCCTATGGGGCCACGATCCTCGTGAGGGGTGTGCCGAAATGGCCCGAGGCCGCCATGCGCACTTTGCTACTGGCGCCTTCGGTGGAGCTCCCTGGCGCCACGGTCCTCGTGAGGGGTGTGCTGAAATGGCCCGAGGCCGTCATGCGAACCATGCCACTGGGGGCCTTCGGTGTAGCTCCCTATGGCGCCACGGTCCTCGTGAGGGGTGTGCCGAAATGGTCCGAGGCCGCCATGCGCACTTTGCTACTGGCGCATTCGGTGGTGCTCCCTATGGGGCCACGATCCTCGTGAGGGATGTGCCGAAATGGCCCGAGGCCGCCATGCGCACTTTGCTACTGGCACCTTCGGTGGAGCTCCTATGGGGCCACGATCCTCGTGAGGGGTGTGCCGAAATGGCCCGAGGCCGCCATGCGCACTTCGCTACTGGCGCCTTCGGTAGAGCTCCTATGGGGCCACGATCCTCGTGAGGGTGATGATGATGATGATGCTGATGATGATGATGATGATGATGACGATGATGATGCGAGGAGGAGGGAGGGGGCAGCGGGAGGAGGAAGGACCGCGGGGCGCTGTCTCTTCAAAACGAGGACCCAACACCACAAGAAGGTTGGGAACAAATCGCATGCCCAGTCCTGGATACATCACAGAGCAAGTGCCGATGAATCCTGTAGGCTGGAGGTCAATGCAAGATCACTCCATGAAAGCAGCCCCGGCGACCCAAATGAAGCTGGGGCGGCAAGCAAACATGTCTTCAACCGTTCAACAAATATGCAAACTGATTCTGCGGCCCTCGACACGCTCCCAAGAAAGCCATTACACTGCAATCTTCCAAACAGCCCTGATTCGGGCAACTCCACTGACACTTGCTCCTAGATGGGCTGGTGGGGATACACGAAGCTTCAAGAACTACTGTGTAATAGTCGAATAACGCATTGTTTTGCATACTCATGTAAATCCATCTTAATCTCCCCCCTGAGGCCACCCCACATCCACCAACCCTGGGTGAAGGACAAACTTCTGGATTATTTTTGCGATTTGCCTCCGTACGGAAACCAACGGCCCCAAGGCACTCCAAGATGGCCCCCCCAAAACGCTTCCAAGACGCTTCAAGAGGACCCCCGAGAGCGCCTTCAGAGGCCCAAATCATTGATTGACCCAAAAAGTTTATGATATATTTTAACGTCCTGGCCTTTTGCGACTCTCAAAAGCCCATGGCGGTCCAACCAGTCTCCCAATTTTCCCCAAGACAGCCCAACAAGCCTCCAAAAGGATGGCCCCAAGATGGCTCAAGAGGCAGGCCCCCAAGAGAGCCCCAAGACGGCTGCGAGAGGCCCACAAGACGGCCTCCGAAGGGGCCAAATGGCGCAAGAGCGCCGGAAGACGGCCCTTCACGCCCCCAAGGAAAGAAGCCCCCCAAAGGCCCCAAGAAGCCCCTAAGAAGCCTCCCAACGGCTTCCGGGAGGCTCCCACCAAGCCCGGCAACGACTGGACTGCACGTGCTCCAGACGTGCATCCCGCGAACGAGAAAAATCATGCGATAGGGCTGGGCGGCAATGCTCGGACAGGCAAGAGCAGTGGCACTTCCCAAACATGTAGCTACGTCATTCAAAAATCTATGCGCCACAAGCTCAGCAGGCCGATGGGGTCATATCCACTTCCCAGCGTGCGCTCCAGATTTCAACTGCTGCAGTCGACGACGAAACTGCGCTTGCGACTGACCGCGAACAACAATAGTACATCACAGCTTCCTGCAAGTACGCAAGTGTCGTGTGTAGTCTTTACAGTACCAGACGATGGCAAGAAACACTGCATCGACACTACCACATCCGACAGGTCGATATTGAAGGAAACATAAATAGCAGTCGAAGGACCTTTAACCCTTTGGGAAGGGAGCCTCAGTTAGGAGGGTCGACAACATTAGGGATAGGTGGTCTTTTCTGCATATGTACCAGACCAAACCGCCCAGAAGGATGATCCCTCCTTTGAAGACAGGGACCTACATGAGGCCACGCCTTCACCATGGCATTGGGGCTACGGTTTCTCTGGCCATCGCACGGACGTCCATTCCCTGTTTTTTTTGTGTCGTGCGTGGTTTTTTTTCGCCAAATGATCTAGGATGCTCCTCGATGGCCCTCGCCGAACAAAATGCACACGTCCGATGCCAAGTTCTCTTGTTCACGATGACACCATGGCCGTGGCAACATATCCGTGCCCCTCCCAAGAAAAACGACTGGCAGCTGTGCAAGGCGCGCCCCTCCCCCCTCCGTTGCTGGAGCAGCGCGTGGTGCACTGGCACGGGGCGTCCGCCACCTTCGCCCTCCCCTCCATCGGCGGCAGGCCCAGGGGCAAGGCAGAGAGGAGGAGGAGGAGGAGGAGGAGGAGGAGGAGGAGGAGGCAGAGGGGGCGGGTCTTCCCAGAAGGCTCAGAATTGGAGGCCTGGACATGGGCACCAGCACTAACACAGCGGGGGGGGCCTCCACAGGGGGGAGACGATCCTAGATTTTGGTGTTGGTGGTAGTGTCTCGGCCACCTTGAAGCCAGAATATTACCACCATCACCGAGACCAGGGCCTTCTCGGCGGTGGACAAGCCTCCCTTTAGTCAACCTCCCCTTGATGAAAACGGCCTGGGACCGAAGCCGACGGACCTGGACCCGCAACATGACGGCCGCGACGCCCTCTCGCGAACCGAAGACGGCCAATTCCTTAATCGACGTGTCAGGGTAGGAGGTCTATCCACCTCCGATCTTCTTCCTTCGGTGGAGGCACACCGCCCAGGGGCAAGGCAGAGAGGAGGAGGAGGAGGGAGAAGATGGAGGAGGAGGAGGAGGAGGAGGAGGAGGAGGAGGAGGAGGAGGAGGAGGAGGAGGAGGAGGAGGAGGAGGGGGAGGAACAGCGCCGACACTGGTGTTAGGGTCAGCCTCCAGGCCCGCGACAGGAGGCCTCTGGCCTCCCGACAGGCCTGCTAAGCCTTCTCCGACCCCGCGGCGTGCCTCTCAGGCCGGAGGGCTTCCGAGAGGCCCCGCCGCCATCTTTGAGCAGGGACCGACCGTCCCGGCATTCCTATAGTCCTACCACGGAATGTTCTTGGAACCCCAAAATGTTCTAAGAACAAAAACAAGGTTCTCAGAACATAAATCCGATGTGATGAAACAAGACAGTCCCAGCCAGAAATGTAGGGACGAACATTTCGTGGAAACCACGAAAGGTTCTTAAAACATTGTTTGGTTCTTAGAACGTAAACCCGATGTGATAAAACAAGACAGTCCCAGCCAGAAATGTAGGTACGAACATCTCGTGGAAACCACGGGAGGTTCTTAGAACATTGTTTGGTAGGACTATAGGCACGCCAAGACGCTTCGCCCCTGCCTGACATCTGAGAAGCCCCGGACCCTCTCGATTCCCCCTCCGGTCGGAAGGCTGCTTCGACACAATCCACGGTCACTGTCCGTTTGCCCGTCAGGCACCTGCACTCTGCCAATACCACGACCTCAAAGTCGGGCTCCCGATGGCGCGTGCACTCGCACGCCTCCTCTTCGTCCTCCCCGTTGCAGGCACGGTTGAGGCCGACACCTCCCATGGAACAAGAGCAACGAAAACGGCAAACAGTGGAGGCCAGTCCACAAGAAACCTTCCACAAGAAACCCAACCCTGAGATCCCAGGAGGTCCATCAATTGTTGGTGTGGGAATGCCACGCCTCCCACAGCAAGACCATCGAAACCCAAGAAACCCAGGGCACCCTGGAGGTGGGCAAGGTGTTTTTCTTGACATTGGCCCCCACTGTACGCATAAATGCTCGGAAGTCCGCGTTGAGCCTAGAAGAAAAGAAAACCCACGCAAACAGAACTTTTGGCGCTCCGCGCGGATTTCTTGGATCCGCCCCCGGCCCCCCTCCCTGGCGCGCGGAGCGCACCAGGGGCGGCGCCGGAGGCGCCGCCGAGGGGGCCCCAGCGCAGATACAAAAAATCCGCGCGGAGCGCCAACAGTTTATGCTCGTGTGGCTTTTTCTTCTCTCGGCGAGCGCGCTCCACTGCTCGCAGAGTGACTGCTCGCAGATGGCCTGGATCCGCTGGGGGGATCTACGAGAAATTGCATCGAATCAGACATGTGCTTTTGAAGCGTTTGCGAGCAGGCACTCTACGAGTCGTGGAACGCGCTCGGTGATTCTTCGAGGGGCCCCGCGGGCGGCACCTCCGGCACCGCCCCCTTAGGCGCGCTTCGCGCGCCGGGGGAGGGGCCGAGGTCTCTTCCGGAAGCAGGGCCGACAGAGGGAGGCCGAGCCCCTCTCGGGCGCCGTGCGCGGTGCCTTCTCGCCACGCTCTCTGTCCAGGGGTCGGCGCTGGAGGGCTTCTCCGAAAGGCTCCAGCGACCCGTCCTCCTCCTCCTTCTCCTCCTCCTCCTCCTCCTCCTCCTCCTCCTCCTCCTCCTCATCCTCATCCTCCTCCTCCTCTCCTCCTCCTCCTCCTCCTCCTCCTCCCCTCCTCCTCCTCCTCCTCCTCCTCCTCCTCCTCCTCCTCCTCCTCCTCCTCCTCCTCCTCCTCCTCCTCCTCCTCCTCCTCCTCCTCCTCTTCCTCTTCCTCATCCTCTTCTTCCTCCTCGGGTCGCCTACGGCCCTGGGGGAAAACGTACAGTCAGCGCCGTCAGGGTCAAGAGGAGAAGTAAGAGGAGTGAGGGAGGGATGGGGAAGAACACGAATGCGAGGAGGAGGGAACATATATGCGCTTTGCCGTGGAGGAGAGGGGGGGATGAGGGCCAGAAAAGACAGCGCATACGTCGGGACAGCGCATGGCAGCACAGGAGTAGTTGGGGCAGCGCATACGTTGGGACAGCGCATACGATCAAGTCCCTCGATACTTTTAGTAATCGCAGGCCCCTGCACCAACAAGACATCTATGAGAGTTCTCGCCTGGCGCCACGCGGCGTACCTAAGAATGCCTACCAGCGACCCCGCAGAAGGGTACCTGAGCAGAGGAGTCGACAACATCTGAGATGCCAGGTTCCGTGGAGGATGGGGCAAACATCGGGGACACGGCGGGAGCTTGGAGGGGATCATTAACGCCCGCATCAGAAGGATGCGCGGTAAGGGTGCAAGGGCATAGGACGCCAGTGTCGAAACTTTTCGAGCGGGGCGCGGACGACGAAAGCGGCCAAGGATGGACCGAGGAGGCAGGCAAAGGTATCCTTGGGAACGTTGCCCAACCTTACTATGCGTGCTCACTGTAGGAGCAAGACTCATCCGCCAATCCCCGCTTGCCGAGAATGTGTGAGATGATAGGCTGCCCCCTTTGCCCGCTTGCCCCTCACCTGGGGTCCAAAGTCCCGTTTGAGGGAGGGCGGCTCCCCCTGAACTCGTGGACGCACCTCTGGGGCCCTCGGGGCCTCAAAATCCATCCTCTGTCTGTGGCCGCCAGGATGCACTTGCGCCCAACAGGCCTCAAGAACACCCAAGTTGGACCAAAGCCGGCCCACGCCGCTTCCAGGACGCAACAAGAGGGCCCTAAGAGGACCCTTAAAGAGGGCCTGAGGAGGCAGAGGCCATCGATGTCCCATCCTCTGAAACTAATATTCGTGTGACTCGGGCCTCTCCAGGCCCGACTCAGCCCGAGAGACCCCTCATACGGTCCGAGACGGCCCAAGAGAATCCCGAAAATGCTCGGAGATGGCCGGGGCAACCCCAAGACGCCTCCAAGACGGAGTAACGAACGTCAAATGAAGGCCCAAGGGGGGCCCAAGGCAGAAAACCCGCAGAGACCCCGGGAACCCGCCCCCACAAAATGGCCCCCAAGACTGTCAACAGTTATGCCCCCAAGAGGTCCCCGAGAGACCCACGGAACACCCAAAGAGGGCAACAAAAAAACACAGTTTCGGACAAACTCCAATCGGCTTCGCCTCGTGCCTCCAGGAGGTCCTCAACAATCCCGCAGCCAATGCGGAAACAGGCAAGGAAGTACCAGCAGCAACCGCACGCCAGCAAAACGATGAGCACTGGCAAACCACATACGCACACACGCAAGCCATCGGAAGCCGCCCATATCGTCTCCTGGGGGCCGGCGGACTGGCGTAAACGTCACTAACATCTGGAAATTGTCCGCCCATCCGAAGTGCTATTTGCGCCCGAACATATCCACGATCACGCCCCACTCATCACAATTCCGATGCCGGTCTGCACGCGTATATCTGAAAACAGAATCACCGCCACCGACCACAAACGGTCAACCGTCCAACACCTTCGGGCGCGGCTCCTTCGACGAGCGTGTGGATCCGATGGGAATCCGCATGGGAACCCAACTTTTCCTAGACAAGGCTTTATGGTGGCGTAAGGAGCTCTCGGATGGGTTCTGGTTCCAGCCGTTCGCTGTGACTTGCTGTGTTACGTTTGCTCAACAGACTACACGGCGGCATGGTGAAGGGTGGACCAAAGCGAAACAAGAGCGCATCCGACCCCCACGACAACGCGGCGAAATCCCAAGTTCAGCCCCGTAGCGTGAACGACGCTCCCTCTCAAAAGCCGCCCACGCTCGCGGCTCCTCGCCTGGCCTTCCCCGGCGGGGCGGCGGGTGATCACGCAGAGGGCTCTCCCCACCAAGCCGCAGCGTGCTGGGCTCGGTCGGCCACCCCGCGCCACCCCCCGACGACCCTTGTTCCCGACGACTGCGAACGATCCCCCCCCGTCTACGGCGCCCAACGCCCACCCCACCGGTGCGCGTGCGCCACATGGTCGGTGTCGCCGCCATAGGGTCCGTAGCCTCGTCGCGGGTGGCCCTTCTCTCCCCGCCCCTGGCCCCGCTTGCTTGCTTGCAGTTGCTTCCCCTTTTCTTCTTTTTCTTGCCTCCGTCCCTCTCCTTTCCTTCTGCTCCCTGCCTGCTGTCTCCGCTCGGCCCCTCTTCCGACTATCCGCCAACCCCGCCAGCCCTGGCCTCCCGCCTGCGCGTTCGTCGTCGTCTGCCTGCTTCTCCCCTGCTCGTCTTGGTAGTCCCCAAACGTGGTGGTGACAACACCTCGCGGTGAGTCTCGGGCGATTTGGTGTCACCACCCGGTTTGGGGACTCGTGCGGTTTTCCGAAGATGTCCCGAACACTGGTGTGGCCAGGAGTCACAAAACCCGGTGGTGACCCCGTGTCCCCAAACCCAGCGGTGACCTTTTTGGGGGATTCCAGGTCGCCACCTGGTATCTCACCACCCGGTCTGGGGGTTCCCAATCTTCCCTTTCCACCGGGCAACACAGTCTGCCCGGGAACCGGCGTGGCGGCGCGCAGAGCTCCCGAGCAGGGCCTGCTGACTGCACGGGCCTTGGCGCGTGCTCTCGTCGTCAGCGCGATGCTGCTTCCCACAACGGCGCAACGGCTTCCAGAAGCCAGCCTCATAGCGCGAGCGACGCTCCCTCTCAAGAGCAAGGGGACGCCGCTCACACACCACGCCGATCCTGACCATGCCCATCCTGGGCCCAGGGAAAGCACTGACGCCCTCACAATTTGGCCTGAATTACACACACAGAACGTTCCTGGCCAGAGATGAGCGTGGCCGACATCTGCGTGGTCTATAGCTGGCGCCCTCCGTGAGAGGACCGCTGGGCTGGCCTTGCCGCAACCGATCATCGCGCAGGTCACCTCGTCGGCGGAGCCGTCCCAATGCTTCTCGGCCTTCCGCTGCTGCTTCACCTGGCGCGGCGCCGAACATCCGACGATCTGATTTCTCCAATACGCCGTCGGCGCACTGAACCAAAAACCGGCCCGTGCCCTCCTTCCCCGGGGATCGGTACCGCACCGCCGACAGATAGGAACCAGGTTAAGGTCGGGCATGTCCGCCTACAGGCGGCTTGTGAAGGAAAAATTAAAAATAGCCCCAAAATCTTCAAAATCAGGAAAAGGTAATGTATCTCCAGATCAACTGTTGACTGCTTTTGATCCGCCGGCACCCTTGCGGGGCCACCAGGCTGCGAGGGTGAAGATTGCAGCTCCCTGTTCAGTTGCAACTTCCAATTTCCACTGTTACAATCCTGCTGTCTGCCTCCTTGTTGTCAATCCGTGAGGGCTTCGCCCGCTGCCACCAGCCCCCCTCACTTAGAATGGGACTTGCCAGAGCTGTGTTGGGGCTGACGAGAAGCAACGTCGGGACTTCACAAACTGCGGAATATCTCACAACTACGAATATTGCATAATTTACTAGGTGTATGGCTTCGGGGGCGCGAGTATTGCGTAAGTTAGAAAAATGTTTATGGTTTCGGTGACGCGAATCTAGTGTATTTTTCGGGGGGTATGACCTCGAGGACACAGGTATTGTGTACGCTATGAGTCTGTATGGCTTCGGGGACGCGAATATGGCATAATTCCCAAAAAGTTGATGGCCTCGAAGGCACGAACATAATGTATTTTGCAAGGGTTTATGGCCTCGGGGACCGAATATGATGCCACTTACAACAGTTTATTGCCTCGGGGACGTAAGCATTGCGTAATCTACAAAGGGTTGTGGCTTCGGGGACGCGAGTACAATGTAATTTACTAAGGCTTATGGCTTCAGGGGACGCGAATCCTCGGGGACACGAATCTCATGGATTCTTACGTGTCCCACGCCCCCCCAGGAATTCTGAGAACCCTCCCGGGAATGGGAAAGAATCCCGTTTGGGGCTCCCGCCCCTCGCGTGGACAGCAACAGTTCACAGTAAGGAATCAGAAAGCAGGACTGTGACGGTGGAAACTGGAAACTGCCACTGGAGCAAGGAGCTGCCATCTTCACCCTCGCAGCCCGGTGGCCCCGCACTGGGGCCGGCGGATTGCTGCTGTCCGCGCGAGGGTTGGGAGCCCCAAGTGGTAAGTCGGGCGTGTCCCCCTACAGAGGGATTTTCGGCGAAAAATAAGAAAAACAATACCCCCAAAGGTAACAAAAATACAAAAAATAGTCCCCATACTATTTTTGGATTATTTGTTTTTATTATTTTTGGAGTGTTTTAAATTCTTCGTCAACAAATCCCCCTGTAGGGGGACAGGCCCGACTTAAACCTGGGAGGGTTCCCAGAATTCCTGGGGGGAAGGTGGGACACGTAACAACACATGATATTCGCATCCCCGAAGCCATAATCCCTAATAGGTGCGCCACATTCGCGTCCTCGAGGCCATAAAACCCTTCGTGAATTATGCGATATCCGCGTCCCCGAAGCCATAGTCCCTCGTAAATTACAAGATGTTTGCGTCACCGGGGCCACAAACCTTTGTACATTACATTCTATTCGCGTCCCCGAAATCATACAACCTTAAACATATTTGCGCCCCCGAAGCGACAAACCATCGAAAAATATACAATGTCCGTGTCCCTTGTGCATTACACCATACTTGCGTCCCCGCGGCCACACACCCTCGCAAATGATTCCGCACTCGCGTCCCCGAGGCCATAAACCGTTTTTAATTACATAAGAATTGCGCCTCCGAATCCATACATTCTTGTAAATTTCATAATATTTGCGACCCCGAGGCCACAAACCATCGCACAGCATGCGATATTCGCTATATTCGCGTCCCCGAAGCCATAAGCCATCGCAAATTAACTCGTATTCGCGCCACCGAAGCCATACAACCTCGTAACTGAAAGATTGGCCCTCGCGTGAAGTCCCGACATTGCTTCACGTCAGCGTCCAGACATCCCAACACAGCTCTGGCAAGCCCCATCCTAAGAGAAGGGGGGCTGGCGGCAGGGGGCGAAGCCCTTGCGGACCACTCCTCGTGTAGAGGGCATGCCCGACTCAAAACCAGGTCGGAGTCGGGTTTGGCGCAGTCGACGCCAAATCCGGACCGATCGGACCGACGATGTACCAGTGACCCATAAGGAGGTCCAGCTGCAAGGGGGTGGTGCAATATATTTTTGGGGGAATTGTATTGCAAATGTACTGCGCCGGGGAATTTGTATTGCATTATTGTGCAAGAAATGCATTGCACGCGAAACTGCAGCAATACATCTGCGCCCCGGAAGGTATTGTACGCCCCACATGTATCTGGCCATCGCTCGGACGTCCATTCCCTGTGATTTTTGTCGGTTTCGTCCGTGTTTTTTTTTTTCGCCACATGATCAAGGATGCTCCTCGATGGTCCTCGCCGAAGGAAAAATGCACACGTCCGAGCGATGCCAGGGTTTTGCCACCCCACAAATCTACTGCACCAGATCTATTGCGCCACCCCCTTGTCGCTGGACCCCCCTTTTGGGCCAACCCGACGACGGACCCTGCGACGGCCACGGCGGGGTCGTTGCCGCCTCGTCGAAAGATGGGAGCTAGGTCGGGGTCGGGACGGGCGCAGTCGACACTAGAGCCGGACCGAGGAGGCAGGGGAAGGGAGGAGGGAGGAGGGAGGAGGGAGGAGGAGCCAGGAGGAGGAGCCAGGAGAAGCGAGGAGGAGGAGGAGGGAGGGAGGAGGCAGGAGGAGGAGGCAGGAGAAGCGAGGAGGGAGGAGGCAGGAGGAGGAGGAGGCAGGAGGAGGAGGCAGGGAAAGCGAGGAGGGAAGAGGGAGGGAGCAGGGAGGCAGGAGGAGGAGCCAGGGGAGGCGAAGAGGGAGGAGGCAGGAGGAGGAGCCAGGAGGAGGAGCCAGGGGAAGCGAGGAGGGAGGGGGGAGGGAGGGAGGAGGCAGGAGGAGGAGGAGGAGGCAGGGGAAGCGAGAGTGGAGGAGGGAGGAAGGAGGAGGCAGGAGGAGGAGCCAGGGGAGGCGAGGAGGGAGGAGGGAGGGTAGGGAGGGGGCAGGGAGGGAGGAGGCAGGGGGAAGGGGAGGTGGACCCCGCGACGGCCAGGGGCGCGGGGGAGGCCTGGAGCGGGTACGAGACCGCGCCCGAGGACGTGTTCTCGGGCACCAGGCGGGCCGGCGCCGGCCGCGCCCCGCGCGAGCCACCGCCTTGAGGGGTCGGGGAGGAGGGCGTCTGCTTGGCTGTGTGTGTTTGGACTCCGACGACGACGACGACGACGACGACGACGACGACGACGACGACGACTCCTGGCGAGAGTTGCTGAACATCCGCGGCCCACGACGTGCTTCAGGCTTCCCCGCGTGCTGGTCGGAGGCGCAGGCGACAGACAGATACCCGGCGCTTAGTGGGCCCTGGAAACGACAGGGCCGTTTTTTTACCGGTTCCGTTTTGCCGTTTTCCTGCCTGTTCCGACGCCGTTTTTTTACCGGTTCCGTCGCCGTTTTTTGACCGGTTCCGGCTCCGGGTCCGATCTTGGAGCCGTTTTTTTTGCCGTTTCCGGTCGCCGTTTTTTTTGCCGCTTCCATTTCCAAAGGACACTTTTTCGGAAACAGTGAAAAAACGGCCCTGCCCACTAAGGCCCAGCGTGCCCGCGCCGCGGGCATGGCCGAGACAGAACGCACAAGCGCAGCGAGGCCCCAGGATTCCGCATCGCAGGCCAGGCGAACGTCGCCGCCGCAATCGATCGGGAAGGTATCCAACCTACCAGGCGGGGGACGCGGGGGGGGCAACCAAGCCGCCGCTGAGGCAGCCAAGGGCCGCTCAAAGCACAACCACAGGCACTGACCTGCGCGGCGATGAGCAACGTCAATGGACTCTGCTGTGGGGATGGGGCACCACGCGAAACCAATGCGGCGCAGCGGACTCGTAGAATGGGCCGCTCGGAACCATATTTCGGTGCCGCCACGCTGCATTGTTACACATACACACATGGAGCTCTGGGGAACAGCTCCAAAAAACGAAGGGCCCGAACGACCGGGCCGCGGCGGGGCCTGCAAGCACGCGGGCCCGCGTCCTGCGCACGATGGCGACGCGACGGCTGGCGCGAAGATGCCCTGGGCCACCTGGGCGGTGCCCTTGTCGACATCCCCGCCGAGGTCAAGAGGGCGCAGGGGAAAGTACAGCGTGCACGAATCGGACTTTCTGGAGGCACTCTTGCCCCTCCTGTCCTCCCTGGCCGCTTTGTGCTGCCCCAGGGCCTCGGTCTTTTCTCTTGCGCTCTTCTGGCTCCCCGCTTCCCAAGGCAACATGAGCTGCGTCATGCAAGGGGCGCGTTGCCTGGCGCATGCGCATGAGGCGCGTTAGCTCTGGGTGGATCCCGTCGCGAAAAAACGCTCGCGGCCGCAGTGGGCGCAAAGCTTCGCCGTCCGGGTGCGTGCGCTCGTTGTTTCCCAAGATTCCGTTGAGAATGCGACGTGGACGTTGCCGCCTGCAATCCCCCCACGGCACAGGGGAGGAATAGACGTGAGAGAGGGGGTTGCAAAGACGAGGACGGAGAAGGAACAGCAAGAGGAGGAGCAATAGGAGTAAGAGGCAGCATGAGCGATCAGCAAGGGGAGGAGGCGATGGAGGAGGAGGAGGAGGAGGATCAGGACGAGGAGCAGGAGTGAGGAGGAACAGGAGGAGTGAGGAGGAACATGGGGGAGCATAGTGAGATCCATGGGAACCCTCTTCTCGACGAGCTGCACTGGCAGGCAGGAAGGTCCGAACGGCCTTGGGGCGTTGCGGCATCTTCGAAAAGATGGTTCGACAGGGGAGCGGGGCCCCAACGCGTTCGTGCATGCCGTGGACGTTTTGGTTTGAAGCGGCTTGTGAGCAATTGAAGCGGGGAGGAGGAGGAGAAGGAGGAGGAGGAGGAGGGGGAGGAGGAGGAGGAGGAGGAGGAGGCAGGGGATGGGAGGGGGAGGGAGAGAGGGAGGAGGCAGGGGAGTGGAGGGGGGAGGGAGGAGGAGGAGGAGGCAGGAGTGGGAAGTTGGAAGAGTGAGAAAGAAGCGGAGGCAGACCTCTCCGTGCACTGCTGCTCGGAAGAGGCTGAACGCAGCAAGATCGCCCCAGTTGAGCACTTCGGGGGTCGTGCTTGTTTCCCTAAAAAAATTGGCGCGGTCCAGCGAGGTTTTTCCGCGCTGCCGCCCGTGCGCCGGGTGGGTCCAGCGAGGTTTCGCCACGCGTCCGCCCGTGGCCGCCTCGTGCGCCGGGTGGGTCTGGCGAGGGCTCGCCACGCGGCCGCCTCTAGCTGCTTGCGCAACGTGTGCTGCACCCACATCCGACACCACGTAGCGCGCACACTCACAGTGGAACAGCTTACTCTTTGGGGTCCACGCTCCACGCTGGCGAACAGGTGCTCACTGCACTTCTCCTCCTCATGTGAACAGAAGACGAGGCCAGGACGAGCCAAAGTTCGAGTGAGGATAAATCGAGTCTCCGAGATCCGGCGGCTCTGGAGGATGTCTCGGCCGCCGCGGCCCTCTCAGAGCGTTCCGGGACGCTCTGAGAGCGTTCCGGAATCTCTGGAACGGATTGATCCTCGTCCTAGCCACGTCCAAGAGCATGCTGCTTCTTAGGAGACGCGCGCCTTCCACCCGCAGACAGGGCCCGCGCCTCCTGAGAAGCAGGGGTGCTTCTGAGAAGCCTCTCCCCTCCCCCTGCTCCCTCTGCGCGTGGCAGACAAGCCCTGTATTTCTCTTTCTCTCTCTCACTCTCTCTCTCTCTCTCTCTCTCTCTCTTTCTTCAGATGCCTCCTAAAGGGGGGCCGAGAAAATGGGGTCGGAGGATCGCGCCGCATCGCCTTCGCATCGGCGATACATCGCCGATGCGTCGGCTATGGCGACTTCGGCAGTGCCATCCGCGCCGCCTGCGTGGAGCAAACTGGGCCACACATCGAGCCGCATCGCCGATGCATCGGCGATGCGTCGCGATCCTCCGACCCCACCAACTGTAACCCCGTCTGGGCGGCCCACAGTCGGGGACCGACCACACGAAACCTTCTACAAGAAACCCAACCCTGAGACCCCAGGACGTCCATCGATTTCTCTGGCGGGGGGGACGTCGCGCTCTCCATAGCATAACCATCGAAACCCCAGAAACCCAGGGCACCCTGGAGGCGACCAGGGCGTCTCTTGGCACGGGCCTCCACTGTGCACCTCTTCTCCATCATTTTTTCTTCCGATCTCTGAGGCCGCCGCCGCTATCGGCGCGCGTGCAACCAAGGGGGGCTGCGCGCAGGGGCGCCCGGCCCACGCGTCCGGGGGCGCCGAAGGCGGCCCGGCCAGCGCGCCGACGCTCGCGGACAGGCGCCGCTCGACGGACCCGAGGCGCTTCTGCAGCCTCTCGGCGGCGAGCGAGGGAGGGGTGAGAAGGACAACGGGGGGCGCCCAGACCTCCAACGTCTCGAGGGGGAGGGGGAGGAGGAGGAGGACGAGAAGGAGGAGGAGGAGGACGAGGAGGAGGAGGAGGAGGAGGAGGAGAAGGAGAAGGAGGAGGAGGAGGAGAGGAGGAGGAGGAGGAGGAGGAGAGGAGGAGGAGGAGAGGAGGAGGAGGAGGAGGAGAGGAGGAAGAGGAGGAGGAGGAGGAGAAGGAGGAGGAGGAGGAGGAGGAGGACGAGGAGGACAAGGAGGAGGAGGAGGAGGAGGAGAGGGAGGAGGAGGAGGAGGAGCGAACGAACCCCTGGGAGAGGCGCGTCGATCTATAATGAGCGCGCACCGCCGTGCGCGCACGGGCCCAGCCTCAGGGCGAGGCGAGAGGCCTGCATGTAGTTCTTGTGGATGTGGTACGCGATGTCGCCGCTGCCGTCGATCTTGATCGAGTGGTAAAAGCTGTAGACCACGGCGAGACGGATGAGCACGTGGTCAATCTCGTCGTCATCGGCCCCGTTCGGGTCGAAATTGGCGTTGTGCAGGCCAAGCCTGGCAAGTACGCATCTATGAAGTCGTCCACGAGGCAGTGCAGCGTGGTGCCACAAGCGCTTGCAGACAAAATAGTGGCTGAAAGAGTCGGGGTGGAACTTTGGGTTGCAGCCAAGAACACAACCTCGAAGGATAGGCTGTACGTGCATGCGGTAAGACGTGGCCCACCCGCCCGATAGCGTCTTCATCACAGGCCAGAAGCGCGAGGGCGGCAGCTCGGCGATCTTCGGGCGGAGGCGGCTCCACGCGGTCTTCACGTTGAACGGTAACTGGATGAGGGAGGTCATGTCGTTGTCGTCTGCGTACGCGTTGGTGAGGTCGTCGGTGATCACGGGCGTGGAATCCGAGTCGTTGTTCTGGAAGTCGGCGTCGTGGATCCAGCGACGCCGAGCATGGTGTTCGGCAGCTGCACGATCGAATCTCTGCTGTAATTCGGCGGTGCGGGGGAGATTGAACGCAGCGGTGGTCTGGAGTCTGGATGCCGCGGTTGACTGCCATGCCTGCGTGCAAATACGTTCAGCGCGCCGACGGAGTTGAGCATCTGTTTGGCCACGAAAGAGGACTTGAAGACCGCCACGACGGAGATGACGAAGAATAAAGGTTTCGCACCATTCATGCCAGTCGTCGACGTCCCATTCCTGAAGTGGTTGAGCGAGGTAAATCGAGGGAAGCCAGTCGGAGGCCCAATGCTGCAGGCATTCAGCGATGGTCTCGAGCTCGTTGGCTGCGTTTCGCATGTCGTGGTCATCGTCATCAGGCGTATTAGGAACTTGTAGATGAAGTGGTGGGAATCGTTGGAGGCGTCCTGAGTCGGAAACGGTAGCAGACGGCGCCGACGGGAGGGTGGGTAACCAGGCCCGAAGGCGGGCGGCGATGGTGGAGTCGAAAGAATCTTCGTAGAGCGAGCGCTGAAGCGTGATCATGTATGTGGTTTGCGGTGATTTCTTTGGAGGATCATCATCAGCACGGCGAAGTTTGTCCAGGACGCGAAGAGCAGCGTCACGGGCGAGTTCATGAGCTTGGCGCAGCTGACGGTGAGCCAGATGATCGTGATGGCGGCTGCGCTTGATGATCTTGGAGATGGTGCCCTTGTGGGTGGAGTAGTTGTCGCCGAACTTGGCCGCCCGCAGGTGCTGCGCGATCGAGGTAGCGGAGGCCCAGCACGGCGCGGTCCAAAATCCCTGGACAACTCGGACGAGTGGAAGCTGATCAAGTGCTGCCAGATGGTGTAGTTCGAGAAGCTAGGGCCAGGCGTTGATGGTGGAAGTAGCAGAGCGCCACAGCGTGGCAGCAAGCAGGACTTCGACACCAGTGGGGATGGCGCAGCCCGCCCAGTTCGTCATGCCGAGGATGTCGAGCTTGGTGAATGCTGACGGAGCAGATCTGAGAACTTTATGAGGGGCATGCATTTCTTTGGAAAGAACGAGTTCTGGAGCTGGAAAGAGTTGTCCGACATAGGTGAGACAAGTGATCGCGGAGGTGTTGTACAGCGAAACGTTCAGCTGGATGGCCGCGGAGGCATCGCCCAATATCTGGGCACGGTGGTACCACTTGGCCGCAGGGGCGGCCCATTGAGCACGACCGTCAGCACACGGACCGATGTAGACTCCGAGGTACTTGGCCTTGCCGTCGATCTTGAACTGGGCCCAGGCGGGGCTGATCGCCCTGAGCGCGTCGCGCATGGTGGTGTCAACGTCTTCGAAGCAGTTGGTCCAGACTGGGACGAGCACGCACTTTCGAGGTTGGAGCAACAGCCCCGCGAAAGAGTGGGCCGCCTCGGTATGCGGTAGGATGCCTTGCATGTCACGCATGTGTGCTAAGACGCAACCAGTGTCGTCGGCGCAAACACTGGCCATGCCACGGCCAATCTGATGAAAGTGGTGTTGAATTCCGCGTAGGATGGGGTCGAACACCAGGGCCCAGATGGTGCCACTGAGTGGGCAGCCCTGAGCTACTCCGCTGGCTGCAACGAGTAATGGTCGACGTGTGCCCCCCAGCCCGAGGAAGGCGATGGGCGAGGCGTAGAAGGACTGGAGGAGGCGACGGACGCGGCCATCAATCCCCCATCTGCGAATCACTTCCCATAACCAAGTGTGAAGCAAGCTTGGGAAGGCGGCGGCGATGTCCATGCTGAGGAAGCACGGCATGTGCTCGGCGGCGTTGTCCATGGTGCTGTAGATGCGGCTGTACGTGTCGGCTTCGACTATGTTGTTGAGGCATTGGCGGCCAGGTACGAGACCTCGTTGGGTACTCGGCACTTGCTTGACTATCGGATGTAGCTTGCGGTTGATGGCGGAGGCAGCAATCTTTACGTCGGTGTTCTTCATCGCGAGAGGTCGGAGTTGGTCTGGCGACCGATAGCATTCAGCATGCCCTGCAGGCGCATCACCTTTTGTTAGCATGGCTAGTAGAGCGTGGTTCCAATCGTGCGGGATGATGCTGTTGGCCGAGATGTTAGCCACGAGCTCTTCCAGGATCTCGAAACTGTTGGGGGTGGAAGTCCAAGCTTTGTAAGGAAGACCGTCTGGACCTGCGGCGGAGTCATGTGCTCGTTTTGCTGCTTCTTGAAGCTCTTCAGCATTGGGGAGTTCCAGCGCAACATAGTCACGCTGGGCGAAGACAGAGTCCAGGTAGGCGTTCATGTTGGCAGTGTTTACTGGCTTGTCAGCGAAGATCGGGCCCCATGGCGCTAGTATGGCGTCGTGCATGTCCGACGGTGTCGTGGCGATGCCTGAGGAGTTGCCATGCGAAATTCGGATGCCAGCGAGCACCAGACGCTTGGAGAAGGGCTTCCACAGCTCTCCAAGTCTGCGTGTGGCACTGGCCCGTTTCCGCCACCTGTCCCCTTGCTGACGTTGTAGACGTTGGTAAGCATCGCGGGTACGTGCGGCAGCGAGGGCACGGCGTTCTGCAGCGACAGCAGCGTGAGCTTCAGCAGCGGCATCGGCGAAGGCGTTGGCGTTGATAAGGCAAACCTTGCTCGAAGGGATGTTGGTAGAGTTGCCGATGATGATCTGCAAGTGCTTGGGGCCCAGGTGGGTGGCGTCGATAAGGAGGCGCGCGAGCTTGATGTCCTGGAACCAGACCGCGCGAGAGATGCTTCTCATGGTCATCGAGTTGACTTCCTTGGAGATCGAGAGATGGTCGCGTGCAAGGACTTCGGGCGGTAGCCGCGCAAGAGCATCTCGCGTGGCTTTCGCAGCGTTCGTCATGTTGGATTTCAGCGTGCGCCACTTGATGATGGGCGTGAACGTGTCGTACTCGGTGTCGGCGGAGAGCTTGTCGATGTAGAACTTGTAGAAGTCGGAATTGAAGAGGTAGGCGGGGATGCCTCGTTCAGCATGGGGCCGTTGAATTCGGGTGCGAAATCGAACTTGAAGAAGTTTATGGTCAATGGCAGGTATTCCTTTTCGTTCGGGTGGCGAGTCGTCGGCCACCGTGATCGTCTCAATATGGGTGAGATTATGTGCCTGGAAGGAGGTGAAGAAGCGATCGATGCTAGACTCAGTGTTGTTCGCGTAGCAGCGGTGGGTGGTGGATGGCGTGCAGATCTCGACCAGTGGTCGGAAGAGCTGCTTCCAGAAGGTGGGCTGGAACTGGTATCGTTCGTGAGCTGGCACTTCGACAGGGCGTAGGAGATTGCGAGCAGGTAGTTCAGAGATATTGAAGCCGCCGAGCATGAAGAAAATCACGTGTTCAGGATCGCTGTTTGCTTCATTCAGTGCCGCTTGCCACGTGGCCTTGAGCCGTCTTCGGTCATCAGCGGAGAGATCATGGTTATGAATGTTGAAGTATATATGGAGGTACTTCAGGCTGGGGTCGCGGATTCGCAGTTCGGCGACTCGGCCAGGGATGACCGCGGAGAAGTTGATCATCGGCTTGGTGTAGTCCTGGTCGCTGCTGGGGAAGAACTTTGGGATGAGGAAGGCGACGCCGCCCGCCGCATTGGAGTCGGGGATGCCGCTGTGGTAGACGTCGTACTTTGCGCCCGTGGAGTTGATGAGGCTGCGAATCATCTGCGAGGTGCCGTGAGTCTCCTGAATGGCAATGAGGGATCGCTTGGCGAGGTAGGGCTTGAGGATGGAGAGTTTGGCGTCGCGCTTGACGATGTTCGAGTGCACCAGCGCCTGAGCGTTCCAGCTGACCACCGAGCACTCAGTCATAGATGACGTGGTGGTCGCGCTCCATGGAGTCCATTTGCTGTTAAATCCACGACACTGATGTGGTTGCATCCGCAAAGGCAGCGGCAAGGGCGTCGGCGCACGAAGATCGCATCGCAGAGGTAGGGCCGACACCATCAGCAGCATCAGACCATTGAATCTTGGTCGCCATCTCAGGGCGGGAGCCCACTTGGATGCGGACGATGGGCACATTGTCGATGGAGAGGTAGCCATCGGCGCGGTGGATCTTGGGGTTGAGGTCCTGCTTGGCGTTGTTGATGATCCTTGCCAGCTTCTTGAGCTGGATCTCCTGCCTGACGAGCTTGGGGCTCTTGTCTGCGCTGACGTAGCATGGGGCACCGCCGATCGTGAAAGTACGCCATTCCCGACCAATGCGCAGATGATGGTGAAGAGCTTGAGCACGTGGTACGGCGACGGCATCGGCTCCGAGTACAGTGATGGAGACCCGCTTGGCAGGAGCGGAGTTGTTGTAGCGAACCGTAGACACGTCGATATTGGCTGCCGAAAACCATTCGGCGATGGCCGACTTGAGAGATGCCTGAGTGATGTCCACAGTGGAGGCGATCCAAAAGGTGCCGATGTGTGGCGCCCTGTCCCACGAGCCGGTGTTGCTGACGTCGAGCGATGGAACTTGGGCTTCAGCATGAACAATGGCAGTCTTGATCTTGTCCACCGCGTCGTTGAGGTTCTTGGACTCCACTTCAGAGGCGGAGATGCGCTGCTTGAGGGAGACGATGTCGTTCTCGACGTGGTCTTGGCGTTCGGTGAGCTTGGAAGTGATGTTAGTGATGTGCGTGATGAAGCTGGCTTGAGACGAAGCGGCAACTTTCTCTGCGGTAGCCTTGAATTGTTCAGCCGCGTTAGCAACTTGAATGGCCAGGTGTTTCTCGATCTCGGAGCGGAATAGTTCAAGTCTTTCCTTTTGTGCAGCATCTTGCCAGGGGTCTTTGTTGTTACGAGGGCTTCGTTCGCGACGATCACGAATGGTGGCGAGGTCGCTCGTCTCGGGCATGTTGCGAGCACGCCGTAGACCACTGGGTCTGGATTCTCGAACGCCAATATGGAGGTGGCCGCGGCACCACAAACAATCAATCCCGCGTGAATATGTAAGGAGAGCAAAAAAGCAATCCTGAGCTGGCCCTGGAACAAGGGTATGCCATGAAAGCCTCTTGGCGCTATGCCAAGCAACATTGGGACCCTGAGCCAAAATGGCTACGGAGGAGGAGGAGGAGGAGGAGGGGGAGGAGAGTGAGGATGAGGATGAGGATGAGGATGAGGAGGATGAGGAGGATGAGGAGGAGGAGGAGGAGGAGGAGGAGGAGGAGGAGGAGGAGGAGGAGGAGGAGGAGGAGGAGAGGGAGGAGGAGGAGGAGGAGGAGGAGGAGGAGGAGGAGGAGGAGGAGGAGGAGGAGGAGGAGGGTGGGGGTGGTATCTTTGTGTAGGTGGCTTGTGTGTGTGTGTGTGTTCTTGTGTGTGTGTGTGTGTCTCCAGCTTTCTCATTGCCTTTCTCGTTTCCTGTATCCTTCGGTATTTCCCATTATCATTCTCTCTCTCTCTCTTTCTCTCTCTCCCTCTCTCTCTCTCTCTTGCATGCTCAAGGCGTAATCGTGCGCACACACTATTACTTCATGTATTTACAGATTTTAGTAATATTATTTGGGATTCTGTGTGAGAGCAATGCGTGCGAGGAAAAAAAAAACAGCGGCGCCACAAATGCGCGAGAAGTGTGAGAACATATGGGAAGCGCATTAGAAACGCTTGGAGGCGTAAGCGTGCGAACACATCATTACTTCATGTAGTTTTGGTTTTTCATTCAGATTCTTTGGGGTTCTGTGTGAAAACACGAAATGCCAGAAAAAACAGCGACGCCACAGATGCGCCAGAAGTGTGGAAACCTGTGGGAAACGCATTAGAACCGCTTCAAGGCGTTAGCGCGCGCACAAATTATTATTGCATGTATTTATGGATGTTTTATCAGATTCCCTTGGGTTCGATGTGAAAACATTAAAAATCAATGAACACGATGTGTTTTTCAATATTATTGTTCAAAAGTCAATGAAAACGATTTGTTTTCCAATCTTTTTAATCGAAAATCAATAAAAAACGCTGTGTTTTCCAATAATTCCAATTCTTTCCAAACTTTTCCAATAACAACGCTGTGTTTTCCAATTTTCCAATGTTTTTTCAAGGTTTCGGGTACGGCACCGCTGTGTTTTCCAGATTTTCATTAAAAAATCAATAAAAACTATGCGTTTTCCAATTATTTCAATGAAAAATCAATAAACACGCTGTGTTTTCCAATCTTTTTAATCGAACATAAATAAAAAACGCTGTGTTTTCCATTTTTTATTAAAAACTCAATAAAAACGCTATGTTTTCAAATTAGTTTAATGAAAAATCAATAAAAACGCTGTGTTTTCCAAATTTTTCATTTAAAACTAAATAGAAACGCTATGTTTTCAAATTATTTTAATGAAAAATGAATAAAAACGCTGTGTTTTCCAAATTTTCAATAATTCCAATTATTTTAATGAAAAATCAATTAAAAAAAAAACGCTGTGTTTTCCAATAATTCCAATTATTTCCAATATTTTCAAATAAAAGCGCTGTGTTTTCCAATTTTCCAGAATGTTTTTCAAGGTTTCGGGTACGGCAACGGGGCGACGCGCCATCCTTGCTGGCAAACCTTGACAAATATTTGAAAATTGGAAAACACAAGGTTTTCATTAGAAAATATTGGAAATAATTGGAATTATTGGAAAACGCAATGTTTTCATTAATGCTTGTTCAAACAGATGGTAAAACACAGCTTTTTTTTTTTTTTTTTTTTTTTTTTTTTTTTTTTTTTTTTTTTTTTTTTTTTTTTTTTTATTATATATATATATATATATATATATATATATTTATATATATATTATATTATATATTGATTTTGCATTAAAAGAATTGGAAAACACATCGTTTTTTTTTTTTTTTTTTTTTTTTTTTTTTTTTTTTTTTTTTTTTTTTAAAAAAAAAAAAAAAAAAAAAAAAAAATATCGTTTTTTTTTAAATTAATTTTTGTTGAAAAGGATTGGAAAACACAGGTGTTTGTTGATTTTTCATTAAAATAATTGGAAAACACAGCGTTTTTATTGATTTTTGCTGAAAAAGATTAGAAAACACAGCGTGTTTATTGATTCTTCATTAAAATAATTGGAAACACAGCGTTTTATTTAGTTTTAAATGAAAAATTTGGAAAACACAGCTTTTTTATTGATTTTTCATTAAAATAATTGAAAACATCGTTTTTATTTAGTTTTTACACAGCGTTTTTATTGATTCGTTAAAAAGATTGGATTGTTTTTTGATTTTTCATTGAAAAATTGGAAAACGCGTTTTTATTGATTTTTAAATAAAAAACTGGAAAACACAGCGTTGCCGTACCCGAAACCTTGAAAAACATTGGAAAATTGGAAAACACAGCGTTTTTATTGGAAAATATTGGAAATAATTGGAATTATTGGAAAACACAGCGTTTTTATTGATTTCAATAGAATCTTCTGGATGCGGAATCCATCCCATTTCTATTGAATTCCAATTGGAATCTAATTAGAATCCAAATAGAAATCCTCTGGACCTGGGACCCGTTCTCTTTCGATTGAAATCCTATTGAAATCTCATTGGATTTCAATAGAATCTTCTGGATGCGGAATCCATCCCATTTCTATTGAAATCCAATTGGAATCTAATTAGAATCCAAATAGAAATCCTCTGGATCTGGGCTCCGCTCTCCTTTCATTGAAATCCAATCAAAAGCAAACGAAAAACTAATACAGACAGAAAGAACGAGAGGGAGAGAGAGAGAGAGAGAGAGAGAGAGAGGGAGACAGCAGAGGGAAATTAGAAACCAGGAAACACACACAAGCCACCTACACAAAGATACCACCCTTACGGAGGAGGAGGAGGAGGAGGGGGAGGGGGAGGAGGAGAGGGAGGAGGAGGAGGAGGATAACATGGGATAATTACCGAGACCTCCAACGCAAATTTCAGATTGTGTTCGGCCTCCAGGGGGCCTCGCCGGGCCCTGGGGCCGTCAAAAACGGCTCGGGGTGATGGGGCAGGCCCCAGGGAGAAAGTCCAGACCTCAGGGGACCCCGCCTTGGGAAACTCACGACGTCGGATGTCTGGCCATTTCGCTCCCTTCAGTGGGCCCTGGGAACGACAAGGCGTGTTTTTACTGGCTCCGTTTTGCCATTTTTGTTGCTTGTTCCGACGCCATTGTTCTGCCCGTTCGTCGCCGGTTTTGTTGCCGGTTCCAATTCCTGTTCCAATCCTAGATCCGTTTTTGTTGCCGTTTGCGGTCGCTGTTCGTTTGCCGTTTCCATGTGTAAGGGGCACTTCCTCGAAAACTGTAAACCCTGCCGTTTCCGCGGCCCACTAAGGGACCCCTATCCCACGTCTCGTTGGGTTTTCGAAGGACCAAGAATTTGGGGCGCCCAGCCCCAGGATGCGCGACGGGAGGGCGTCTATCCTCGATATGGGGTGCGTCCGAATAGCCCCTTTGAGGTATCCCAGGGTTCCCCTCCTCTTCTGAGCGGCTCATCTTTCGTCGAAAAGTCGGTGGTTGGTGGAGAAAATTCGCCTGCGAATGGAGGAGGCCCTCTAAGATTGTGGCGGGGCTTCTCACAAGCCCTCGGGCCTTCTGAGAAGTTGTCTGCGTCTTCGGGGGAGGCTTGGAACACTTCCTTTTATATTTGTTTGTTTTTTCGTTGATTTTTTTGGGGGGCTTGGAGCATTTCTCGGAAGGCTGGAGGACTTCCGAGCGTTCTGAGAAGGCCCGCCCCCTCTCACTTCCCCCCAGGCGTGGAGCCGAGCCTCATGATGCCCCGCTCCTGGATGTCATCCGTGCTGCAGACCCTCTCCTGCGAGGTCATCGGAAGCGCCCTCAGAAGTAGGAGCAAGGAAAGGCGACACCAACACAAACAGGGCGAGGAGATGCGAGGAGGCAAGGGGGAACTCCCTGGTGGTGTGGCTGCCCCCTCTCGCTCGATACATCCCTAGCCTCCAGGTCGGAAAGGCCTCGAGGACCTCCTCGCTGGCGGTGGGCCCCCTGGTGGTGCTGGTATCGCTTCTCCTCCCTCCGAGAAGCAGCACCCCAGACGAGCGAAGCCCTGAGCAGGCGCAGCCGAGCGAGGAACCGAACAGGGCAGGACTGCTGGACTGCTCCGCAGAAGTCCGGGGCTGCTTCGGGATCTTGGGCTATGGGGGACGGGGTGCATTTTCCTCCCTTGGTCTCCAATTTGCTGATGAACTCTGTCGTGCTGATCTCGTGGTCGCCGTTCTCCTCCCGCTCCACGAGCTCGAAGAGTCCCTTCAGATCGAGCACGCTGAGTCCGGCGGTCTCGAAGAGGAGCTCCTTGAACTCCCGTTTTCGCAGGAGCTTGCTGAACTCCTTCCTGGTCACCCTCTCTCTGCCGCCGAACAGCTCCTGCATCAACTGTTTCTGCTTCATGTTCTGCATGAGATGGGCATCCAGCTCCTCCTTGCGCTGTTTCTCCTGGAAGTTGTCCAACATGTTTTCGCTGACCACGGCGGTCAGGATGGGTAGCATGGCGAGGGAGGACAGGACCATGTACGCCATGATGGACGGCTTCAGGGCAGGCACGCAATCCTCCTGAAGGATGTCCTCAAACATGGCCAGGTGCCCGTTCATCAGCTGGAAGAGGATGTACATGGACTCGAGTATCCCAGGGAAGACGTCATGTATTTCATCGGGGCACCGCAGTCCGATGATCATGTTGTCCCTGAACAGCTTGACGGCTAGGAGGCTGAAGGCATATAGAATGACAAGGGTCAGCACGAACACCCATATCATGCTTGACATCGCTTTCAATATGCCTGTCAACAGGAGGTAGAGCTGCGGAATGTTCTTGATCAACTTAACCAGGCGCAGTATTCGCAACAACCTCAGAATCCTCAACAACGACATGATCTTGCCAGGACCACCAGATACTGGCGGCATGCCAAGAAACACTGTCACCACGGATATTGCAGGAGAGATCCACTGGTCCAAAATCCCAGACAAGACGATGATTGTGTCAAGAACGTTCCATGTCAATTCTGCCCAATTGACGCCGCCCTCAGAGCTGTGCCTGCAAGGACAACACCAATACACGCATCGCCTCTTCCCGGATTTCTCCTGGAGAGCTACTTGATCAGGCTTCCGAGGCGAATCCAGCCGAAGCGACGATGGCACCCCCCAGGCGGCACGAACAAACTCGAAAGCGAGAGAAAAACTGAATGCTCTTTCTTCGGGGATCTTCTGACCCGGGTCAATCCAGACCCGGGTCAGCAGGATACCAAAAACTGCAATGCAAAAACAAAAACTGCAACACAGGTCTTCGCAAACCCGGGTCAGCCAATACGCGCGGCCGCCTCGCGGCCACGAGCGGCTCGCTAACCCCGGTCAGCCAGAGGGGGTCTTCGCAGGATCCTGCAGGATCTGGCGCCCTGGCTGACCCCCGTTTGCATTGACCCCCGTCTCGAGGCTCCCGATTTCTCATGTGCTTGCCGGTCTCCGGCTTGCACGTCCGAATCGGCGTCGCGCGCGTCATCGGTCAGCTCGATACGCCGAGGCCACAGGAAGCTCCAGCCGCTCTGCTTCACTCTCGCCACAAGCTCGAAGGTAAAAATCAGAAGAACAGCGTTCTCCCAATACGGCCACAAGAAAAAATCTGGGTAATCGACTTCGAAACTCATCATCACACTGCTTGCAAAAATGAAAACCATGATGACCGTCTGAAAGGCTTCGCTGTCAGTCCACGACAAATCAGTTCGTGCGACCAAGAAGACAAACAATGGCAGCACTCTCGTTAACCTCAAGAGGCGCAATACTTTGAACACTTGGACGTCAGCCTGAGGAAAGAACAACGTGCCAACCACATCGATGGTCGAACATACTATCACCGTGACGTCCAACCAATTTTGGCACACTGCTACACCTCTCAAGGAGTCCCACAGTAGCTTCCGCCGCCACAGCACTCCCTTCAAAACTAACTCTAAGTCTGCCCACCCCGTCCTGCTTCGGATGAGAAGGCGTGCGAGATGACTGAATGCCCCATTCTCTCTGCCCCCCCGAGCCATATCGGAAGCACATTGGGCGAGCTTGGAGGCCTCTTGGTCCATACTGGGCCGTCTTGGAAGCCAATCTCGGACCGCCTTGTGGTGCCGTGGAAGCTATCTTGGGCCTTGCTGGCCATGTGGGATGCAAATTCTCGTTATGTCGCGCTTCTTTCGCGTGTCCGGCGAGACGGGCTCCTCAATATCCTGTCCGAGGGGTGGCGAGCTCGCCAACGCACCTGGCGAACCAGATCGCATCTTCAAAACTGCTCACGGTTCCCGACGTTCTCCCGAACTAGCTGCAGCATGGCTAAAGATACCCGAAGTTGGCTCCAGAATGGCCTCAAGAGGCCGTCAGCTGGCGCCAAAAGGGTCCCAGGAGGCCACCGGAGGCTCCACGATAGCTTTGCGGAGCGCCCCCAAGAGTTACACATCATTCAAGCCGTATGAACGTCATATTCCCAACCCCGCTGCGCTGCGTTTTGGCTCCCGTTTTGAAAAGAGCACTGCAGCCTCCAGTCTTTTCTGAAACCAACTTGGTCCTTTTTGTCAGCGTCTTGCCTCTTCGTCGCCAGGGCGATTTGACAGTGTAATTCCATCTTTTCGTTTCAACATGGTCCCACGGTGCTCTCCAGAGGTCTCAAAAAGAAATTCCAACAGGCCCTCCACAGACCCGACGACGGCCAACATTGCCTCCAAGATGTCCGTAATGCAGCCCCAGCAACCCGGAACTGCCCTCGAAGACGACTCCAAAGACGGCTCCAGTACGACCTCAACGCTCCTCCGACTAGGCCCAAGACTCTCGAATACCGCTCTAGAACCCGACAAGGGAAACCAAACTCGCCTCAATAGGCCCTAGTTGGGCTCCAAGAAAACCGAGGACGGATCCAAAAGGCCACAAGAGAGCACCAGGAGCGCGGAACGCTCACCGCGAGGTACTGAGTGGACTGTCCTCAAGTACCTTCGGGTTCTCTCCTTCTGGGGTCATTGGTGCACTTGAAAAGGGGTATGATCCGAGATCTTGGAGTCTCTGGGCGCCTTCCTGACGCTCCTGGGGTGCGTGGCATGGCTCTTCATAGGGGGAAACAAACCTACCTCGCTTTTGACCACCCTCGCTTCCAAGGGATACCAAACGATGCAAAATTGCAGCCTGTACTGGTCAGGCCGCTTGACGAGGAGGCGCGTGGTATGGCTTGGTTTTGCCTGGAAGCGAAAGCGGGGTAGGTAATTCACGAGGCCTCGTGTGCCAAGCTGGGAGTGCAGGCTGCCCGTGCGTCGTGAGACCTTCCCGCGGGGGGACCGTCCTGGAGCCCTGCTGGGGCCCGCTGGGCCGCCTTGGAGGCCCTGGAGGTCGGCGGCCCACGAGGCCGAAACCCTTGAGACACGCGCTTCACTGGAGCGCTTTTGCAGCACTCGCCCTTTCCGCTGGACACATTTCAGCACCGAAACGCCGCAAATAGCAAACTTCAGCACCGAAACGCCGCAGGACCGCTGCTTTCACATCTCGCGCGCGAGAAAACCCAGCGCCAGGGGGGTGCCCGGGCCCAGGAAACCCACCGCCACCTGCCTGGGTGCACCGAGGAAACCCAGCTGCATGGCCGGCGCCATGCAACCGACCAAGTGCCCAGACCCCCTCGCAGGGCGGACAGACATCACGACGGGAGGCCTTCCGCCGTCTTGGCAGCCCCTCGGGGGGCCTCGGGCGTGTCCACGGAAGGACTCGGGAGGAGAAACTGGCCCCGGGAAAGGGGTCGAGACCTCCGGGGGTCGACGCTGCGACAAAAATCACGGCGTCGGGGTATCGTGCTCTGCTCGTCTCCTCTCCATGGGCTTCCTGGCCGCCCTTCGTCCGCCCACGTGCTCCGTTCCACGATGCGCTGCCCCCTCCTCTTCCCCGGCCTCTCTCTCCTCGGCGCACGTGGGGGGGAGGAATCGGGGGGGGGGAGGGAGGAGCAGCGAAGGGAGGGCGGGGGAGGCAGGGGGGGGCAAGAGTGTCCGCTGTTCGGTCGGTTCGGCTGCGTCGCAAATCGTTTCCGTTCGGTCGGTTCCGTTCGGCCGGTGGTTGTGTCATTCCTGCGTCTCTGCGTCCTTCTGGGCTGCTTGCGGCGTGTCGGCTTCAAGAGGAAGCGCTCTGAACAACCTACGCCCAGAGGGCTGGTAGGGCCTCGAAACGTGACCTGATGAAGGGCGTACCTTGCCGACATGTGGCTCTCACCCCAGCGCCTCACGCAATCACATTAACTGTACACATACACATGTATACAATTACACGGATGCCAGGCGTACCTTATTATAATGTGGCTTTCCGCTTGCAGCCGCGTGCGTTCGTTTCAAACGGTGTGCTTTGTTGGGTGCGTCTCGCAACTTGCACTGCTTCTGTCCTTCTTGTTGTCTGTTGCTACTCGCCCGCTCACCTCCCATTCTTTGTTGCATTGCGCAAGAGCGCAACGACAATTGCTGTTCGTAGATGTTGTGGTGGTCCTCGCCGGCGACTCGCCTGCGACCCGCCCACGTCAATGCCATCTCAAGAGAGCCCCCGATGCTCCTAATGGGGGCCCGAAGGTCTCCCAAGAGACCGCCAAAAGGAGGACCTCGAACCAGTCCAGAGATGACCACCGAGATAGCCAGCATACCCCAAACAGGGCAACAACATGCCCCCCCGACGCCCACAAAAGGCCCCCGAGAGACCCGCAAAATTCCCGGTGGCCTTCGGCCCGACCCGCCGGCGACGTGAAAAGGACCGTAAAGGTAAATCCCGCGAGCTGTTCCGTCCGAGATGGCTCCACGAGGTTGTTCTGGCCGTGAGGTCGGTTTAGGCATGGCAACGGCGCGTCCCGGTTCAGCCCAAGATGGACCCAAGACGACCGAACATTGCCTCAAGACGGCTCGAGAGCCCCCCAAGACGCCCCATGAGAACTTTCAGGAAGGTCCCAAGAGGTACACACAATTGACGTTCCCTTTTTGTACTGCTGAAACAACAGAATCATAGTATAATTCTCGGCTTCAAGATGCAAGGGCGTCAGAGGCTGCCCAGGATGCCCCCAAGACAGGCCCACGACGGCCCGCAAGACCGCAAGACAGCCCAAGAGACTAACGGGGATCCAAGAGGACCCCAAGACTGCCCAGAGAGGACCCTTCAGGTGGTTTACGGAGAGGCCACACATAGGCTCGAGAGGGCCCGCGAAGAGGCCCAAAGTAACCTCGGTGCAGCCCCTCCCCCGTGTCCCCCGAGTGGCTTCCCAAACACCTGGGGAACGCACAATCCACTAGGGTGGCCGCACTTTCGGTATGCATTTCGCGGCGCATGCGTTTCCAAACGGCATGGGGCGGCGGTGACGCGCCGGTTGCGTCCTCGATGCTCGCTGACAGGGAGATTCACGTGCCAGTTTCCCCCTGGGGCCTCGGCAAGACTGCTGCTCTGGGGGCCGACTACAATAAGCAATGTTAGCCGTCCCTCAAATCGGACAGCATCGAACTGCAATCATGTTTGTCCTCCGCCTTCTCCTGCCTGTACTTCCCGTTGTTGGGGTGGGGAAATGGCATGAACCTCTTGAATAGAAGTAAATCAAAAATAATGCGTCCAACACATAATTCGGCTTGTCCTCCGCCAGTTCATGGCCGATCAAGCAAAGATTGAGAATGACAACGCATGCGGAAAATACTTGGAAAGCGCGCGTCTCCAAAAACTCAAGATAATTTGGACCCGGTGGGTACGACTCTTCCTGCGCGTCAAACCTCAATTCCCTCAGCTCGCGCTGAAAACCTTTCACTTTCTTCTCCTCGGCGTCCAAGACCTTTTGGAGATCATTCCGTTGTCGATCCCAGAACTTCTGGTTCCGGTTGAAGGCTCGCTCGTAGCGACTCACAACTGTGCTCAGGGCAGCATTGGCATCCTCTATACTGTCGATGTCGGACTGGAGGGCCTCATAGTTCTCTTCCAGGTCGCTGGCTGCGCACCACGACCGAACACATTCAAACCATCCTCGACGACCCTCCGCCCTCGAAGCGGAAGTCGTGCGCGACAGCGTATCGTCGTCGCAGTCGTCATCAGGCCCCGCCCTCAGGCTCCGCATTCCACTGCCCGCCGTGGGGGGGGATGCCGGGCGGAGGGACTCGACGCCAAACGGCCACGGACCCACCCATCACGCGCCAGGCTGGATCGCCGCGCTGCCGATGCTTGATAGCAGCGACACCATCGACTTTGGACGCCCGAAATGGGTACGGCAGGTTCGTGTTGTGCCGACCCCAGCGTTGGTTTTTGACACCGCGGGGATCGTTCAACCTTGAACGATCGGCCGTCTCCGCATCGTCCGATCGTTCAACATCGACCGATTCTGGGCCGCCGCCGGCGTTCAACCTTGAACGCCCGCGCTGGGGTCGCCGCTGGTCGACACGACGCAAACCTACCGTACAGAAAGAGTGGGTACAATGCCCAACAACAACTGTTGTCCCAAACCAGCAGCGGCCGCTGTTGGACGGGCGGCCTTCTGTCTCGAATGGACACAGGCCGCGGCGGCGCGGACAGCGAGTCCTGCTCAAAATGAACAGGAACTGCTGTTGGGCATCGTACCCATTCATTCCGTACCCATTTCGGGCGTCCTGATCGACAGCGTCAAGCCCGGATCGCGGAGAGGGCAGGCGCCCAGGAGGGCCGGCAGCGCCTGGCCTGCGCCAGGCGGCAGCTGGCGAGCCTCTCCGCCCCCCCGAGGCGCTGATGCCTCGGGGACGGGGCGTCGCTCGGGATGGTGGGTGGCAAGTCGGGAGCGGCCAAGAGGGGGGTGTCCAAGAGGGCGGGGTGCAAACCATGACCGGCGGCATGTGCGCGGCCCAGCGGGGGGGCCAGGGACGTAATGAAACGAGAAGAGGCGCCATGAAATCTGGGGAAATACCATGGCCCCCGCCATGATATCCCCCCCCCTCCTAGTCCCCCCCCCCCCCTCTTTTCCGCTCCCGAGTAAGGCTTCGGGCGTCGCGCTGACAGCCCCTCCGGGCAGCCCCGGCTGGCCTCAACAGGTGCCCCCGAGCACTGTGGATGCCACGACTATGGACACCCTAACAACCCGATCCTTGACTCAAAGATGCGCTTGAAATGTATCAAACATGTCCGAACAATGTTTCTTTAAAGCATGTTTTTGCATGCTTGAAATGTCCTTGAAACATATGTTAGACATCTCGAAATCATTTGGCAGCATGCTTCCTCTCCATTAATCGACTTCCACAACCCGAGCAGCCTGCGGCGGTCTCCACGCCTCATGACTGGGGCGCGGAGCGCCCCAGGGGCGCCGCCGGCGGCGGCGCCAAAACTTTGAGATCGCCCTGGACTTCTCGGGGGGCCTGCTGAAGCCGGCCAGGACTACCTGCTGGGAGCTGTGCGTGCGCACCCCGAAGCCTTACCATTAAGTCGGGCGTGTCCCCCTACAGGGGGATTTTCGACGACAAATTAAACATACCCCGAAAATGTATCAAAATAGTCAAACATATAAAAGCATAGTCCCCTGACTAGAGGGACAGGCTCGGCTTCACCTTACCCATGGTCGGCAACTTGAGAAGCGGCAGGGGCGAGCCGGCTGCCCCGCCGCCGAAGGGGCGGTGACCCCGCCCCCCCTCACACACACTATTTCCACTCGCGGCAGGTTGGTCCAGCGCAGCGAGAGCAAAAGCGGGGCGCGCTCAGCGTGGTTACCATCGAGCGTGTGCCGGCAGGGGGTCAGACCGACGAGCGGGTGGCGGAGGCAGGCGAAAAGTGCCGAGGGCCATGCACGTGGCAGAAACGACAGCATGCAGAGACTTTGACCAGGGGCAGGGCGCGTGGAAGCAACAAGCCGTCACATGCGCGATCCCCGCCTCCCGTGGCCACCTGCCCCGAGCGGCGTGGGGCGGTTGCCTCTCTTCGCGGGCCGGCTGCGAGCCACTCCGCTTCCGGGTGCGGCAGGGCGGGCCGGACCCGGACCTTCCAGGGAGCTATTTTTTTAGCACTGAAGACCTAAAAACCTAAACAACTAAACGAAACAGCCTAAAACCAAGACGTAGAATAGCTCTGGGATAGGTTTTTAAGTCTCGCGTGCTATTTTGTTAGCCCTCCTGGAAGGTCAGGGGAGGGCCCGCAGGGCAGAGGCGCCGGCCGCGCCCACTCCGGGCGCAAGCTCCGGAGAGCGAGGCCGCGCTCGGGCACCGCCACGTGCCCTGCGCCATGCTCGTGGCCGAGCCGGGACGGTCGGGGACTGGCCGCGGAGGACCCAGAACTGCGGGCAAGGTTTATGTCCATATCCAGTGCGCCTTCGATTTTTTGGGAAGGGGCGCCACAAGGCCGAGCTGCACTGGACATGGATAAACATCGAGCCTCTGGGGGGCAAATTTATCCATATCCAGTGCGCCTCGGGTTTCTGGGGAAGGGGGCCCGAAGCTCCATACTGCAGTGGATATGGACAGAAAGACTGCTCGCAAGAACTCCAGCTGTTTGTGTGCGGCTCTTTTCACCGCGTCGCCCGGGACTGGCGCTTCTTCATCCCGCGCCTGTTCTCGGCAGCAAGGGCGAGAGGGCGGGTCGAGGAGCAGGACATCAGCTGCTGGGAACGTGCCGGGACAGGGGTGAGGGCACGGCCATGTGCACCTTGGTGTCTTCTTTGCAAGGAATCGTGAACGCCCTGGTCTGGACCACGCGAGTAACTGGCATCGAATCGAGAACACGTTCCTGAACGAATTGTGAGGCAACCACAAGCGAAACGGCTGCTGGACCGGGCGGTCTAGGGCTCCCCATCCCCATGTGGTACTCCTCTGCGATTCTCTCTCACCGCTGTAAGAACTCTCTGGTGAGCGTTTTCATATTCGGCGTTTCGGCTTTGGGCGGGAGCGGAGGGGAGGGCCGGACCTCTGTTTAGTGCGGCTGCTTGCAGCAGTGCGTCCGAGGGGGGGGGCTCCACCTGCCTGAAACAAGCGCCCAGAGCGGCCAAGGAGGGGGGAGGGTGTGAGGGCCCGCGCCGCCCGGCAAAACAGCGAAGAACAAAAATGATCACCTGGCGAAGCGCGATAGGGGGAATCACGGGCCGCGCAAATCTGGGACCGCGAGACAGGGCCCGGGGCTGTGGCCCCCGGGGCTGTGGCCCCCGCCCCAGCGCGCGAATTTAATTTTTTTCTGCGTGCGAATTCAATCTTTATGCACCACCAGTAAATGGGAACAAAAAGTGGCATAAACATAAAAACTCGGAGGTCCGCGCGGACTTCTCGGATCGGCGCTGGACCCCCCTCCCTGGCGCGCGGAGCGCGCCAGGGGCGGCGCCGGAGGCGCCGCCGGGGGGGCCCAACGCGGATCCGAGAAATCCGCGCGGACCTCCGAGTTTTCATGTTTATGTAGCTTTTTGTTCCCCTGACCAGCGCCCGCAGCAATAATCTATCGGAGAAACGGACCAGGGGCAGGGCCGTGCCAGACGGCGCTGCGACGCCGCGGCGCAGAGGAGCGCGCCGCAGCAAGCAGGCGACGTGGCATGCAGCGCAGCATGGAGGGGCCGCAAGTGAGGTGGTGCCGCTTGTCTTCTGGGCGCCCGAGGGCCGGCGCGCGGCGGCCCAGGCCGCAAAGAGGGCCGCGCGCAAGAGGCTCCGCCCTCCCGGCGCCGGAGCTCGCTGGCGAAGGCAACGGGGGCGTCCGACGCCGGCTTGGGCTCGGACTCGGAGTGCTGGCGGCGCGCAGATCGGGGGGTAGGGGGAGGAGGGAAGGCTTCTTAGAAGCACCCCTGCTTTCTAGAAGGTGCGGGCCTTCTCTGTAGATGTAAGGCCGGCGCCTTCTAAGAAGCAGCCTCCTTCTAAGAAGCCTTCCCCCCTCCCCCTACCCCCCTATGCTCGCCGCCAAGAGTGTGGGTCTGGGCCCGTCGGCCTCCCCCCCCCCCGGGCGCAGCGCCCTTGCGGGCCCCATCAAGGTTATCTAGGCCCTTCCGCGGGGCGTCGGCGCGTGGGGGGGCAATGATGTCGCGAGGGCCCCCCAGGAGTGCCCCGCCCCCCACTGCAATCATCACCATCATCCGCATCAACACCGTAGCCACCACCATCCCCACCATCACAACCATCGCCGTGATCATCGGCATCGGCAGACACACCAGCGCCACCATTATCTGCATCAACATCGGCATCAGCGCGGGCGCCATCGTAAGATCAGTGCTGCCGCCACCACCATCAGAGCCATCGTCAACACTATCACCACCACACTCGCACCAGGCATCATAATGTCGTTGTAGTGGTGTACATGCAATGTTAAGTGATGACTGTGTGCATTCTAGTCCCACCAGCCCTTTGGGCGTGAGTGGTTTAGAGAGCTCTCTCTGTCCTCAACCCCCCTTCTTCCCCTTTGGGGAGGGGTTTACCCCTCCCCCTACCCCCTCCCCCTGGGCCTGGAGAGGGCGCCCCGCGGGTCGTTGGAGGGGTCTTTTTCGACTCCTGGGAGGGCCAAAAGACGACGACCCTCACGAGGATTCTGGCCCCGAGGGGGGGGAGGGAGTTTGGTCCCTGAACTCGTCGTTGAAGTAAACAACATTGATTTTACTAGGGTTTTGGCCCCATTTTGGCCTTCTGAGGGGGCCGCGTTCCTCTTCCTTCTTAGCAGAATCATTGATTTTACGAAGGTTTTGGGCTCATTTTGTCCTTCTCCGGGGGCAGCTCTCCTTTGCGCTTCTGAGGAGGTCGCAAGAGGCCCCCAAATGGCCCCAAGAGGCCCCCAGGAGGCTCCCAAGAGGCCTCCAGGAGGCCCCCAAGAGGCCGCCCAGAGGCCCCAAGAGGTCCCCCAGAGGCCCCCCAGAGGCCGCCCAGAGGCCCCAAGAGGCCCCAAGAGGCCCCCAAGAGGCCCCCAAGAGGCCCCCAAGAGGCCCCCAGGAGGCCCCAAGAGGCTCCAAGAGGCCCCCAACAGGCCCAACGAGGAGCCCGAACGACTCACACCAGGACGACAGACCCGAACGACTCACACCACGAAGAGGAGGGGCCCGAACGACTCACACCAGGACGAGGCGCCCGAACGACTCACACCACGAGGAGCCCGAACGACTCACACCACGACGCGGGCCCCGAACGGCTCACACCACGAGGAGCCCGAACGAGTCACACCAGGAGGAGGGGCCCGAACGACTCACACCAGGATGAGGGGCCCGAACAACTCACACCACGAGAAGCCCGAACGACTCACACCAGGACGAAGAGCCCGAACGACTCACACCACGAAGAGCCCGAACGACTCACACCAGGAAGAAGGGCCCGAACGACTCACACCAGGACGAGAAACCCCAAACGACTCAAATCACGAGGAGCGCTTTCTCTCCCTCCTCCTCCGCCTCGTCCTTCTCTCGCTCCCCCCACAGGGAGGCGGGAGGAAGGAGGATCAGGGGAGATATGCGGGGCCAAGCGGACACACGCCTGAAAAACACGACTGTCGGCATGCTTCGCAAGAGTTGCTGCTGTGAGATGGGCTGGTGGGGATACGCGAAGCGTAAAGAATTCGCTGTTTGGGGTCTCCGACGTGCAACGTCTTGGGAGTTTTCAGGACGCCTGTGCCGCCCTCCCTCGGATGCGTGACTGCCTGACAATGATGAGATCTCGGGGATCCCGCTTGAGACTTCCTCGAAGCATTGCGACCCGAAGCTACAAACTGGATGAAGGGCTGCTCATAGTCAATGTGACGAGTAATGATACGAAGGCAGCGACAGTAGAGGGGGGAGGATTCGAAGCAAGAAGGGGACCACCACGTGGATAAGGATGACCCGCAAGAGGAGGAACACTTTGTTTAGGAGCAGGTCGTGGATGGTGCCAATGACTGATGTTTGACAATATGGGCCGTGATGATTGCGAATCTGGCCCTTCAAAATATGGTTGTGATGTGCAGCAATGAGTGTGGCAGTGATAATCAAAACCATGCAGGTTGCAATGGCGATGATGAGGAAGATGCTGCGGATGATGAGTTCGATGATGCTATAGTGATGAAAACGAATGTGAACATGATGAATACGAGAACAGTGAAGCGAAACGCTACAGTGACAATTATTATGGTGCTGAGAACGGTGGAGATGACGGCCACGATGATGTCGACGATGATATTGAATGCGTGACTGACGGCGGTGTCAATGGCAGAATCAGGATTGTGGGGGTGATGCTGATCATGCGGACGTTTCCTCTCCAGTTGTTATTTTCCGTAGTGTCGTCAGAAAGGCGGGTTGTACATCGAAGCTGCGGCCGACTGGAAAAAAGGCAGCCGTCGGTTAATATCTTAGAACATTCATGCGCTGGGCAAGTGGTAGTTTAGTAAGTAGCTTAGTTTGTACAGTTGTAATTAGTTTAGTGTAGAGAGCACTTCGGCTTAATAGTTTAGTTAACCCTGTCTAATGTAGTTCATGGTTTAGTTCGTGGTTTAATCGTTTACTATTACATGCGCACGTGCGCAGCAAATGGTTGCCACGATTGGCAATCAAACGTTTGACGCGCATATGTTCCAAAACGCGATTTACGCGAGATCGAAGGGCGCAAGGATCGGTCGCGAAATACTGTAGATGGAGGACGCTCGCGCCGTCGGTTTTCGAGAGCGAGCATGCCAAATAATCGGTCGCGAGATACCGAGATCCCGAATCTGAATCCCACTACGGGCATCACGCGCACTTCGCCTTGCAATACTGGGATTGGACCGCTCGTTTTGGTTTTCGGTCGCTCCCCATTATGCAAACTCACAACCGAAAATTTTCGGTAGCGCATCGTCTGGAAGTGGGCAGGGTCCGCGCAAGGCCCGATTGGGCACTCGCGGGCCATCATTTTGCGCGGACGGCGCTCGGGAACAATCCCGCTAAGAAATTTAAAGAAAAAACCACACCCACTGGACACAGCGCGCCCCGCATGGGCCGAGGAAAACTCCAGGAGGCGGGTAAGTCGAAAACCCTGACACTGTCTGGGCCGAGCGACACCAAGGTAGCCGGCTCTCCACCGGAACGCCGGCCGCAGAGCTCACTAAGTGCCCCGCGACTGAACAGATCCTGAAAAGGAGGCCCAAGACGAGTCACGGAACGGCGGACGAAGCGACGCGCCTCGAGCTGAGCCGCGCCGGGAGAAAACAAGCCTGACTCCAGGGTTCCCTCCCGGAAAACATTGATTAAGACTCGACTCGATATCCACAGCGAGACGACAAGACTAAGCCCGACGGAGATGACGCCTGCGACCAGGCAGAACAAAAACTGACGAAGACGGGCAGCCTGTCCCACGCAGGCTCGCGAGGGGGAGAAAAAGGAAATCATGCTGTCGCTCAATAGACGAGCCACTGGACGACGAGGTCGGAAAAGGTCACGTAGGTGCTTGACCCAAGGGCTCTCTCTAAGTCCAGCGCTGAACTAGGAGCATCCTCCAGGCCGCCTCGTGAAAAAGGCCACTGTTTCCTGTGAGGCGCAGCCCGCTCCTCATTGGCTTTCTGGACTTGTTTGAGAATTGCTGCATCTTTCTCGATTTTCGAGGGACGTGATCGAGCAATGCGGGACACGCCGTCGCCGAGCCTGCCTTTTCTGAGGCCCGACTATATGGCGGCCTCGTCCGCGAGTCCGACGAAGGTAACGGTCGAGCTGTTCGGCACATTCTTGCCTTTACCGCCACACTTTTCAGCCGCGCCGATCGAATCCATCCAGTCCATGTACTCTGTCAGCTGTTCCTTCCGCAGGCTCCCGATGCCCGCCAGGTCGCTGATGTCGGCGCCGTCGTAGCACGCAGTCTCGTCAACCACGCGCAGCGCCGTGCCATGCATCTCTCCGCTCCCCACGAATCGGCCTTGGCACCGAACGCGTTCAGGAACTGACGGTAGCGGGCCACAGGCATCATCTAACGTCGATCAAGCCATTCCGCACACCACTTCACAATGCGCGGCCCGGGGACAATCCATGTCGGGTAGAGGGGCTCCAACAGCTCTTTGCAAATGTCATCCCAAAAACAGCGACGCGGCCTGGCCAACATGAAAGCCGAACAGTCGAAAACACCCGAATCCCTGACCCGCCCAAAATAACGTAGACTGAGGCGTCCATGTCACGGATGTTCCAGAAGGCGATGCTCTGGCAACCCGGAGTCTGCACAATCGTTAGGTCACCCTGCACCATGGCGTTGGCCGGAAGCGTGACCACCTTGCCGCGCTTGGCGAAAGTCGTGCTCTCGATCGCCGCCCACAATAACGCCGCGGCCGCCGGGGCCTCGACGACGACGGCGACGGCGGCGACCGCTGGCGCCACAACAGCAAAGGCCCCCGCGATGGCCGCGCCCGGCGCCGCAGCCGGAGCCGCCTCGATCGCAGCCCGCCCGCAGCAGGAGCGACCGTCACGCCCGCCGGCCCCACCACCAGGGACTCAAGGCAGCTGGCCTGGACCGTGATCCCAAGAGGGCGAGCCTGATTGTGACACGCGCGGGTCGCCGGAATGTCGGACGCCAAGCCCGAGTAGTCTTCGTCGTACACGCCGCCATCGTGGATGCAGATGACCAGACGCCACGGTTCAATCGGCATCGGTGCCAGCCGCCGCACGTGACCCAACACCAGGCGCTGATGCCAGAGCGGGTCGCCGACGCGCCACACCCGTCGATCGGGCTGGGCTGATACCATCGTGATCGGCAGCGGGTCCGTGAGCAGCGCGTCGCGCCAGGCAGAACTCGCAGGTCTGGCCCAACACACAGCTGGCACCGGTCCCCACTACAAAACTCAGCACGCTGAGCAGCAACACCCACTCGACGCTCCAGCCCGACGGGCTGGAAACCTCGGCGCGAGCCGCCCCAGCGACGGGGCACTCCTGGACGATCGGCGCTCGGGCGCCTAGGCACGCCGCACACGATGGACAGGGGCGAATCGCTGGACAGGTCGGGCAGCCAGGGCAAGGCGGCGTCGATGGGCAGCGCGGAGGGTACGACACAGCGATCTGGGACTCGTATCTGAGGAGAGGGGGGAGGGCAGCAAGCATGGGCGTGGCCCCTTCAAGCTTGAGCACGAACATATCGGAGACGGCCCTTGCTGACACTCGGAGGCAAACGAGCGGCATGTGGACAGGGCGATCTCACAAGTGGGCGTGCGCATCTTAACCTAATACCCATGTATCTCCATCCAGAGCAGTGCGTGTGCACATTGGGGTGTGCGTGCGCACATATAAGTAATACGGTACCTATACGTACGTGTGCATATCTGTGTATATCAAGATTGGTATAGTTGAATGGTCTCGTCGCCGCTATGGTATAGTTGAATGGTCTCGTCGCCGTTAAGCATGTGCGGAGGGCTCCCCGCCCGCGCGAAAAACCGCCCAGCGCAGGCCTTCCTGGCCGCCGCCGTGCCGGGCGATCGCGCACGCCGCCACGGCCGTGCAGGCCAGCAGCGCCAGGCCGAGCCTTGCCCGCGCGGCCCGCGGCTGCGGCCTGCAGGCGGGCCAGAAAAGGGAGAAGGGGTAGGGGGAAGGGCAGGAGGGAAGGGCAGGGAGAAGGGAGGAAGGGAAGAAGGGGAAGGAGGAGAAGGAGGAGGAGGAGGAGGAGCAGAAGGGGGGAGGGAAGGGGGGAAGGGCAGGGAGGAGGGAGAGAACACGGGTTTGAACTGGTAAGGCTTCGGGCTGCCCGCAGACAGACCCCCCCCCCAGGTAGTCCCAGCTGGCCCCAGGAAGGCTCCCGAGTAATCCAGGGCGCTCTCAACACCCTGGCGCCGCCTCTGGTGGGCCCTCTGGAAATCCGCTACTCTGGTGCACGTCTCAATGACCTCACCAGCTCGTTCGAAACAAAAGAAAGCATCAAACTCCCGACAGCGATCGACTCGACATGTATGCCTACTATCTCAAACAACCACCCCGCGCAACTTCGAGACGATCGGTAGGCTTTGAGACCTTTGAAGGAAGGAGTTGGACCCCGCGGACCAAACGAACGGCTTCGGAGAAACATGTAAGAATTCTCCCATCTTCTTCCCTCGCTCATCTTGGATCCCCTCCCCATCAGACGAATACGGACTATCAACATACTTAAACACAACAAACTCCACCATTGACCAAGGCCAAAGTTCCATGTGAATGTAACGAGTGCTCGTGAGGGCCGACAACGGATCCCAAACCGACGTGGCGTTTGACTGCGATGTCTACGCCTGCTGAAACTCCGCCCTCGAGGGCACTGGCCGCCGCCGGCAGTCGACGCTTCCAATTGTCTGATCGTGCCGACGCTTCGTTCTGAGGGACCTTGCTGCGCGCAACTTTGCTGCCCCCTTGTCCTCCTCCCCCTGGCCCTACTAGAGGCGTCCGAGGTGGGGTCGGAGGATCGCACCAGATCGCCAATGCGTCACCGATGTATCAGTGATGCATCGGCGATGCATCGGCGATGCATCGGCGACGCATCGTCGATATTGGTGATGCATCGGCGACGTCAACGTGAATCAAATCAGGCTCCACATCGAGTTGCATCGGCGATGCATCGGCGATGGGGCACAATCCTCCTACCCAGTCTACTCCGACCCCATCTAGGAGGCCTAGACCTACCCCCTTCTCTCCCCCCCTCCCTGGAAGAGGCGGGGGCGGCCGGGCGTTGCATGCGCACCCCGCATGGCAGCCAGCCGCCCCCCACGGACAGACGACACTCGCCTCCTCTCTCTGCCGAGGGTCTGTCCATCCAGGCCCGATGGGTCCGAAGGCCGCGCGGCCTGGAGGCTCAGAGCTGTGGTGAGCAACCGGGCCCGCGGCTCCTGAGCAGGATGTGCTGCTCCTCGGCTCTGTTAGTAAAACTCTGTCCTGCAAGACAGGAGGACAGGGTGAGGACAACACTGATGAGGACAACTTGGGGATCGCTGCAGACAAACGGACGTGCAAGCTGCATCGGGCGCTCCGGAACGCTCTCGAGCGGCATGGCCTCATCCTAGGCCTGCCCGACCTTGGCCTCCCTGCTCCCATCCTCGAGCTCCAGCTTGGAAGCGCGCCCGCCGAGCGCACGGAACTCCTCCCCCTCGGGTGGCCGCAGCGCGTTGGGCCCCAGGGCGCCGGACTGCGTCGCACGCCTCGCTTCTTAACGAAGTGCCGCAGAACGCTGACCCCTTGTCGGCCGCCCTAACCGAAGGCACGAGAACCATGTCCTTCTTCACTGCAGTGGATGGAAGTGACTGCTCTCTAAATGCGGTCGGATGCTCGATCGACAAATGACACAAGTGCACACGCCGTGGAAGCGGCGGCTCGCAGGCGCCTTGCTACCAAGCGGCTGCCACCATCAAGAAGCAGATCTCTTTCCTGGATATCGCAAGTCGCGTTCCCGTCATACCCTGCTCCTGATTCTCACACTTGTCCGCCTCATCATCATCATCATCATCATCATCATCATCATCATCATCATCATCATCATCATCATCATCATCATCATCATCATCATCATCCTTCCCATTCATTGTATCACTCCTCTTCTTCTCGTGCATCTCATGGACCTGCTCCGTCTCTTCCCACTTCTCCGTGCCCCTCTGCTCTTTCGTCTTCCCCCACATGCCCTGCTGCTCTGCCACCCGGCCTCCCCCTGCCTCTCCAGCCTCCTTTGCTCCTCGTTACCCTTACCGTTCTACTTCAGAACATCCCCCGCTCACTCTTCGCGCCGGAGGGCAACCGCGAAGCACGCTGCGAATGCAGCCCCTCTTGGCCCACCCGAAGTCAAGCAGAGCCGAAACACTGCCGATGGGATGGAGCGGATTCGGGGATCTTCTGACCCGGGTCAATCCAGACCCGGGTCAGCAGGAAACCAAAAGCTGCAACGCAGGAACAAAAACAACTGCAACGCAGGTCTTCGCAGACCTGGGTCAGCCAATCTGCGCGGCCGCCTCGCGGCCACGAGCGGCTCGCCAACCCGGGTCAGCCAGAGGGGGTAGTCGCAGGATCCTGCAGGATCAGGTGCCCTGGCTGACCCCTGTTTTGACTACCTACCAGACCACCCCAACCCAACCCGAAGACCCGAATTTCGGGTTGGGGGGGTACGAGTTCCATATGTGTTTTCTCAATGTTCCCCCCCCCCTCCCCCACTGGAAATGGAGGGCAAATTGAGGCCTTCGGGTTGGGTTGGGGTGGTTTGGTGGGTGGTGATGTTTGCCTTGACCCCCGCCTCGAGGCTCCCGACGGATGCCACTCTGATCTGCACCGGCTCCGGAGGGGAATCGCCGCCCCTCCTCCCCCTATGCTTATGTCGGGCCTGTCCCCCTACAAGGGGATTTTCGATGAAAAACAAAAAATACCCCCCAAAGGCTCCCCAAAGGCAAAACAAATACCCCCAAATAGTCCCCCCGACTATTTGTTTGACGATTTTCTGATTATTTTTGGTGTATCTTGTATTTTTAATCGAAATGACCCCTGCAGTGGGATTTTCGATAAAAATAAAACCCCCCCTAACCAGGGGGACTTTTATTCTTATTTTTTCTTATTGTAATTATTTGTTATTTTCGGTGTAGGGGGACAAGCCCGACTTAACCCCAAGCTGCTCGACGGGGCTCGGGGCCGCGTGCGCTCCCCGAGGCCCCCGCGGGAGCCGGCCTCCGCCTGCCCCCGCCCCGGGCCCGGCCCTCGCCCTCGTGCGGAGCCCTCCTCCTCCTCCCTCCTCCTCCTCCTACTCCTCCTCCCTCCTCCTCCTCCTCCTCCTCCTCCTCCTCCTCCTCCTCTCTTCTTCTTCTCTCCCTCCTCCTCCTCCTCTCCTCCTCCCCCTCCCCCTCCTCCTCCTCCTCCTCCTCCTCCTCCTCCTCCTCTCCTCCTCCTCCCTCCCCTCCTCCTCCTCCTCCTCCTCCTCCTCCTCCTCCTCCTCCTCCTCCTCCTCCTCTCCTCCTCCTCCTCCTCCTCCTCCTCCTCCTCCTCCTCCTCCTCCTCCTCCTCCTCCTCCTCCTCCTCCCCTCCTCCTCCTCCCTCCTCCTCCTCCCCTCCTCCCTCCTCCTCCTCCTCTCCTCTCTCCCTCCCCCTCCTCCTCACCTCCTCCTCCTCCTCCTCCTCCTCCTCCATCGCTCCTCTCCTCTCTCCTCCTCCTCCTCCTCCGGCTCCATCCTCCTCCTCCTCCTCCTCCTCCTCCTCCTCCTCCTCTTTTTCTTCCTCCTCCTCTGGGGGCCGCCGCGGGGGGAACACCGCCGGGGGCGGTGCCGAGGGGGGGGGCGGGCCAAGCTCCGGGTTGGGGGGGGGCAGCCGCCATCACAAAAGAAACGCCAGTCAGGCACAGCACCGGGTGCACGGGGAGCGTTGGCGGAGCAGCCGTGCAAGGACCGGAGGAGCAACGAGCCCCCTCGGAACCCGAGGCGCTCCTCAAATCTTGGCGTGTTTTGCTTGGCTGCTGGTGTTTGTTCTGTTTTGTTGACGTTCGGGTGCTTTATTGGTTTTTGTTTGTGTTGCTTATTTCGTTTTTGTTGTGGTTGGTGTTGTGCTGATGTGTGTTGTACTTCTGTGTTGTCGGCTCGGATGTCTGACTCCTGTGCTGTGCTGCTTCTTGTGTTTGGCTGTTGTTTCTGCATATTTTTTGCTTGTGTGTGTGTTGGTTGTTTGCTCTCTGTGCGGGTTCCTGTGTACAGGGCGTTCCTTTGCCAGCACATCGTCTTCGGCACCGCCTGTGTCCGGGGTTTTGCCCCCTCCTGGCCTTGACGTGAGGCCCCTCCTTCCGCCTTCCCCCCTCTGTTAATTCAAGCTCCGCGCGGCCCGCTTAGCTTCGACCGGAAGAGGTGCGCTCTCGACCCGCGAATCAAGATAAAGTTTGCTCTCTGTGCTGTTGTGTTGGCTGCCGGGCAGGGGCCCCCCTGCGCCAGGGCCCCCCTCTCCAAAAGAGGGAGGGGGGCCGCGCACGGGGCCGCAGGCGCAGAGGGCCGGCCCGGCCCCCTTTCGATCCCCCGAGCGGCAACGAAAGGGGGGGGGGGGGGACTGGCATAGTTTCTGAAGTCGGGCGTGCCCCCCTACATGCGGATTTTTCGTTTGTGTGTGTGTCGGTTGTTTGCCCTCTGTGCTGTTGTGCTGGCTGCCGGGCAGGGGCCCCCCTGCGCCAGGGCCCCCCTCTTCAAAAGGGAGAAGGGCTGGGCGCGGGGCCGCAGGCGCAGCGGGTCGGCCCGGCCCCCTTTCGATCCCCCGAGCGGCAACGATAGGGGGGGGGGGGACTGGCATACAGGGCAGGGTTTAATACATGGGATTTTTGTAAAAATATCGGATTTGTAATGCAGGATTAGTTTGTGAGTAGATTTACGCATGAACTCATCGTTGTCCTGAGTACTAAATCCTTGCATGTTTAATACATGATCCGCACGCGGAGCATGGATTAAAATCGGCACTGTAGTTTTAAGTCGGGCGTGTCTCCCTACAGGCGGATCTTGGAGGAAACGCGCAGGCTATATTTTGGACTACTTGTGAACAGTCCTCCTGTAGAGGGACACGCCCGACTTACGCATAGTTCGGTGCCAACTCATGGGGGCCTCCCATACCATCCTGTCGGCTCCTGCGAATCGATGCGAGTCGACGCTAGTCGAGGCTCATCGGCGAATCATCGACGCTGCCCGAAGCTGACCGACGCTAGACCGCCGCTATCTCGACGACTCCCAGACGCTGATCGCCGCTGAAAGCGGAATTCAGAGGGTACTCCAGATTTCGTAATGAAAAGGGAGGGGGTCTGGACCCTCCAAGACAAGCCCTTTCAGACCTCCCCCCGTGGGAGAACCCTCCAAAACATCGCCCCCAGACCCCCCAGGCTCTCCAAGATAGCCTGGAAGAGACCCCCCCCCGAAATGAGACCCCCCCTCCCTTTATGACGAAATCTAGAATAAAAAAAAACTTCCATGATCTGCTACGGAAGCATCGGGGGGGAAACGTCGACCTGGAATCGGCGGTACCTCGCCGAGGGGTCGACGACGGGCCCCCGATGGGAAGTCCGCACCCTCCTTGGCAAGTGGGGGCCATCGGGCCCCTGCCGGAGGTCAATGGGCGAGTTGGGGGTCGATGCGTACCCCCTATGCTCAGGTCGGGCGTGTCCCCCTACAGGGGGATTGTGGACGACAAATAAAAAATGGTCACAACATGCTCAAACATAGAAAAACATGCTAAAACAATCGTCCCCTGACTATCTTTTTGAATCTAGTTGAATATTCCTACTGTAGAAGGACTGGCCCGATTTGACCCTATGCCTATCCCCCCTATCGCTGACCCCGAATACCTGCCCCCATCGGAAGCCATCCCAGGAACTCGGGCCCTGGGAGCCCCCCCTGGGGTCCACCCTTAAGAAAAGCCGGGACGACGATATAACATCGGCTGAGGACAGATCGGGAATCTCTAACATCCGGCGGCTCTGGAGGATACATCGGGCGCCGCGGCCTTCTCAGAGCGTTCCGGAAAGCTCTGAGAGCGTTCCTGAACGCCCTGGAACGGATATATCATCGTCCTAACCCCGCCCGGGATATATCATCGTCCTAACCCCGCCCGAGCCCTGGCCAGCTTCGGCGACGAGGTCCACTGGAGCCGAAACGAATGCCGAGACGTCGCCGCCCACGTCGGTTCTCTCACTCCACTAGACAAGCGAGCGCGTTCCTCTACTCGCGAAGTAACTGCTCGCAAATGGCCTGGATCCGCCGCGGGGATGTACGATATATAACATGGAGGCACAGAACTGTTATTTGTTCAAACGTTTGCGAGTAGGCACTTTGCGAGAAAAGTGGAACGTGCTCGGTGATCCACGGGTGCGTTCTGATCAGGGCGCTGAGGGGACTCTGGCCGCGGTGACGAGGGCCTATCCAAGATCGGGGGGCGTCACCTTTCCTGGCCGTGCCTATCCTGTGCCCATCGCAGCTGCAACCACACGCCCTCCTGGCTTGGCAAGAGAGCGACAGACCCCGACCCTGGGCCAGGATCCGCCGGGCCAGGATCGGTGAGGTGGCTTGTGGACGTCCACCGAAAGGGAGTAGAAGAATACTGTGGATAGTTTCTCCCCTCTCCCCTCCTACCCTCCCGCCCTCCCTCCCTGCTCCCCCCTCCCCCTCCCTCGAGTACAGATGCGGCTTCCCCTCGCGACGCTCCGGAACGAAGGGTCCGGCGCTTGTCCACCGAGGCACTGCGCCTGCACGCAGGTGTGCTTGCATGTGTTTCAGGTACTCCAGATTTCGTAAGGGCCTGGGGGGGTCTGGGGACGATGTTTTGGAGGGTTCTCCCACGGGGGAGGTCTGAAATGGCTTGTCTTGGAGGGTCCAGACCCCCTCCCTTTTATTACGAAATCTGGAGTATGTCTTCTGCATGCGATTTTCTGCCGGTGCGCCGTCCGGGCGCGGCTCCTGCCTGCCCGCCTGCCCGAAAGGGAGGAGGCCCGACCAGGCGGCAAGAAGGGAGGCCCAGAACTCCGACGCAGTGTTTGCAGCACAGCGCGGTCCCACAGACTTCTGGACTCCTCCTCTATCAGTGCAATTGTGAAGGGGCCCCAGGACACACAAATAAATACACAAATAAAAATATTCCCATATTTTCTCATATTTTCTGGGTTTCTGTCTTCCCCCCCACTTCCCACATTTTCCTATATTTTCTTGGGAATCGAGGATTAATTGTGTCTGTGTGTTTCTTTTCCTCCTGAAATGGTTTCATCCTGGATAACTTGTTGACAGCCCCGAGGAGCCGCTGCAGGGCCCCAAAGGCCGAAACGAGACAAAGCCCGCCGCCGGGCGATCTGGCTCGCAGCGCGAGGAAGCCCGAGGGGGCATCGGTGCTTGTATGGACCCATCTCTAGTGAAGATGCTGGCAGATTTTCTTACATGGCACAATCGTTCCCGCCCCCCGCGCCGCTGTTCATCCAGTGCTGGGCCAGGCATGCGTGCAACTGGCTTTCGACTGGCGTGACCGATGAGGTGTGCGCTGTGGAGGTGAACGCTGTGCAGTGCAGGCTATCATTCGCAGGCTACGTTGTGTGAGCTATGCGGTGTAAGACATGTGGTCTAAGCTCGGGTCGGGCGAAAGGGGGGGGATAGCAAAAGGGGGTTTGAGAATCAGCTCAAGTAGCTGATTTTCCCCGCGCCTCCCGGCGCCGGAGGCGGCTATGTATCGAGGAATGGGCCCCTCGGTGGGGCCGAAACCAGCTGCGTGCAGCAAATTTCGTGCCCCCCCCTTTCCCACCCCCCCCTTTCGTCCGGCCCGATAAGCTATAGTTGGGATTTTTGGGGCGGCGGACGACGAAAACCCCAAGCACGCGAGGACGCAAGGGCACCCTGAGCAAAGTCGCGCGTCCTCATTAGGATGTTTGACTGGATGTCGTGGAAGCTTTGTGGTGTGAGCACGGGGCGCCCAGGAGCGCCCACGGGGCGGCACGGGCGGCAACGCGACGCCATCTCGGCTGCCCACCCAGCTGTCAGGGCGCCCGCGCGCGCCCTCGAGGCGGCACGGGCGGCAACGTTTATAAGTCGGGCGTGTCCCCCTGCAGGGGGATTTTGGGCAAGAAATAACAAATACTCCAAACATATTCCCAAATGATCTGAAAGAGCCAGAATATCGTCCCAAAATTATTTTTTTACTATTTTCGAACATTCCCCCTGTAGAGGGACAGGCCCGACTTCAGGCAATGTGGCGCAACCTCGCCCGACCCACACAACGCAGGGGGCTCCCCCTAGGCGGCACGGCGCGGCATAATGGAACATCCTCGGCGAGCCCTCCAACTGCTTAAGACACAACAGAAGTAGGAGCCTCTGCATGCAAGCCCTGTCCGGAGAAAAACAGGCTCCAGACCGAGACATCCTCCGATATGCTCTGCTCCACGCGCGGCCTCAGGGGACCCAACCCCCTCCCCTGGGGCTGGTTTGTTGCGTCCTGCATCCACTTCTGATGGCCCTGGGGCCCCACAACGGCTCCCAGGAGGCCGATGTGAAGGAACAACGCCCAGATGGCACAAATCATGCCGAAGACGAAGCCCAGACGAGGATGCCATCGGGTGAGGACACATCGAGAACCCCTGAGATCCGGCGGCTCTGGAGGATGCCTCGGGCGCCGCGGCCTCCTCGGAGCAATCCGGAACGCTGTGGGAGCGTTCTGGGGCGCCCCGGAACGGATTTGTCCTCGTCCTCCCTCTAGACCCGTCCGACGACGCCAGAATGGCAGAGCTCCGAGGGCACGGCCTCCCTCCCCGCGAGCAGGCCTGGAACGCCCTGGAACGGATTTATCCTCGTCCTCTCTCTAGATCCGTCCGACGACGCCAAAGCGGCAGAAGCCGCGCCCTCGGAGCTCTGGGCAGGCCTCCCTCCCTGGCCGTGGCGCTCCTCGAGCCTCGAGGCCTCGAGCGTCGGCGATCGAGCCCTGGCCCTCCGAGCCGGGGCAGGCCTCCCTCCCCTGTCCTCGTCCTCCCTAGGCCCGTCCGACGACGCCAGAGTGGCAGAAGCCGTGCCCTCGGAGACCTGGGCAGGCCTCCCTCCCCGCGAGCAGGCCCCGGCCGCCCCGCGGCCTGCCCGCGAGCTCACGACGACGCGATCACGTGGCTGTGCTCCGCACGGGACGCCCCGCCGCCCCGTGTCCGAGGCGCCGCGGCCGAGGGGAGAACACGGCCCGCGGGGCCGTGGGCACACGCCCTCGAACCTTGAGGCCTCGAGCCCCGGGAGGAGGAGGAGGAGGAGGAGGAGGAGGAGGAGGAGGAGGAGGAGGAGGAGGAGGAGGAGGAGGAGGAGGAGGAGGGAGGCGTCCCGCAGGTGCCGTCCTGGCAGTCGGCCGCCTCCGCGAGGTCCCCGCCGCCCCGCGGCATGCCCGCGACGCCCGGCGCGGCAGCGGCGGGGCGCCACGCCCGGCAGCGCGGGGCAGGGGGGGGGAGCGAGCTCGGGGCGGAGGGGTGGGGCGAGTACTCAGAAGTAGTCAAACAAGTGGTATGGGATTTTTTGTAAACTTCACACAAATAGTCAAACAAATAGTCAAAACAAATAGTCAAAAACAATAATAAAAAATCGCCAAACAAATAGTCAAACAAATAGTCTGGGGAATAGTTAGGGAAACAAATAGTTTGTTTCGTTCACTATTCTTGAGCATTTTTGGTGTACGTTTGGGGTATTTTTAGTTGTCGTCCAAAATCCCCCTGTAGGGGGACAGGCCCGACTTGAGACTAGCAGAGGGTGGGTGGGGATAGCCAGGGGGGGGATAGCCAAGCTCAGCGCGCTCGCGCGCCACATCTGCCATCCTGTCCCTCCCTCCCGTCCCTGCCCGCTGTGTTGTTGTTTTTTTTGTATTGTTGCTCAATTCGCGGAGGGCTGTTCCGAAAACATCCACGCGTGTGAGGCGCAATCGGACAAGGGGAGCTGCGCGCACAGGAGGAGCAGGTGGCGGGTGGGCTGGAGGATGAGCAAGAAGGAGGAAAAGGAGGAGGTGGTGGAAGGATAAGGACGAAGACCAATAGAAGGAGCAGGAACTGGAATCGAAGGAGCGGGAGGAGCAGGATGAGCAGGGGAAGGCGGAAGGAAACCGAGGGGTTCGACAACGAAGAAACAGGATTCGGATCCAGAAAAGTGTCTCGCGCTTGGGCGAGCGCCATTCCGAACGACGGAAGCACAGCACCGATCCGACCACGCAGCAGCGGGGACGCCATGTTGAAACTCCGAAAGCAATCTGATCGCAATGCAAACATCAGGACAATCATATTTGTCAAATCCACTGTGAATAAACAATAATTACGCTGAGAAAAGCGGCTATCTTCCATACGACGTCTGGAACATGTGAGAGTAGAACCCGTAATGTGTAATTCTAGAGGGGTGGATAACGATACGCAGCAGAGGACAGATGAGAAGAAAGCCCGGGGGGGTAGCAGAGAGGGGGGCTGAAACGAATCTGTTCGAGCAGCCGACTTGTCCGGCGCCTCCCGGTGCCACGAAGGCGCCCCTGTATGTCGAAGAAGGCGCCAGGCGGCGGGGCCGAAGCCAGCTGCACGTATCAGATGTTGCAGCTCGCCCCTCCTCTCCAACTGGTCGTCAGAGAAGAGGCACGCGTGCGGCTTCACCCCGCCTGCCCTGGGCAAGCGAGCCCTCCAGTCCCATCCCCTCAGACATGCGACGCTTGTTTTTGTTTTTAAGACGACCTCCCCAGAAAGTCCCGACCCTCTCCCCAAGAGCTGGTTGGTCGTCCCGTGTCCTTCTCTGACCGTCCTGGGGCCTGGCACAGAGCAAGGGGCCTGGCAAAGAGCAACGAGCAATGATCCCCCAGAGCAAGGGCCCCTGTGGATGGGCAGGCCCGACTTCACCCCAGAGGCCAAAGGCGACAAACAGTCTGAAACATCTTCTGTGCCTCCAGAGAACGGATGCCCCCGCCGCCGCCCTGGGCCCCGAGCGCCCTCCGGGGCCACCCCTGGGTAGTACGGCAGGTTCGCGTCGTGTCGACCCCGGCGTTGGTTTCTGACACCGCGCTGGATCGTTCAACCTTGAACGATCGGCCATTTCCGCAACGTCCAATCGTTCAACAACGAACGATTCTGGGCCGCCGCCGGCGTTCAACCTTGAACGCCCACGCCGGGGTCGCCGCCGGTCGACACGACGCGAACCTACCGTATTCCCCCCAGGGCACCCCTGGGGCCTCCCAGGGCCGCCCCCCTCCCCAGGGCCCTCCCAGGGCCTCGGGCTCCTGGGAGGCACGGCGGAGTCGGGGAGCAAACGGAGCCCCAGGACACACAAATAAATACACAAATAAAAATATTCCCATATTTTCTCATATTTTCTGGGTTTCTGTCTTCCCCCCCAAGGGCCCTCCCAGGGCCTCGGGCTCCTGGGAGGCACGGCGGAGTCGGGGAGCAAACGGAGCCGTCGAGGCCTCGCAGCGCCCCTGCGCGGCCGCGAGCTGTGCAGCTGCTGCCACCTCTTCGTGGGCTCCTTGGGGGGGGGCACGGCGGAGTCGGGAAGCAACCAGAGCCTTCGAGGCCTCGCGGCGCCCTGGGCGGCTGGAGAAGCTGCGAAGCTGTCGGTCCGTCTGTGTGTCGGTTTGGTCTGCGCGGGGCTGTCCCCAGCCCCGGAAGAGGCAGATCGGCCGGCCCCCGAAAATTCGGCGCGCCAGGCCGCAGCGTCCAGCGCGCTCTGGCGGCATCGTGCTGTGAGGGGTTCGCCTGGCGCTGGTGTGGGCGCTGCGTGTCTACCCTGACCTCCCAGAGAGCTATTTTTTTTAGCACTGGAGACCTAAAAACCCAAACAACAAAACGAGACAGCCTAAAACCAAGACGTATAATAGCTCTGGGATAGGTTTTTCAGTCGCGTGCTATTTTTTAGCCCTCCTGGAAGGTCAGGGTAGACAAGCGCGACCCACTGCGCGCCAAGCAGCGAGGCGCGAATGAGCGGCATCCGCCGCGGGAGACTCACGGTGCACTGCAACATGGAGAATGCATCTTGTGGGGTCGGACGTCTGCGAGTGGGCACCTTGCGCGTAGCGGAGCGCGCTCGATGGAGGTCTGCAATGTCCCAGCCCTCCCTCCCTGCTGGCCAGGGTACAGTCGGGGCGTTGACCTAAGGAGCCCTAAATAAGGAACGGGGCCCCTTTCTCCCATTAGTTGAGCTTCGATTTCCCGTCGAAAACATAAGGGAAACCTGAGGCAAGCTGTGAAACACGTAAGGAACACCGAGCCCCTCCCCAACGAAAAGGGTTCCTCCTTCAGGGCCCCGACTGTACCTCGGAGTTCTCCCCGGGCGGCCCCGCCCAGCTGCCCAGAACCTGGCTGCCCACTGCGCGCGCGGGAGCGCAGAGGCAGACAGTGGCGACGCCCAATGTTGCACGCAAATCTTATACAGTACCTTCGGGGAACCTTGTCTGTCCCAACGTGTCGAATCCGCGCTGGATCAACGTCGACTCCGTGCCGAATCCGCTTCGAAACCTTGTCGAGCCCGTGTCGAGTCCTCTGGGAAGGTTGACCGCCATTGTCTGGACGAGCAGGGCCCTCGAAGGTGCAGCGTAGCAACTCGCACTTTTCAGGCCAAGCGAGCCGTCTGGACAGGGCCTTCCAGCGCACAAGCGTCCGCAGGCTGTCGGAGCAGGCTGCCTCGACCTCGAATTTGGCACACGTGCAGGGCGCCGTCGCCTCGGCCGAATCTCCCCCAGCTGGGATTGCACCTCCCAAACTGGGGGCCTGCGCCGATGTTCAGGCAGATCTGCGCAAGATGGCGATTCGGAGAAAACGCAGAGGGAGAGAAACGATCAAACTTGGAGGCCTGGAAATGGGCACCAACACCAACACAAGGGGTTGCCTCCACAGGGGAACGATGATCCTCGACTTCGGTGTTGGTGGTAATAGTTCGGTCACCTTGGAAGCCGGAATATTACCACCATCGCCGAGATCGGGATCTGCTTCCCTCGGTGGAAGCACGCCGCCGATCTTGGTGTTGGTGTTAACCTCTAGGCCTGCGACAAACAGCGCAGGTTCATGCCGCCGGGAGAGACATCTGGAGAGGGGGATCCGCATCCCAATGACGACGACGACGACGACGCCCACGAGCTGGCCCCGGACCCAACTCGTCTATCATCGCTCAGGGCGCTGCTGCGGGACGCACCCCCGGCATTTACCCCTTAACTCCAGATTTCGTAATAAAGGGAGGGGGTCTGGACCCTCCAAGACAAGCCATTTCAGACCTCCCCCGTGGGAGAACCCTCCAAAACATCGTCCCCAGACCCCCCAGGCCCTCCAAGATAGCCTGGAAGAGACCCCCCCCCGAAATGAGACCCCCCCCCGAAATCTGGAGTACCCATTACTCATCGTCATTCCGCATGGCTGGAGCCACGCAGCACTGCGGGTGCGCGCGCAGGCACAGAAAATTGCCCGTGCCGCCGGCAGCCCGGCGCGAGCCCCCACCGAGGAAGAGCGCCACATGCAGACCCCGCCGTTCCCCTTCGAGCATCGCTGACCGTGTGGAGCAGCTTGGCGCGAGCGCCATGTCAAGAATCACTGGTTGGCGAGCGCTGGACGGAGGGGGGGATGATGGGGGAAGAGGGGGAGGGGATGCGAGGAGGGAGGTTCGGGGGCGCGCAAACATGGGTTGGGGATCCATGGATTTGGCGCGCGGTCGCCACATCCATGGATCGGGGGAGGTGCCCTCCCCAAATTACGGCCGGTGCTGCCTCGCTCGGCGACGGAAATCAACGATTTCTCATGGAACCGGGCCCCGTCGCTAATCCACGCCGCCTAATTCTTGAGTAGGGACCGTCCCGGCATTCCTATAGTCCTACCACGCAATGTTCCTAGAACCCAAAAATGGTTTAAGAACAAAAACAATGTTCTCAGAACATGAAACCGATGTGACTAAACAAGACAGGCTCCGCCAGAAACGTTCCAAGAACATCTCGTGGGAACCACAGAAAAGGTTCTCAGAACACTGTTTGGTAGGGCTATAGGCGAGCCAGGACGCTGTGCCAATGCTTGATAGTCCATGGTTTGCGATCGCCTGAGTCTCAGCCCCTTCCGACCGGAGCCGGCGCCGGCCACTGGCCGGCACAGCACGTGGGCGGGGCGCCCGCGGCGAGGGCGGCACGCGTGGGGCCGCTGGGGGAGGAGCACTGGAACGGCAGGGGAACAAAAGCGAGGACCACGACCACGACCGAATGGGACGCACAGAGACATTTTTGATCCGCGGGCCGAGAGCGCACCGCTTCCGGTCGCAGCTAAGCGGGCCGCGCGAAGCTTGAATTAGGCAGAGAAGAGGAGGGAGGAAGCGGCGGAGCCCCAGAGCGAGGCCGAGAGGAGGCATAGCCTCGGATACAGGCGGTGCCGAAGCCGAAGTTCTTGCAAAGGGACGCCTTCGGCAGGGGCCCGGTGGCGAAGTACCGGAGAAGAGCAAAATGCTACCGTAGGTGTTATTGGGACGCACAGAGACATACGAGTGCCATATGTTCTCCTTGGAGGCGCGCGTCCGACCCGAACGTATAGTACACCCATCTTGTAGTATATCCGTTCCCGAGCGGTGTGGCCAGAAGGCGCCCGCCGCGACACATACACTATAAGATTTCTCGGTGCGCGCGTCGCGCCTGGGGGGGCGACGCACATATAGTAGAAATATGTTGGGGTGACGCCGACTGAACGCGGAAATGCAGGTGCCCGCCTTGGTCACGTCCATCTTGGCCATCATCGATTCACAGAGCATCCTCACTCACATATCGGCGACGGCCGGCAACCAACCAAACTCGGCGTCGGCTGCATCCCGCGACATCCTGGTCATGGTCATCGTACTTTCTCCCTCGAGGGCCGCGCCAATCGAACCAGCCCAGGGTGCTCGACAGCCCGGGGTCGCCATTAGTGACGAACCAACAACACACACCCATGCCCATAGGGGGGTCGGAAAGGGCTATGGGTGCGTGTTGTCGGATGGGGGTCCCCGCTCGAAAGTGAGCGTTCCCTAGGGTCCGACAACCCGCACCCATACCCATAGCCAGTCCTCCTCCCAACGACCCCCTTATGGGTATGGGTGTGTGTTGTTCGTTCGTCAATTAAGGGAAAGGGGGTCCTGAGGGAAACGGGTCCTGGAACTCCTGGCCGTTTTCGGTCTGCCTCGGCCCTCCACGCGCCCCATCACTGTCAAACACCGCTCGGGATGTAGATCTGGTCTGGGGGAAGGCGCCAACGTCGTCCAAGACCCGTTTTCCTCGAGACCCGTTTCGTTCATGGTGGCAGGAGCAGGGAGCCACGGCACTCCGGTTCCAATTCCGGGGCCGTGTTTTGCTGCCGTTTCCGGTCGCCGTGTTTTTTGCCGCTTCGGCGGTAACACAAACCAGCGGGCCTCATTTGGCGGAGACGGCGGGGTCAGAGACCCGGGCGCTCCAAGCGAGTCTGCACCTGGACAGCCCTCCGCGAAGGGGCCCTGGGACACACAGATGAATACACACAAATAACAGGAGTCCCCTATATTTCCCTATATTTTCTGGGTTTTTGTCTTCCCCCCACTTCTCATATTTTCACATGTCTGGGGAATCGACGATTCATTGTGTCTGTGTGTTGTTTCCCCTCCTGACCCCGGTCCCGAGGCGGCCACCCCCAGGCCGCCCCGAAGGCGCGGGGGCCCTTTCCCCACGGCGATGGCGGTGACAGGTGAAGGGGCCCCAGGACACACAAATAAATATACACAAATAAAATGAGTCCCCATAGTTTCCAATATTTTGGGGGTTTTTGTCTTCCCCCCACTTCCCGTATTTTCCCATATTTTCGGGGGAGTCGACGATTGATTGTATCTGAATGTTCCTTTCCCTCCTGAACAGGGACCAGCGGGCTCCGCCTGGCGAGGACGACGGTGTCAGAATTCCGAGCGCTCTCGTCGAGTCGGGGCGCGGCCGTGACCTCCACGCCGCCTGGGCCCAGAGCACGCTGCTCGACTGCACGCAGCCGTGGCCGCCGTGGCCACGCTGGCGCACGCGGCCCTTCTCGAGCACGAGGGCCAGGCTCGAACGATGCGCTCGGCTGACCCGACCCAGTGTCCGCTGCAGCGCCTGCGGGGGCCAGATCTGCGGTGCTGCTTGCGGGCCGCCAGGTGCCGTCGGGACGCGCGCCTTGCGCGGCTGGCCCCCTGCCTCGCAGCCCCTGCCGCGGCCCCAGGCACCATGTGAGGTGGCTCGCCCTACGCCTCACAAGTGGCGCAACTGGCTCTCGCGCTCGGCGGCGTACCTGGCTTCTCCACTCCTCTCGCCTGGTCATGTGATGTCCGCCGGGACGGTGCGCGACCCCTTGTCACCCCAGGTCTTTGCACCGCTCCGGTCCGCTCCTTCCGCTCGCTAGCCGCCGCGGCCCGCTGGCCTGCAGCGCACTGTCCGTCGGGGCGGTGCGTGGCTCCCCCTTCCTCCTGCGCCGGTTTGGCGCTGCCTCCTCGCGTAGCTCCTCGCTGCGCTTCGCTGCCGCCTCTCCCCGCCCCACCCCGCCGCCACTGCGCCCCCGCGCTGGCGGCCCTCCACGTGCTACCCGTCGGGGCGGTGCGTGGCACCTGGTCCTGGTCGCGCGCTGTATACGTCGGGGCGCTGCGCGGCCCCGTCTCCCCTGACCCCCTGCACCGATCAGGTGCCTTCCCGGCGCGGCTCGCCTGCCGCGCCTCGCCACCGCCTCGCCCTCCACCCCGCCGCCTGCGTCCCACCGCAGGGCGGCTGCCGGCGCCCCCCCTGCGCCCGCCTGTGCTCCCCCCCCCCCCCCCTCCGCGCCCTCCGGGGGCCTGGCGCCCTCGGCCGCCACTGCGGCCCCATGCCGCCTCGCGCCTGCCTCGGCCCTGGCCGATGGCCGGCGCGCCGCCGGCGCCCCCCCGGCGCCCGCCCGCGCCCTCCCCCGCTCCGCGCCCTCGGCATTCCAGTGTGGCCCCACGCTCTGTGTTGCGGTCCGCCTTCGGGCCTGGCACCCTTGGTCGCCGCATTGGCCCTCGCCGCTCCAGGGACGGCCGTCTCTGCCCTGGTGGCCCCCCGCCCCGGCCGCCTGCTGCCCCGCCGCCGCCCCGCCCCCTGAGGCGCTCGCAGCCGCGCCCCTGGCCCTGCTGCTGCCCCTCGCGCCGCCCCGGACGCCCTGCCGAGCCGCCAGCTTCGCAATTGCACGAGTGCGTGTGGCATCGCACGCTTTGACGAACAGTGCTTGACAGCATGTTGCTTGTGGCTGTCTCTGGGCGCCTGTAGCTTCGTCCTGCTTCGCCTCCAGCCATGACCCGTCCAGCGCGCGCTCCCGGGTCCCCTGGTCGCCGCCGCTGCGCCGCTGCTGCCGCCCCGGCCCGCTCATGGTGGAATTCTTCCGCCTCTGAACGCCTCCTCCTCCCCAGAATCCCCCTCGAGCAATGAAAAAAACACGACGGGAGGTTCTTCGCGAGTTTCGGCCCCTGGGGGCCCTGGCCGGGGGGCGTCGAAAACCAACTCGGGTTCAAGAACTGGCCCTGGGGAATGGGTTCAGACCTCGGGGGGTGGACGCCATGAACGAATCAAGACGTCAAGGGTCCGGGTTCCCTTCCGCCCGCGGCCCCCTTTGTCCTCGTTCGGCTCTTGCACGCCGGACGATTAGCTTAGTGGTGCCCCTCTGGTTTGCTCTCTCGCTGGTGCGGATCGCCTCTGCTTCGGCGCCGACGGAAACAGCTGTTCTTGCCGCTTTCATGTTCAAGAGACACTTCTTCGGAAACGGTGACAAAAAACACGGCCTTGCCGTTTCCGGGGCCCACTAGGGTCCAAGACAGCATGAGGCACATTCATCAGAAAAGCCCAGATGACTACAGTCGGATCTAGAACAGAAGAACATCCCTCAAGCACACGAGACCCTCCGCCGTCCCAAACTGAAGAACATTCGAGGGTGCCCTCCCCCAGGATAAAGAAGAAGATCCAACAAGCACGAAGAGCATCATGGTACCATCCCCGAACCCAGTATGCACAAGAACATCCAACGAGCACGAAGAGCATTAGGGCATCCTCCCCGAACCGACCTCGATCCCATACCTCGGTCCGACTGTACCGTATAAGGCTTCTTAGGAACCCAAGTGCAAACTGGCGCTGCCACATATACGGTTCGGCGGCATTGGATAAGGAACCCTTGGATAAGGAATCCAGGGTCTGCAAGCCAGTGGAACTTCAATCGTGCATCGGCCATGGATATCACCGCCGCCCTCATCAGACAAGGACTCCTCCAGGGTCTGCAGCCTCCTGGGCGCATTCCTTAACCAACGCCCCCACTGTATTAGCATCGTGCTGATCGCCTGCTTCCGCGGGTGCGCTTGCTGCTGTGGGTACCTGCCTCTGGGCACGGAGCTGGTCGCGCCCCTGGCGCTCCATGCGCCGCCCACACGGGCGAACGAAGAGCATGCAGGTTCTCTCTTCTCCCCGAAGAACAACCCATCGGTCGGAAGAAGTAGGACGAAACATGAAGTAGGAAGGCATTGAAAGTGGGTTGGGTGTCCGCCCGCCCCCCCAAGGAGGACAGAAAAGGTGCAGGCACTCGGTCCTTGAAGTAGGCAGGCGCCTACAAGTAGACCAGAATCTGGGAATCCAAGGATTTGGGCGCCCGAGTTATCCGGGGTAACTCGGGTCCGAGGTAACTCGGGTTCGGATTCCCGAAAAACGAACCCGAGTTAGCCCTGACCCGAGTTACCCCTGATGATTCGGGGCCCTGGACGCCCGAATTATCCGGGGTAACTCGGGTCCGGGGTAACTCGGGTTCGGATTCCCGAAAAAGGAACCCGAGTTATCCCTGACCCGAGTTACCCCTGATGCTTCGGGGCTCTGACCACCTTCAACGACCGATGGCTTCTTTCATTTCCAGGGCTTCTTGCCGGCCTGCCTGAGCCACTGGGCGGGTCCGCCGAGGTCTCGCTCTCCGCTCCCGCCCGTGGGCGTCGTCGTCGTCGTCGTCGTCGTCGTCGTCGGCCGTCGACGTCGTCGTCGTCGTCGTCGGCCGTCGTCGTCGTCGTGGTCGTAGGCGCACGCACGTCGACGGCCGTCGTCGTCGGCCGTCGACGTCGTCCCCGCACGCAAGCGCCTCGTGGGCGCCTCGCCGGCGCCTCGTGCCCTGCCGAGGCTCCGCCGAGGCTCCGCGCGCGCTCCTCCTCGGCGGGCGCGCCCCCTCTGGGCGCGCCCGGTCCCGGGCAGGGCCCGCCGAGTCGACGCCGCGAGGCCGCCCTCGTGGGCGCCTCGGGGGGGCGCCCCGTGCCCGGGGTGGGCGGTGCAGCACGGCACGGCACAGCTCACGCCGCATGGCTCGCACCGCATCGGGCCATCGCTCGAACGTCCATCCCCTGTTTTTTTTTGGTTTCGTGCGCGTTTTTTTGTTGTTGCGCCAGATGATCAAGGATGCTCCTCGATGGTCCTCGCAGAAAGGAAAATGCACACGTCCGAGCGATGCCAAGGCATAGCATGCACAGCTCAGCACACACACCTCACAGGCCACATCGCACAGCCTACACAGCACAACGAAGACCACGTGGCCTTCCCCTGCGCAGCCTGCTCCGCGCATCTTGCAGTCGGGCTCGATTGGACAGGACGCGCGAGAGGACACAAGACCCTTCCGAGGGGCACACTGCCACAGGAATGCAGGAAGCATGGGTCGCGAGACACAGAACACAAGGGTACCCTTGACTTGGCAGGGTCGACCAACTAATCTGGGCCGACTGTACACAACACATCTTGCACTTGAAACCTTGCTCCGCATTGATTTCACCTCGGCAGGGCAAGAATCACTGTTTGGGTCCACGCTGGCTAGCAGTGTCTTCAAGTGCTAACGCGCGTACGTATACATGCCTGCGCACACGTAGTGCACGCGCGTCCGTGCACAGGCCGATGAGCGTGATTGCAAATGTCAACACGTATGTACGCAATAATACCTTCTTGTAACCGCCAGCCGTGCAGGCGCACACGTTCTGCGCATAAGGTGCTCAGCGCTGAACGTGTGAAATGATATGCGCGCGCCAACGTCTCCATCTAGGTGCACGCGGACGCCGCCAAAGGCCATAGAAGGGAGATCGACAAGGTGGGACTGGTCGCAGAAATCATAACGAATAAGAGATGGCGATGATCGACAAAGTAAGGATGGTAACTGCAGATGGCAGAGAGCTGGAGGGGTGATCGGGGCAAGGGGGAAGGGAAGAGAGGGTTGGAGAGAAACAGCTGGATGACGCGAGTGGAGAGGCGGAGAAAGGGAGGAGGATAAAGGGAAGACAGATGTACCGCCCTGGTGGACACAACTGTGCACAAGGCGGCGTCCACATGCTCCTCGAAGGGCTGCCTCAGGCCTCGCGGCGGCCGGACAGCGGCGGTTCCAGAGCAAGAGCGCGAACAGTCCTTCCGGAAGCAATTGCCCAAACGCCTGAAGACCTCCCGCTGCTTGCCTATATAATCGACGACAGCTAAAGCACATTCGCTCTTTTTTGGTTCCTCACCAGCCTGCGAGCAGTCTATTGACGATCCGATTCATCCTCACACAGCAATCGGCACTAATACACCATATCCTGTTTTTGTTTGCCACCCGTCGCTCGTCAATTATCCATACTAGCATGCTCAACACCATACAGACATGCCAGACGGAGCAATGATTCATGAACCAAAGTCTCGTCAATTGTCAGGCCCCCGCAACCACGCACGCACACGCGACGATGCCGCCGTCGCCGAATCCGCAAACATGATGAGCCTTCAAAGCATAAGCCTCCGGCTTGGCTTCATGGGGGGGTCACAAATGGGGGGGTCAGAAAAAGTCCCCTTTCGTGCCCCTCCAGAGCCCCAGGGGGCTCGTTTAGGTACCGTTTGGGTACCTTTTCGGACCACCCTCGCCACCCCCCCATTTATGACCCCCCCATTACGCGGCGCCCGAAAGCCTCACTTGGCCTCGCTTCCGGATCCACCTTCTGACGCTGTGGGACGAGCGACTTGGCACTGCATCTGTGTATGGGGTTGAAGTACAAGAGTACAGAACCCCTGATCCGTTGGTAGAGAGATGGAGGGATAGATGGATATCTTTCCCTCCCAAGCGATCAAGGTACGATCGCTCCACCTCAGTACCTGAGCCCAAACGGCCAGGTGCGGGAGAGGTAAGGATAAAGAGTATATATGAGGGTATTACACGGGTTCCATACACGCACCCCGTCCCGAATCCCGCCCGTGAAGGCAGGGCTCGGGATCAGCAGGATGGAATCCGTAACCTCTGAACTCCTTTACCTTAAGTCTGAAAGGCAGCTGGGCTAAAAGTCAGCGGAGCCCAGTTGCAAGTTGAGGTAAGAAGAGATACCTTGGGTCTCTTTTTCTTCTCCAGGCGGACTTTGCCGCCCCCTCGGTGCGCCCCCCAAAACGCTTCGGCAGTCGAGGGAGGAGAAGAATGAGACAAAGGTAGGCGGAGAAAGAAGATCTGAGCACCAAGGCAACATGTAAACTACCTCGCAAGATTTGCGAGGCAGGTGTTGCCACCAGCTAGCAGATTATTCTCGACGCAATATTGTTAAATCGTTAAACTATGCATGCTAAGATCGTGTTGACGAACGCAATCTTGAAATCAAACACAAGTCTGCCTAAAAGCAAATGTATGCCAAGATCGTGTTGGCGAACGCGATCCTGAAAGAAATGCAAATCTGTGTTAAAGCAAGTACCTGGCCAGGAGAAAATGTCGTGTTGATGAACACGAAAATGATGTATAAAAATCTGTTTGGCGACTCCCGTTGGCGTTGCTCCTTAGGAGGCTGCCTCGGTGATCGCAAAAGATATCTATATGTGTGTATGGCCACTTGTGTGAATGAATGAAGTGGCCTAAAAGAATGTATTAGCCACCGCTCAAGGCGAACTTTGATGAAAGGCAGTTCTGCTCTTGAGCAGTGGGCCTTGCGGCCGACACACTACGCGTCGCCGTCCTTGTAGAACCTGCGGTCCCACGCCCTCTGGCCGTTGTGCGTCACGTAGCTTGTCGTAAACGTTTCCCAAGTTGTCCTCGGGATCCAGTTGCGGAACCAATCGTTGTACGTGATATCCTGGATGTACACATACTCGTCGTTGTTGATCGCAATGTAGATCCAACATTTGATGTAGTAACTCCAGTACCGAAGACCCCAATCGCTGTCCTCGAGGTTGTGGCGCCAGTAAGCAGCGGAATCAGATGTACGTGCTCTCTTGGCGCGCGGCATCGCGGGCATGTAGTCCTCCGCGCCTGAGGCGCTGGATGCAGCGGCGTCGCCAGGAGCAGGGCGCGGCGGCGGGCGCGGCGGCGGCCGCGGCTCCATGGCGTCATCGGACTGTTGGGAGTGTGTATCTGGATCGGTTCTCATCCCTGTACTACCCCCCCTCTGGTCTGTGTGTGACGGATCGAGGGAGCCTATCAGTTCGTTGGCAATCGCGGCAAGCTTGCGCTGGGTGAACTGTTCACGGGTTCCGTCCCTTCGAGGGGGAGAAACCGTAATCAGTCCGCGCGCCTGCCGCGTCTGCCTGTCAATGCGCCCCTCGTTCAGCCACCACTTTCTCCGACCAGCCTGTCCTGTCCTAATACTGACGTCAAGGATGTCCCACGCGTCGCGCATGTCCTCAACGTTCCAGGGCTTCTTGCCGACATTCACGCGGGCTCCTGTCATCTGATGATGGAATCTGAGGTCGTTGAGAAAGCGTTGTATGAGATTGGCGAATGGGTAGTACAGAGGTCGGTCGTCCTCGGATTCGCCCATTAATTTGCATTCGTGTGCAGGCGGGCTACCGGCTTCGACCCACTTCTGATACCTCTTTTTGGACGTATTGGCCAATCTCCGCAACTGGTCTTTCTCTGTGCCTATGGGGGATCGCGCACCCGTCATAATGACATGTGCGCCATCCTTCATGTATCTCGCGACCTGGTCCTCGGACAACGTCGTCTTGATCCAGTTCGTCAACTTCTGGAGGTACGCGAGGTCACTCTGTGTGGCGGTGCTCTTACCTGTGGCGCCTACGGCCACAGTGTATTGCCAACATATATCACAGAGTGTGCCGTCACCTGTGACGATCCCGAGGGACAGATCTCGACCGCAATTGTTACAGAGCGGTATGGGATGCAAGATCGTCTCGGGGGCCCCTGCCGAAGTCAGGTGATCGCGGGATCCCCAGCGGGTGTCCTGACCGCGAGCGAGGCTCTGACCGATCTGATTGATCGCCTCACGATTGATCTCGGTGTTTGGTCTGGAAGCGATCGATCTGCTTAAACCCTCGATCTCGATCCGAGACAACCTTTCCCCTGGCAGTCCTTTGTACTCTATCTTGACGTTGTCGGTATCCTCAGTACCGCCATGGCATACGTTCTCCTCACGAAGACGGCGAGCCTGCTTCTGCAAGGCAGCCTCATTGTCGCCCTCCTCGCGCTTGAGTCCCGTCTGCTCGGCTATGATACGTACCATAGTTTCCTGATCGGGAGCTGCAGAGGCAACGCTGCCTGGGCCCTGGGGAATATCCTGCTCAGCGCCTTCCTCTCGAGGCGCAGCAGGTGTTTCCACCAGCTCTTCCCACACAGGAAACTCTGGATCACAGTATGTCAAAGTACAATTTTTGAATAGGTCACGCAATGCCTGAAGTGCAGGATGGTTGTCATGGATGACTTCCTTGGCGAAATCTGGTAGTTCCACAATACTATATTTCAAGATGTTCTGGTATACTTTGGAAATCCATTGAAAGATGCCTGTGGTCGACTCCTCGATAGTCTCTGGGTCGAGGTAGTGTACCAACTTTTTAAAGAAATGATCTGCACCACAATTGGGTAAGTCACGTGCCCACTTGTGGGTAGGATTGTAGTTCAAATGATATGACTCCGCATTCCATGCTTGCGATCCAAATCGAATTTCGAATTGTAAATGTGACTGAATTTTGTCCATTACGATTCTGTCTGCGCCACTGTGTATCTCGATGATCTGCCTCATCTTGATCATAGGCGAATCCACCAATAACGCCGATGTCCAACAATACACGCGGCAATCATCAGACTGTCTAATCCATCTTGAATCCTCGTCGGGGTCGTAATCTGGATGGTCAAGGAAATTCGATGGCGGATCAATGATATTGTCAAGGATGCTTGCCTCAATCTGCTCTTCTGCTTGGATGTCTGCCGAGAGGTCTGCTCTCATGTTGTCGTTCGCAGCTTTCTCATCTGCAGTAAGAACGATATTTGATATGTCTACGATTACGGTGATCAGTGGATCATGCGATGATGCTGTACCCTGTCGAGGAATGTCGCCTCGCTGAGCGTTGTCCTCGGCAGGTGTGGCCACCAGCTCGTCTGGATCAGGTGTCCGTGGAGTGGGCCTTCTTGGTGGTGTACGCGGAATACGTGGTCTATGGATGCTAGGCATTCCAAGGTATGGTAAGCTGCCGCTAACCTTGTGCTGCAGTATCTCCTCGCTGCATGATGTCGGGCCTTTCAGGGCGGTCTCCATCCATGTTGGATCAATGGCGTGTTCTTCGATGCGAATCGGTAATGCAAATACGACGCCCTTGAGGGGCATGCTTTTGTCATTATACCAGATATTTACCCATCGTATACCGTAGTTGAGAATAGGTACTTGTACCGCAAAGAACTTGTCCAATATGCCGAAATGGATGATTGGACCATATATGTGTCCCTTGGACAAGGCAATCTTGGTATTGTGATTGCCTTTGGGCCAGTGGTTGTCGTAGTGGAAGCATTTGGTAGAACCCCAATTCTTAATGACAATGAAGTCGCCCATTCGAACATCGTTAAATGCAGGACGACGATCCCAATCTTTTTGCATGATCTTTGATGTGATTGGTCGAAGAGCTTCACGACAATGTGATAATGCAATTAACCATTCTTTATCATCTGCTTTGTGATTGGTCTCCTGGATCATAGCGCGTACTATTTGCTCGTCCAAGGCGTCCTCTGCGGATGTACGGCCAGCAGGGGTTTCCCCCGGCCTGGCCGAGGGTGCTGATGCTGGCGTCGTCCTTGGAGGCTCCATGTCGTGGTCGGGGTCGATAGGTGCCAATCCAGGTGGGTCGTCAATAAGTTCTCCAGGGAGGCAGGCGCAAATCTCGTACTTGCTCAATGGCTCTCTGGCTGCCAATGGCGGGTAGTCCCATGGGTCGCCGTCTGGCCACAACTGCTGGCCATGCATGTGGTGTGGTTTGAGGCGGCGAATTGCAATAATTGCCGCAGCTGGTACCACGTCCTCAGCCATGATAGCGCCCTGAGCACCCAACCAAAATCTGCAACCTGCTTTTGTGGCGATTTCCATGTTAATCACCAGCTCGACTTCGTTCTTGTAGCTGTTGAACTTGTACGATTCCACTGAAGTATGTGGGTTCTTTTGAACATTGTCCAAATATGTGCTACAACTGAAGAATGCCTCAGATCGCTGCGATGGTTTGTAATTTCTGTCTCTCTGAGAATGTGGTTCAACATATCCAGGAATGATCCCTGTCTTCAATATGTTCTTCCAGGCGCGGGATGCTGTTCCATGATGGAGATACTTGATATCTGTCCACTGTAAGCTCTCCCATCCCATGTTCCATGGCTTTGAAGATGGGTTGACACAACTGTGACCACCAACGCACCGAATAGCAATGACGCTGTTCCAGTCAAAAGTGCGGGGGTCACCTCCGTCAGGAATCGGCTTGGCGTATATCTCGATTCTGTTTTTCTGCGGGTCAATATGCTTCTGGAACGCGCGAATAATGAATATCGGATAGTAGTCGTTCCAATCGGTGTATCCATCATTTTCACCGTCTTTCTTGAAATGTGCCACTGCCGCTTCCATGGATGGTCCATTGTGTCTTTCTTTGCGATCTCGGAATTTCCATTCGACCATTTCTTTAAATGATTTCCAATTGCTTGGAATCTTCCAATCGTTCTTTGTTGTTTTGTCCCAGATATTAATACGTCTGTCATGAAATTGGTTGATCCAAAACTTTTTGTAGTGAATCTCGTGGCGTAACATAGTCGTGATGTCTTTGCTCATGTATTTGTTTGTTCCCAGCCATTCTTCATCAATTAGCTCAGGACCATAACGTACATCGTCGTAATGTGGCAATGGTATCCATTTCCACTCTGGGAAACAACCAGATTGTGCGATGTCAGGCGCATGAGCAATTACACTATCATCATGCAGTAGCTGCTCGTACCACTCCTGGTCTTCGATGCAGGCAAATCCATTGGTCGCTTTCGTGCCCCGCAACATTGGGCACATGTATGGATGGTCATCTTTGACGCCTGCTTGTAGCTTCCATTCGCGAATAGTGCATGAGTTGTCGAAGATCCCGAGCTTGCTGGTATCCTCGTGCATGGAACGCTCACAACTGTCCTGCCATGACAATATATTCATCTCATGTGGAGAAGGCTCCTCCTCGGCAGGAGTTGCCTCCAGCTCCATTGCCTCAAGGTCGGTGCCGTCATCAGGGATCGGTACCGCCTCAGCTTTTGCGAGCTGATCTGCTGGTTGTTGTTCTGCTTTAGGCTCTGGAGTCGATGGTTGCGACGCTTTTATCGATTGCGGTCCAGGCTGCAGTGGATCAGGCAGTGGGCCTGGTGGGGCTGGCTGCGCTGTGTCATCAGCTGCCCTCCATACGGATGTAGGAACATTAAGGTCATGACCCAAAGCAACTCGATCCAGTGCATTATGTTTGAAGAATGTTTTGCATGCCTCGATGTTCTTCTCGTTCTCGGCAGCTGGGCCGATGCGGTGAGAAGACAATCTGTTTTCTTCTGCAATGAGTCTTGATTTGGTCGCATTATCGTCTCCATCCAAGTCTTTGATCTGATGTAAGAATCGCTCGAATACAACCCAAGTAACTGCATGTGCATCTTCAACAGTTTTGACGATCTTGGGTTCTAGAAGTTCATCTTTCTCAAGAGAATGCCAAGATGCCCAAGCCCCAGGGTATTCTTTGATCAACAGCATAAGGTACTGGAATAAGTCGTTGTATGCCATAACCCATGGATCATTATCAGGAAGAGTTTGGTCAGGATCGCCAGGGTCCGGTGCTGGCGTACGTGTCGACCTTCCAGGAGTCGGCTCAGTCGTGTCGCCCGTCTCGGCAGGCAGTGATGCCGGCAATGTGCCCTCGGCACATGACGCCATCCACGCACAATGAGCCATCTCGTTTGCCGTCTGTGTCATCAATGTTGTGAGGCTGAGGTCTCTTTTCCATTCGTTTGTCAACTTTTCTCTGAAGTCGAGGGCTGCCATGATTTCTTTGGCCTGCGTGTAGGCCTGGTTGTCCGTGACAGAAGTCAGCAATGGCGGCCTGAATGGATATGGCTGAGAAGGAAGAGACTGTATCAATGCGCAAAAATTGCGATAGCATACTGCGTCGCAGAATTGCGTTGTAAACATTGCCATGTTATGGTTGTTCTGTTTGGCGTGCCAAGCCTGTGGGGTAGCCCTGTCGTACGTATCCACCCAATGGTCGGATGGAAGAACAGTGATACCACGGTTCTGCATAATAGTGATCAAGTCGCTCGTGTGGTGATCAAAGTTCGGGTGCACGCCCCATTGCGCTGCCTTTCCAGGTCCCATGACCGTGGGGCAGCGGAAATACTGCATCACATCGACAAATCGCGATGCGTCCACGAGCACGTGTACGGGCATGAGCGTCGGGACGCCGCCCTCACATTCCATCTTTTGGAGCTCTTGTACGTTGGTAGGAGCACGACTGTGATGTCGGCGCATGTCGATGGTGTTCTGTCCAGGATTGGCACATGCGATGTCGTTCGCACTCCATACCACCATGGCATTGAGTCCCCTGTGATAGTGTCTTTGTTTTATAGATGATGGGAAATCATTGGCCCAGTATTCCCAGATGGTCTCGTTCAACTCGCGCCACTTCTTGATGGAAGCGTTGTCGCTTTGAAACATGAGGCCTCTGGCTTCGCGGATCTTCCTGATCATATTGCGCTGTTCGAGAGTGTTCTCAAACTGATTGTTGAGAAGAGCGTTGATACGGCTTTCCTCTTTCTCGAAACGTTGCTTGCGTAGTTCCTCCATTCCGTATCGTACGCCTTCATAACCAGCTTCAGGCAAGAGAACGCAATCTTGACCAACCGGCGTGCCCAATTGTCTGAACCATTCCCTGTAATTGCCAAACGAGAATGCCCACATCATGATGTCGTCGCGGATCATGGTCGACAGGTGCTCAAGAGTAGCGCCACCCATGTATTCCGCGCGGTTAAGGCACGGCATGAATAGCGGTACAAGAGCAGTATTTGATGCTTTGGCGAGGTCGATTCTCTTCTGGGCAGCGTTGAGCTCGTCGATGCCGAAAGTGGGGTACTTCTTGTGGTTTGCACCCTTAGCCCCTTTCTTCGGATGCATGATCCATGTTGAATCAGTGTACAAGTTGGTCCATTTGTACGCATGACCCGATGGCCCAAATGCATGATGTAATAATAATCCCAAGTCCTCTTGTACGAGGGAGTGCCACCCATTGTCTGACAATAGGGTAGAAACCAAGCGACCACCACAGAAAGCACTGTATTTTGCGTGGTCCAGCTCAAATGGGTCAACAGCATTGCCAGGAGTCATGCCAGGGCCATTCGAACCCATATGGTCAGCAGCGTCGCCGAAGAAGTCGTTGCCCTCGTTGTATGGTGTCCAACGATAGGTACGCTCTGTATCTTGTGGATCATCCAATATCGCCACCCAACCATTCGGATGGTCGGATGGTGTTGCCACCGTCTTGGAGTTTGATCCGATACTTCCAAAGCCTCCGCGCGCAGTCAACCATGTAGTAAGCTTGCGGCGGAACTTCTTTGTTTGGGTAAGGTCGGAAAATGCTCTCGTGTTGGTGACCAAGTTATCTTCGACGATGTGACCGATGTGTCCAGATGTATCCGATGTCCTGGCGATGCCAGGTGGACGAGTAGGTAGCTTGGCCATTGCACGATCAATTTTAGGAGCATAGCATGGCGTTACCAATCCATTCTGGTATACATCGGATGGTGCACTCAGACCATTGTTGTAATAGTTTTGCGTATCCGTAACGCTGTCCTCGGTGTATTGTCCCAGAACTGCACTGCCAATTTTGGACCAATCGTTGTGAATCATCATCCACTCCGTCTTCAGTATCATTGTAGTAAAGTTTGATGGTGGACATTTGCGGTCTGATCCTGGGATCGTCGCATTCAAATGATCATGTAGTCCACGAACACTGTCTTGTACTGAAGGATTACGATTGAAAAGGCTGGAAATCATACACATAGCACGCATGAAAGATAGCCACGGCGTAGCTGTGAACGTGTTGTACTCGTAGTTGGCGTTGCCGCCGACGGATCCACTCTCAGTGCTGGCCCATTTCTTAGCCTCGACGGACGCGAAGCGGGCAAGTTCACGGATAGAAGACTCGTCGGGTACGCGAAGATCAAATTCTCCGCTCCGATCGGCACGCCGTGGATGTATGTATATGTAACCATCTTCGGGATCACGAGGACGACCAGTTTGAGCGTGGTACGCGAAGCCCACGCGGTCATCGTCCCTGGCGTTCGGGCCGTACTCCTTGTCGTAGCCGATGGGCCAGCCGACGATATTGAGCGGCTGTGCCTGATCCATCTCGTGGATGGAGGGGTCGGGATTAGAACCGATCTCACTTGTTTTTGCCTCGCAAGCGGCAACCAGGATGCTTGTGAGCTTTGCAGCTCGAGTCGTAAAATTGCTGCGGTGTGAACGAATAATCAATGTCCTAACTCTCTCTGCATCTCGTTGAGGTGAGGGAGGATGGCGGGGATGTCTACCGTGCGGTGAACGTGCGCGTGAACGAGGTGTGCGCGACGCAGTATCTGCGGCTGGTACGCCAATGTGGTACATGCATGCACATAGTCCCTCATGGCTAGCTTGCCCAACACACTGAAATCCGCATTCTGCTCCTACATCGCCCCATCTTTCTTTTTCCGTCAACAATATCTTGCATATTTCTGGGCATCCATTCAATTTAGGAGGTTCCGCTTCACGAGGTAAGCCGTCGGGCCTCCGAGGCCCTCGTATCGGCGGACATTGTATCGGAGTAACAGGAAAAATAAGCGAGTGTTCCAAGAGGTCCTTCCAAAGGTCTGCTTTCTTGGTCTCGAAATGTTTGGTCATCATATCTGCGATCTGCTCTTGTGTTCCTACATATTTAAACTCGATATGTTCAATTTGGCATGTTTCGCATATCCAATCCAGATTGATACGATGAGTACGATGAAGATGACGAAGTGCTGGTGTACGTCCCTTTTGGACAATTTTGATAACGGCCTGGTTATCCTCCAGGACGATAAGACGTACTTTGGGTGTACTGATCTCTGGAGCTGGCTCTGGATCCACGTGCAGTACGGTACCTTCATGGGATATCGTACGTCTCTTCGGAGTCGTAGGTAAATCCGTATTTAGCGGTAGTTGCCTACGGCTAGGAGAAGATCCCCGAGTAGGGGGTGCCTCGCGAGGCGATGGTTTACGCTTCTTTTTGGCTGCCAATGTAGGACACATCGCCGGGTCAACGTGTCGATGGCAACTCAGGCATGTATTCTTCTCTTTGCATGTTTTGGCAAATCCCACCACGGCTTCCCAGAATGATAGTAGTGGTAACCCTTCCAGTCGTAATGCGGAATCGAGAGCAACAATCTCCGATTCGGTTGATGAATGTGAAACAACCGTTTGTTTCTTACATACAGCGTTGACTGGAAAGAACGTATTGGGTCCAACAAGCGCAGCAAAAACACCGGTAGTGGATTTGGATGATGTAATGCAATCAGCGAACGAGGCGTCAGTGAAGAGCATGATGGATAGCTTGTCTGACGAATCGCCTATCCATCCGTGTAAGCAATGTGCACGCGTCGTTTTGATGTAGCATATCAACCGATGTAGACGTTTGTCACATGTAGTATTCCATTTGGTAATTTCTCTGGCCAACATACATACCGGATGTAGAAGATCGAAACGACAGCAACGTGCCAAGTACAGGATCTGCATTAGTACACTTGCCGCGTCCTGGCCGAGAACGCCCTCGTCTGAATAGTCGGACTCAGTGAAGGAGGTGTCCTCGATGCCAGGGGTCTCTGCGTCGGGTAGATCATGGTATGTGGCGGGTATGGTATTGGTAGAAGTTGTGTCGACCGATTTTGCTGGGCTGGATGATCTTGTCCGCGCGTTGAGCACACTAGTAGGTCTGGCGACCGACCCGGAGGAGGATGGCGATTTGGATCGCGAAGCCCTCGGCGAGTCGGATCGTTTCCGACGTGACCCTGTTCCCTGGGCGCGCTTGGAGGCGCATTCCAGGTACCGCTCAATGCACTGATCTGTAAAACCAAGCATGTCATGTCGAATACCACGAACGTGTTTTGCCGTATTGTAATCTTTCTCATTGTGTACAGGTAGCATAGGGCGTATTGTGGACATTCTTTTGTCGAAGATGCTCTGCGGTACATCATATGCTTGTTGTCCACAACCCAAATATTGTGAGTATGGAGTAGGCGGATCCAAATCGATACCGCTTTTGCGAATATAATCCCAGCCAGTCTGTAGATTATGAGCTGGGCCGGCCAATTTAAAATCGTCCACATATACTGAAAGTATCAGTCCCAGTTTGTTGTGTCTCCATACACATTCCCATCCTGAAATAGGCTCGAAACCGACGCTTTCCAAGCATGTACGGCATTTTCGTTCCCAAAAGACACCTGCGAGAGGGTGTCCGTATAGTGCCAATCGCAATCGGCACACTGGGTTATTGTATTTTGACAATGATGTCGGTTGTCGCCATTTTGGTATAGTAATCCAAGTATCAACTGGATCAATTCGTCCGTCGCCGTATAATAGTGCCTGCGTGTAAGCTCCATGTGCGTCACTTTGCTCTCCCGCATATTGCGGTAATAACGCAGTAGCATCGCAAAGTTTGGAAGCCTCTATATGCGAAGCACTGGAAGCGGCGTCGGCGAATATGGCGGCCAAACCAGTTTCATATTTGCCTGTATTGCCCTGAACCACCACTCTGCCCTTGAATTTACGTAGATCAGGAGGAAGTTCCTCATGTTTGACTGAAGATAACTCCAAGATGCGTTCCATTGATAGCTTGTGACTCAATATCAACTTTTTCTGCAACAGTCTCCAACATCCATGTTTGTTTCTTTTCCAATCTCTCGCATTCTTTTCGCAGGGCTTCTTGTGCACGTGGTTCTGCGGCAACTTCTTTCTTACTCAGGTTTCTGGTAACTAATGCTGGGCGTGACCATGTCGAATCTGGTATTTTATCTCTGTGTGCCGGCATGTAGTTGGTCTCACGTGGCATGGTTGGTATTGCTACCGACTGGGTGAACTTGCGTATGAGCGGGTTCAAAGTCCCAAAGTCGGTTCCTTCATTATCCACAAATACCAAAGCACGTTCTTCTCCATCGTGCTGTTGTGGTAGTTGACGGTAGTATAGTACCGTGGTAATGTCACGTGGCCCACCAGGTAATTTGGCATACAGTATTTCTTTGTTTGTCACGCCTTTGACATTCTCGTCGCGGATGACGTCGCCATTGTCAGTGTCGTATGTAATCCGTCGTTCCACAGTATTCCATGTGGGTCCGCCTGATGTAGTAGTACGGAAATTGTTGACCTGTTTGTCCTGTCTTGTCCACACTCTCAGTGCAGCACGATCACGAATCTCACGAGCTCGTTTAACGTCGTTGGCATAATCGATCTCATTCTTTTGCTGTCCACGAGAAAGTGTTTTCCAATGCTCGGGAAGAACGTGATCAGGACGTGTAGTAGTCTGCACACGTGTCTCGCGTCCACGAACCACCATTTTGCCGTCTGGCGTCATTTTTGGAAGCTCATAGAACTGTATCGTGCCTGTCCATGGCTCGCTCAGCTCCCTGTGGTCGTTGGCGCTAACACCATCCCAAACATCTCGGAAGTTACTTTCGCCTTCGAAATTAGAAATCGTTTTGAAATCTCGTGTCACGTCGAGTTGGTCAACAGGTACTGGTATATTCATGACGTCGTCCGTTGGGATGAATAGTTTCTTTCTTGGGGTACGAATGTGTCTGATGACGCAATATCCACGCTGTTCCCAGTAGCCTGGCTCCGGCGCTGGTGCAGCGACTTCAGAAGCCGATGTCTGGATATCAATAGCGTTATCTTCCGTTGTCATCATAGACGGATCATCCCATTCTTTAGGGTAAGAAAGTGGAGGATCAGGCATTGGCTTGTCACCCAGGGGTCGAGAAGTAGATGCCTTCACCTCGTCGTGTGCCTCAGGATTATGATGTCGTAGAGTACCATCTTTCACGGGGTAGGTGAACTTGCCATCAGGGATGATGATGTCTTTGACTCTGTGCACATGACACAGTTCACCATCAGGATTCTTGGCGCATGTAGCCGTGTCCAAAACAAGGTAGTCACCTGACCATCGTCCACCAGAGTGTAAGTGGTATCCCATGAATAACCCTTCCCGAGTATTTTCTTTAAACTTTGCAGTCTCGTTGTTAATCTCGGGGTTGAGGCATTTCCAAAATATCCGGGCACCGAATGGCATGCAGTGCCCAGGAAAGCTTTCGCCAAATCTTATTTCATGAGCTGTCTTTTCTGCATGCTCCTCGTTGAGGGCAGCGACGCCCGTGGATGTATGCGCAAAGTTGTGTCCACAGCAAAAGGCTTGCATGGCCTCTTTCCACCATTCGTGTCCCAGACCAGACATATGTAACACAGCTCTGGTACCAAGAATGACTATTTTGACAACGCGCTCAATAAGTCCATTTGTCTGTGGACGATGTGGCGTACTCGTGTCGTGTCTCCATCCCAGTTGGCGGCAAGCTTTCTGAAGCTCTCCAGAATTGTCTGTGTAGATATGCTTCACCTCATCGTTCGCGGCGATGGACTGTTGAAAGGATGCCTTTGTAGTAGCTGCGTCTTTGTGTAGCGCTGGGTAGGCCATGAAGATGCCAGTATATCTGTCAAGGACAACGAGTGCATATTTGTCGCCATGTTTGTCCGCGGCATCGTCTGTGGCCAGTACGATATGGTCGGCAGTTAGAGCCTCGCCGAACTTCTTCGGGACAAAAGCTTCGTAGGCGTTATCTTCTTCGGTGGGGTCTGCCGGTGGATGTGGTTTGCGCTGTCGTCTACACGGGGCATTCTGTGCCATCGTACGAGAACAGATCTCACAGTCAGGATGTTTTGGGCTGTGAGTCATGTAATGCATCGGATCGATCGGTTTCTTTTGTCTGTTGGGTAGAACTCGATCATTGTCTGGATGCGTTCGTGTGGGTGTCTCTGTCGGTATGTCGTTGTCTGCTTGAGCTATATCGAACCCCCCGCATTGTGGAGGAGAACACTGCGTCTGAGACGTAGGCGAGTCGGTGGATGTGTCCACGTTGGGCTCGTCTGTTCTTGTGTCGGGAGGTTCTTCGACCGTGATGGTCCGTGCTCCTCCTCCCTCTCCGACATGTGGTCTCTTGGGGCAGGTCCCTATGTGGGGTCGTAGCTCGTCTGCAGTGGTTGGTTGCTCTGTAGTTTTGCAGCACCAACAAGTGTCGTTACAGCGGGCGGATGAACGCTTTCGCTGACGACGGCGGGGTGCTGACGAAGTGCATAAACGTGGTGGTGGTATCCGTGTTAAGTCGTCGAGTCGTAACTCTGGCACTCGATTGTTGACTGGAATCTTATACCATTGGCCCCCCGGATCCTGAAGCATGTAGCCCAGCTCAGGATCCCAAAGCTGTCGAAAGCCATCAACCTCAATCAATTTTCCAACTGATAGTAATGATGGGCAGTCTGGTAAAGCAAGGGCTGAACTATGCAGTCCAACCTCGGGTAGCCGTATGTCGTAGTGCTCGTTGACGGTACGATCACCATTTGCAGTTTCCAGAATATGCTCTTCGCGAATGGATATGCGATCCGACTCGGTCTGCGTAAGTTCATGTTTTCCCTGAATATGATGGGCAGATCCACTGTCAAGAACCCAAGACCTTGTCAATGCTGCAGTCGAACGTGGAGTGTCGACTTGCTTTGTCGTTGTTGTCGTCTGGGCAGTCTTTGATGACTGCTTGACAGTGTCGTCATGCTTTCGGATCGCAGTTGGTGTGGCCACCGACTCTTTGTTGTGTCGGTAGTCGTACAGTTCGTCGTACCATAGTTGTGCCTCTTTTTGACATTCTCGTAAGGCCTCTGCACTATCATCCCACCATTTTTGTGGTAATGGATCTGGTACTTTGACGATGTCACCCTCATTCGGCAGCTCTTTCCATCTGTCCAGTCTGGCTCTGCCAGATATGGTATGGAAATAGTAGTCCACGTTGCGTACGTCGAAGCGTATCCGACGACGTATCTTGGTAGATGTCGCTGTGGCCTTAGTGTTGGCCATGAGGGTCTTGTCACGGATGACGTAACTGCGGTCTGAACGGCGTGAACGTCTAAAGTTGGCAGGAGAACGTGCTCTGGTGTTGGGTGAACCACGGGACGATCCGCGGCTCGGATACCGCTTGCCACGTCCTTTGTCACTGCCATATGATCTATCACGGCCGCGTGGACTGCCGCGTCCGCCGCCACGATTGTCTCGTCCTCGGGAGGTAGATCTCGAAGATCTGTCGTAACGACTTCTCGATTGGCTGCGAGAGTCGTGGGACCTCCTGGATGTCGAACGGATGGCGATCGGCCACGGCTGTCCTGGCTGGAAGTCCGTGGTCGACTCGGGCTTCGTTCAGGAGTCTTTGCACCAGGTGCGAGATGAGCGTATTTGCATTTGTCGCCTTTTGTGCACTTGTTCTGTGCGAAATCCTTGCACTGTGCGACGTGCGGGTAGTTACACTTATCACCTCTGGTACATGTGTTGCGCTTGGCAAAATCGAAGCAGAATGGCCTTGATGCTGGCTTCTTGTGATTCGCAGGAGTGGACATACTACGGCGGGGGTTGCCACCAGCCGTTGATGTTCTGGAAGATTTGTTGTTCTTCCAATCCCTGGAATATGTATGTAAAGCCTTGCACCGTTCACCATTGCGACAATTGCCTTTCTTCCATGCAGCGCACAGGTTGACCTGAGATCGTGTTTCGTGTTCGTACCGTAGCTTGTTTTGATTCTTCTCCAATTGTTTAATCTCCAGTATGTCCAGGACACGCTGTCGAAGCCAACCGTAGGTACGATTCGGGTCGCTCATCTTCATGCGCTGGTACTCGTACATGTCTTGTTTCATCCATGCATGTCTACGAATCTGCGTGCGAAATAGCGATTCCAATATCTTTGGATCGGGTACTTCTCGGCATTCCAAGAGTAAGGCGTCCCAATCGGTAATGAAACGTTGCAAATCTTCGTCTCTCATCCTCAGTTCTTTAAGGCGCTCGAAATCGTGCAGGTCGTCGTCGACGTCTGTCACTTTGTAGGACTGTAGGATATGCCAGTATATCTGGCGTCCTTTGAGCATGCGTCCTGCTTTGTGCTCTCTGGTCTCGATGAGCCTGATTTGGTAGCGTAAGTCTGAGGATAAGATGTCGCTCAGAGCGGTTGCGAGTTTGCAATCGATGCTCTCAAAGTCTCCACTGTCTTGTAAATCCTCGAATGTACATTCGGGCTGTTCTGCCACGCATAGGAAGGCGTATGCTTTGGATGGTCGCCCTGAGGCGGCCCCGAAGTTCTTTCGCACTCTTTGCTGCCACTCCAGCAGCTGCGTGATCTTAGGCAAGACAGGTACTCGGACGGTGTCTGACTCCTTGATAGGCGTCGTTGTATGTACCGACACCGCAGACACTGGTTGTGAGGGTATCGGTGCACCGTCGATGGTTGGTTCTGTGCGCACAGGAGACACATGACGTGTCTGTGCAGAAGCTGCCGCGGAGGCTGCTCCTGGAGATGTACGTCGTTGTTGTCCTGCTGAAGCTTGTGGTGCTTCGGCGGACGCTGCCGTCGGCCTGTGCAGGTCGGCTGCAGGTCGAAGGTGAATGTTGGTGTCGTTAGTGTGGTCGATCAGCTGATTGTCCAGCTCGTCATGTCTTCTTGTATTTGACCCACCTTTTGGCGTGTATACTCATCAGTATCCCGAGACCGTTGGGAATACCGATCAAGTCGATGCTCGCATGCTCGGAGACGGGCGCTTTGTGCCTCCACCTCGCTTTCCAGACGCGCGAGATAACTCTCAACACGTACCTTCTCAGTATCTCTTTCATGAATAACCTGGGAGAGCTCTAACTGCGTGTGGTCCGCCGCCTTCTCAACCTCCTGCAACCTGTCAGTGAGGCGGGCGAAATCGTAAACCGTGGGAGGAGAATCCAGCTGGCCAGTCTGGGCTCGTCCGACACGCAACTCTGCCAGGGCGTCCTGTACACCAGGAAAACGCTGCTCTATGTCAGAGATCCGGTTAGCGAGTGGCTGCACGACAGCGTTGGTCGCATCAAGCCTTTGAGTGATGACTCTCTCAGTACGCTGCAACATGTCGATCAGGTTCGACGAGTTTGTGTGTGCTTCGGTACGAAGCGTCGCCGTAGTGTGGTCTAGGTAAGATCGAAGATCATTGATCTGAGACTGAACGTCGCCGAGGTCTGTGGCCTCGGTTGGAGTTGGTCGGTTACGGAGCTGGTCGTGGATCTCATCATGTAAAATCCTGACCGCAGAAATGCCTGTGTCGCGTACGATCACAAGTTGTTGCTCCATCTGCGCGAGATAGTTGCGCAGGTTCTCGACCATCGCCGTTCGTTCACCTGAGTGTGACACCTCACGATCAACCTGGTACTGCAGTTCTCCTATGATGCGTCGATCTTCGGCGATCCTGGAATCGATGATCCCTAAGGCGCCGTCAAGATCGCGGCGTATGGCTGCAGTATCGGTGGCGTTCGTCTGAACGCTCTGTAGTAGTCCAGAGTATTGGCTGGACACGAAGGTTTCGACCTGGTCTCTGAGCTCAGCTATGTCACCTGCGGCGGACGTCTCCGCCAGCTGGTCGTCTGAGATGGAGAGGTGGGGAGCGTCAGCTTCCCTGTGTCCCCTGTCGCGGGGAGTGCGTGGCCTCTGAGAGGCAGTGCGCGGGCTCGACCTGCTTTCGCCGCATGGGCCTGGGGCTCCACGGCGGTTGCGCGCGGACGAGCTGCGACTCGGACCATGTGTGTGTGGTGTCTCATCCGATGATACCTTGGGGTACCGCGTCTGTGGCTGTGCCGACACTGGTCTACTGAGTTCCTCGAAGGTAGCTACGTGCTCCGCCACAGGGACGGTCGCAGGGCTGGGGGTTCCAGCACCTGAGGTCCATCGGCGGTTAGCGCGAAAGCGCCCTGGAGTATCGAGACCGGTAAGGCTTTCGCCTGACGCGGTTGGGATTGCTCCCGACGGGGAAGGGGAGGGAGGATCGAAGGTCGGCGTGTGAAACTCCTTCCTTCCTGTTCCTACTCCTTCTCCTGTCCCCCCGCGGGCGGCGCTGCGGCGAAGTTCAGCAGCTAGACGCGCCTCGGGTCCTCGGGAGCTGGGGGGGGGTATCGGGGACACCAACACAGTCCGCACTAATGCTCTCCAACTCGTCACCGAGCCGTCGCACCGTGGGAGAGCTTGGACGCGAAGCCCCAATGGAACCCTTACGGCGCATGCGCCGAAGCGGCTCCATTGGGCTCGCATGCAAGGTCACCGCGGGCGAGTCGGTGAAGGTGAGCGTTAAAGGGCTGATAACCTGTGTATGGGGTTGAAGTACAAGAGTACAGAACCCCTGATCCGTTGGTAGAGAGATGGAGGGATAGATGGATATCTTTCCCTCCCAAGCGATCAAGGTACGATCGCTCCAACTCAGTACCTGAGCCCAAACGGCCAGGTGCGGGAGAGGTAAGGATAAGGAGTATATATGAGGGTAGTACACGGGTTCCATACACAGCATCTCGCCATCCCCGCGTCAAGCTCGCGCGAGGCGCGGGCCGCGACTGCCTCTCTCCGCCCTCGCACCGCCGCCCTCCCCAGAGTGCCTCAGAAGTCTCCAGAGGCCCCCAGGGACCTCGATCCTGGATCCTCCATCCTGGATCCTCGATCCTGGATCCTGGATCCTGGATCCTGGATCCTCGATCCTCTATCTTCGATCCTCGACCCTCGATCCTCGATCCTCTGTCCTCGGTCCTCGACCCTCGATCCTCAGTCCTGTTCCGCAGCCTTTGGCCTCGATCCATCGATCCTCGAGGCGCGGTCGCCTCTGCTGCCCCACCAGCGGCCCCAGGGCCAACCGACACGCCTCCGTCCAAGAGCAGCCGCCGCGAGGGCGCGCTCGGCAGCAGCGACCGTCGCCCTTCCTGCCGTCGTCGCTGCCAGTTTTCTGGGCATGCTGTTTCGGAAACCCAACCGCGATTTTTGTTGTTCATCCTGAGCCGTTTAGGGAACCGAGCTCTATACACCGACGCCTCTGTCTGGCCTCACACGGACTTCGCACAAGAGACCGGATCCTGGTGTTTACGGGACCCTGGTGTATACATTCTCCGTTCTCCCCGGGAAAGCGGGAGAACAAACGTATACACCACACCACCCCGACGTCGTCCCCGACCCTCAAAAAAGTTCTGGGATGGAGCAACAGCTCGCCACTGGTAATTTACCAGCCTGGAACATATCCCTATCCCTATGCTGGGCATCGCCTCATCACGATGCCGATCTTAGGGATCCCCTTCGTTTCTGAGGGCGCATCCCTAAGATTGTCATCGCCTTCTCGCGTGTCAATCTTAGGGATAGGGATAAGTTCGAGTCTGGTGAGTGGTGTCTGTGCGCCGGTTTCCGACCTGAGCCGTTGGTCGACGGGCAGGCAGACACACACCTGCACACGGACGCTGCCGCTCGCTCGGCAGGCGGGGCCGCCCGAGGCCGCCCTCGGCCCACGGGAGCCGCGCGCCGGGAGCGGACCACGTGCAGCGGGCGGGACGGAAGACATTACCAGCCTGGAACATGTCCCTATCCCTATGCTGGGCATCTCCTCATCACGATGCCAATCTTAGGGATTCACTCATGTTTTGAGGACGACTTCCTAAGATTGCCATCGCCTTTTGGCGTGTCAATCTTAGGGATAGGGGTCAGTTCAAGGCTGGTAAAGACAGGGAGGGACAGCGGACCAAGACAGCTGAAAGGCATCGTGGCTTGTTTCCGTAAGGAACCGAGCTCTATACACCGACGCTTTTTCCCGGCCCCGCACCTGGAGCTCGCACGGGAGAGCGGACCCTGGTGTCTACGGGACCCTGGTGTATACATGTTTCGTCGCTTCCACGGGAAAACGGGGAAACGAGTATACACCACACCACCCCAGCGTCGTCCCCGGCCCTCAAAACTTCCGGGGATTGCAAAACAGCCCGCCACTGGTCACGTATGTGCTCCAGTTTCTGACATCATTTTTTGCTTCCTGGTTTGTCAGAACCCTCGGGTTCTTACAGCATCGCTCCGATGGGATCGCCAGCTGCCCCCTGTCGGCGCGCAGATGCCAGCCTGCCCTCCTGGTGCCGTACGCGAAGGCACCCCACAAGCAGCTGCCAAAAAAGAATATCTCGCCGAAGTTCGCCGGTTATTTCCGCACGCCGTGGCCACAGGTTCCTTCACGCGGTTTGCACTTCCACCATGTTGCTTGCACATCCACGGTGCACATACTCACTGTTTTGGGCTCACGCTAGCAAACATGTTGTCGGCCAAATTCCTCCATTGCTACCACTGAAGGCCACCCCTGGCCGCGTCGCATCGCCCGCAGAGAAGCCCCCCAACATCCCCGGATACTTTCGACGACCAACCCAATCTCAATCCGGGACGGGCCTCGTCCGGCTCACCGATGGGCCTACACCCTCCCCTAACAACCGCAAGCTGTTCGGAGACGATCCGGATTACCTCCCAGACGTCCACATGCACCATCACGAGAGCCAGACGACCCCGAATGCGACCGCAACAGGCCCCAGGAGGCCCCCGAGATGCCCCCGCAGCTCCAGAGGGTAAGGACACTGAAATCTTCAACTAATGCACCCGGTACATGAGAGTGTCACGCGCGCGACTCGCGCGCTTCAGGTTCTAGCGCAGGCGAGGGCGCTGTCACGACGGACTGATTCAACCCAAGTGGGGAATCGAACTCTATACACCGACGCTTTTTCTGGCCCTGCATTGAAATTTGCACTGGGGAGCGGATCCTGGTGTATACGGGATCCTGGTGTATACATTTTTCGTTGTTTCCCTTGGAAAACAAGGGAGAAGTATACACCACACCACCCCAACGCTGTCCCGACCCTCAAAAAGTCGTGGGATTGAAGCAAAACCCGCCACTGGTAATGTAGATGCTCCAGTTTTCGACCAGGTGCTCGCGAAGAGCCGTCGTGCACGTGCATCGCTTGATGCTCCAGTGCTGCAGAGCACTGGGCACGCACCGCTGGACGGGCGGAGCCCCGGAGGGGGGGTGACGTGAGGCCTGCGGACCCATTGCGCCGCCCAGCCTTCAGCGTGCGCGTCGGTCGGAGGAAGCAGGCTCGAAAGTTGGGCGAGGGCTGCTAAAACCGTGGCTGCTAAAACGGCCCTCCCGGAAGGAAAAAACAGCTTCCCGGAATGAAGCGCGGCACGCGAAACAGTCAACGGGCTTCTTCCGGGAAGGACGAAGACACCTTCCCGGAGGTCGATTTTAGCAGCCACGGATTTAGCTGCCCTTGCCCGGCTTCCGACAGGCAGTCGGCGGGGGACAACACCTCCCTCAACCAAACCGCCCTTCAGTGAAAACAGCTTGGGACCGACACCGACGGACCCGGACCCGCAGACATGACGGCCGCGACTCCCTCTCGCGAACCGAAAGCGGCCAAGTCGCGAATCGACGTTGCAGGGCAGGAGGTCTATCAACCTCCGAAGTAGAAACATGAAGTAGGAGGGCGGATAAAATAGACTGGGTTCAGGCCCCCCCAGAGCGCAACCAAATACAGCAAGAGCAGATCGATTCTTGAAAGAGGGAACACATTGGGATCTGGGAGTCCAGAACGAACATAATTTCAACAACTGGCGTGTAACCAAAGGCGCAGAACGGACCCGACATCAGAGCGGACGCAGTGCATTCTCCTCGTCAGGCGGACGGCTGGGGAGAAGCCCGCGGACCCGCAGGGGCTGGACTCGGGAGGAGGGGTGCAATCGTAGGGAGCTTCCGCATTGTCCTGGGCTGGAGTGGGCGGATGTAGGGTATGGTGTGGGCCAGCTTGGAATGCAGGGTCTCTTCAAGCTATCCCTGGAGTGTCTGAGGGCTGTCTTGGGGTTCTGTGGGGAGTTGGGGGCTTCTCGGGGGGGCTCTTGAAAGCCTCCTGTAGGATTCCGGAAACCTCTTGTAGCGTTCTTGGGACTCCTGGGGCTGTCTCACCGCGCCTTGACGCTCTTCTGCTGTCTTCCGGGGCTATCTTGACGCTCTCTTCTGTTTTCGCAGCAGAACAAGGATAACCGAGAGGACTGATCGGCCGAACCTTGGCACACAGAGAACATAACGCTCTACGCTCGGTCTGCGCGCCCACTACCGCTCAACTGGGTATATGGAACAAGATCATTGATGCGACCTCCTCGAGATGGTTCAGCAAAATGCTGCAACCACCCCCGACGGTGGCAAACGGAAACAAACAACATGCACATTCGCCCACGTCGCAGCAAACTCTGCGTTCACGCACAGCTGGGTCGTCGAAGCAATATCGGGCCCGAAAGGCCACATACTATGAAACAAAGAAACCACTTCCTGAGTTCCGCACTCCTTGTTCCATTCAAGGCGAGTGGAGAGATGTTGTCCGGACTTCCAAACACGTTGCACGTGCTGCCACACCAGCGGGCGGAGAACGCGTAGTTCAATTCAACTGGCCCGCATGTCAGCTTGAAAGCCGCGGGGAACGAAATATAATATTTGAGTGAATATTGACCAAGCTCGCTCTACGAGCGCACGCCGTTACGTGTGCATCGACCTCGCTGCGCAGAGCACGCCGTCTCCGGAAAAATGTCCTCTGTGGGGACGGGATGCACCAGGCCAAGCAAAGCCCACATACTACAGTCGACCCGCATGGCAAGGAGGGCAACCTTCCCAAAGGATATCCTTACATTTGGGTCGGGCATGTCCCCTTACAGGCGGTTTTGTGCGAAAGATGAAACATACTTAAAGAAATGCCAGAATGGCCAGCAAAGAATCAAAAAAACGTCCCCAGATTATTTTAAAACTATGTTTGATTATTTTTTCTGTAGAGGGACAGACCCCACTGAATAGTAAGGATGGGCAGCCTTCCCAGGGATATCCTTGCATCCTTGCCTCCTCGGCCCACCCTTCGCCACTTCCACTGGCCGCTGACCCCGCTTGAAGAGCCCCGGAACGGGCGTCCAAGGCCCTTTGCATCCCCGTCGCACATCCTTCTGCTGGCAAGCCGAAGAAGACGGGGGGGCGCACGAACATGGATTAGCGATCCGTGGATCTGGCGCGCGGTCGCCAAATCCATGGATCGGGGGAGGCGCTCTCCCCAAAATGCGGCTGGTGCCGCCTCGCTCGGCGGTGGAAATCCGTAATTTCCTGTGGAAACGGGGCCCGTCACTAATAATCCACGCCGCCTTGATCCATGTTTGCGATCACATGAACGGGAGGGGGACGATGATGGGGAACCGAAATTTGGTCGGGCATGTCCCCCTACAGGCGGATTTCGAGCGAAAATTAAACATACGCCAAACAGAATCACCGAATAGCCAAAAAGAGTCAAAATGCCGTACCCGACCTATTTTCTGACCACTCTTGAACCTTCCCCCTATAACTAGGGGGACACGCCCGACTTAAAACCGAGACATCGTCGGGAGAGGGCCTGGGCCAGGGGGGCGCAGGGTGCACTGGCGGAAGGCCGCCTGGGCAGGCGGGGGAACCCTCACAGCGAGACCTTCGTGGACGCGGTGCCGCCGCCGGGGCCCGATCCCTTCGGCGAGCCGAGCCCCGCGGGCCCGCTCGGGCGGCCCGCCTTGCGGGCCATAAAACGACGCGAAGATCGGGACAAAATCGGATCGGGATAGCTCGAAATCTCTGAGAATCGGCGGGTTTGGAGGATGTACTGGGCGCCGCGGCCGCTCCAGAGCGCTCCGGAACGCTCTGAGAGCGCTCCGGAACGCTCTGGAGCGATTTATCCCGATCCTAGCCCTGTTTTAGGCCAGGTGGTCCTGCTGCGCCCCCGGCAGGCCCTCGGCGCCGGGCCAGGCGGACTGGGCGCCGCCGCCGCCGCGCCGGAGGCGCACCAGGCAGCGCAGGGGAGGCGCGCCGCGCGGCGTGGAGGAGAGGGAGGCTGCCTCCTTCTGCGAGGGGCTGGCTGCCGTGCCCCTGCCCCTGACCTGCCTGCGCTGCTGGCGGCGGCGGTGTGCCCTCGCGGGCGGCGCGCACAAGGGGGGTGGAGGGAGGAGGGAGGGCTTCTCATACAGTCGAGGTGTTGACCTAAGGAACCCGAAGTAAGGAACGAGGCCCCTATTTTCCATAAGTTAAACTTCGATTTCGTATCGAAAACCTGAGGAAAATCCAAGGCAAGCTGCGAAACAATTAAGGAACACGGAGCCCCTCCCCAACGAAAAGGGTTTCTTCTTCAGGGCCCCGACTGTATAGAGGGAGGCTGCTTCTTGGAAGGCGCCGGCCTTGCATCTACGGATGAGGCCCGCGCCTTCTCTAAGAAGCGGGGGTGCTTCCGAGAAGCCCTCCCCGCTCCCCCCGCCCCTCTCTGCGCGTGGCTGACCTCGTCCTCCCGCGGAAGGCGCCATCTCCCGCCGCTGCGCTGCCGGCGCCGCCCTCCGAGGCCACTCCCGCGTGCTCGCTGGCGCCGCTGAGCTCGGCCAGGGTGGACGACGAGGCATCCACCGAGGTAGAGGTGGCGGGGTCGGATCTGGGCCTCCGTGGCAGGACGACGGGATCCAGCCACGGCGACCTGCAGCCCAGGAAGGTGTTCTTGGTGACCAGGGAAGCTGTGTCGATGAACCAAGATGACAAAGTCTTACGAGCCATCATGCTTCCGCTAGGCGCCTTGCGGCTGAAGCTGCTGGCTGGGCTGGGACTGGGACTGGGACTGGGACCAGGTCGACCAGGACTGGGACTGGGACTGGGCTGCTGTGTTCTTGGTGACCAGGACTGGGACTGGGTCGACGGACATGGCTATGGTCTGCGCAGAGAGGCTGGAGCTCGAGCTCCGAAGAAGTGAGCCCAAGTTGCCACTTGAGCCACAATGGCTTCGGAGGCCATCTTGGCGCACTCTTGGGCCGTCTTGCCCCCTCTGCATGCTCTCTTTGGCCATCACTTGGTCCTGCTGGGGCGTTCTGGGATAGTTGTTTTTTTTCCTTCTCCTTATCGCAAATCGAGTCTGGCCCCTTGTGTCGATATAGCTTGGTGTGCCCTCTGTTAGGTCTCACCAGCACTAGTGCTCGACAAGAGGAGCCGAACGGTATCCGCCACCGTGTCTGCACAGAGTGGGCGTGCTAGAATGCTCTTTTGTGGCCTGGTGAGGTCTTGCAATGTTTTCTGAAACTCAACGCACGCTGGCGCTGTTTTCGGCCTCCAGACGGCCAAGATGGCCTCCAAGACGGCTTCCAAGAAGCCAAGGTGACACCAAGAGATGGCCAAAGATGGCCCAAGACCACTCGAGAAGCCCCTAAGACGGCTTCAAGACAGCCCACGGCTCCAAGAGGCCCTCCAGGAGAGCCCGAGGAGGCAACAACATGTGATTCTCATCATCTGTTTGAAGGGTTTGGAAATTCTCACCTATTTGCAATCGCCCAAGATAGCCCAATATGCCTTCAGTGTAACTCCTAGACAGCCCTAGAGGCTTCTAAGAGGGCCCCAAGTCGGCCCAAGAGGCCCCCAAGAGGCCTCTAAGAGGGCCCCAAGAGGTTCCCTAGCGGCACCCAAAACGCCCGAAGAGGCTCTGAAAACCGCGAAGGGGTCCCCGAGAGGTCCCGAGAGGTCTCCAAGAGATCCCCAAGGCGTCCCAAGAGGCACCCACGAGCCGCCAGGAGGCCCCCAAGACGCGTTCACAGGGCCCCGAGAGACGTCCCAAGAGACTCCGCGAGGCATCCATGAAGCCTCTGGCCCACGGAGGCTCCCAGAGCTCTCCTAATTATGCCACGCTCCCCTGAGAAGGACAGCTCCCCTGGGCATCGCTCCTGGATGCGCTGGTGTGGATGCGCGAGACGAGACGACTTGAAACTCTGTCCTGCTACCCTGTTGCACAGGCACGGTGGCGGGGCTTGAAGCAGGCAGCTGAATCATTCGCTCCAATGGCTGCGTGCCCGTACCGCTAGCGTCGAATAGTGGCCGTGGCTAAGCCACAGGGCCCCGGATGCGAACGAGCCTGCACTTCAAAAAGCAGAACTCGAGAACAGAGATGCGCACGCGGGACAAACGATCCCCCAATTCCATCCCTGAATCTTGGCATGAATTACGCGCAAGCAGTCGACACCTAACGTCCTGAAGCGCAGCCATCCGAGCACTCCTGTCCGAGCTGGGCCCGTGCCCAGCACCGGCACCAGGTTTCGGCCCGCTGCCCTGGTGCAGAAGCGCTGGTCGCCTCTCCGCTGTCTTTTGCAGCTTCAGGCCTTCTCCTTCTTCGCCCCCGGGGCGCCCAGGGCAGCGTGGAGGGCACCCACGCAATCGTTGATCGCCTCCTGTTCCTCTCCTCCGCCGACGAGGGCCGCCTCCAACGCCTCGGCGCAGGCCTTGACTGCATCCTCCTCGCCACCGCCCGGGGATCCCTTCAGCGCGCCCACGCATGCCTGCTTCGCGGCCTCCTCTTCGCCCTGGAGCGCGTGCAGTGCGTCCACGCAGGCCTTGATCGCGTCCTTCTCGTTCTCGCCAGGGTCGCCAGCGTGCTTCCCCTCAGCCTCGACCTTGGCTCCGGCGGCAATCAGGGCGGCGGTGAGCTTGGCTTTGTCCTCCGCGGCCAGCTGCTCGAGGGCGGCGGTCAGCTCTGCGGTGCTCGCGGAGTCCACTTCGGTCTTCGCTCGAAGAGAGGCCGCGGTCCCCATTGCCACGAGTTAGAAGCAAGACCCCGTGTTCAGAGAAGGGCCGTCTACTTGCAGCTTAAAGCAGTCAAAACTGGAACCAAAATAACTTGAACCAAAATGGCTACGGAAGGCGTTCCGTGGCCATCTTAGGGACTCCTTCCAGCATCTGAAGGATACCACAATGCATTGCGCTTATCCACAATGATGTATTATTAGTTTGCTTCGAACGATCCCCACCAAAACCTTCGGCGCTTGATCCTGGCGGTGCCTATTGGGACAATGTGCGCGTGGCCCGGTGGTGTCGGCCAATGCGGCGGTCTGACCGGGTCGCGAGTTGTTGTTATCCTGAACCCTAATGGCCACAGAGCCCCTGACGAAAGATATCCAAAGAAACACTGGGGCGAAAAACTAACTTTCAACACGCGTGGTGCGAGACGACAACGCATGTCCTGAAAGAAGCCATAAGCAGACGAGGCATGAGAAGCAGAACCACTGGCAGTAGCAGTAGTGATAGTAGTACTAGTAGTGGTAGTAGTAATACGAGTAGTAGCAGTAGTCGTAGTAGTAGTAGTAGTAGTAGTAGTAGTAATAATAGTAGTAGTAGTAGCAGCAGCAGTAGTAGTAGTAGTAGTAGTAGTAATAGTATTGGTAGTAGAAATAGTAGTAGTAGTAGTAGTAGTAGTAGTAGTAGTAGTAGTAGTAGTGGTAGTAGTAGTAGTAGTGGTAAGTAGTAGTATAGTAGTAGTAGTAGTAGTAGTAGTAGTCATAGTAGTAGTAGTAGAGTAAGTACAGTAGTAGTAGTAGTAGTAGTAGTAGTAATAATAGTAGTAGTAGAGTTGTAGTAAAGTAGAATGTAGAAGGAAGTTCTAGTGGTAGCAGTATTAGTAGCAGTAGTAGTAGTAGCAGTATTGGTGTAGTAGTCGTAGTAGTAGTAGTAGTATAGTAAGTAGTAGTAGGTAGTAGTAGTAGTAGTAATAGTAGTAGTATTAATAGTATAGTAGTAGTAGTAATAGTAGTAGTATAGTAGTAGTAGTAGTAGTAGTACTAGTAGTAGTTATTATTATTATTAGTAGTAGTTCGTAGTATTCAGTAAAGTAGTAGTAGTAGTAGTAGTAAGCAGTAGTAAGTAGTGGTAATAGTGTAGTGTAGTAGTAGTAGTATAGTAGTAGTATAGTAGTAGTAGTAGTAGTAGTATGTAGTAGTAGTAGTAGTCGTAGTAGTAGTAGTGAGTAGTCGTAGTCGTAGTAGTAGTAGTAGTAGTAGTAGTCGTAGTAGTGTAGTTAGTAGTAGTAGTAGTAGTAGTAGTTAGTAGTAGTAGTAGTAGTAGTAGTAGTAGTAGTAGTAGTAGTAGTAGTAGTAGTAGTAGTAGTAAAAGTAGTAGTAGTAGTAGTACTAGTAGAAATATTAGTCGTACCAATAACCCCAGGAAGCATTTAAGAACCCCCCCGGCGATAGTTTAGCACCGCATTTTTATTCGATATTCCGAGGGGCCGAAATAACCGCACGATAGGTTTAGCACCCGGACACACAACAAATTCGCGGGGGCCTGGCCCCAGAGGGGAAGCCCCAGGTGACTTGGGCCCTGACAGGCCTTGGGCCCCGAGGGAAGGAGGGGGGCGCGGGAGGAGGAGGAGGAGGAGGAGGAGGAGGAGGAGGAGGAGGAGGAGGAGGAGGAGGAGGAGGGGGCAGGAGGAAGTTCGTGGGTGGAGGAGAGGAGGAGGAGGAGGAGGAGGAGGAGGAGGAGGAGGAGGAGGAGGAGGAGGAGGAAAAGGAGGAGGAGGAGGAGGAGGGTTCCTGGTGCCAGGTAACGCTTCCAGGGTGCGGAAGGGTTATCGATTGCCGGAGGGGGGGGGGGGGGTTCTTAAATGCTTCCTGGGGCTAATGGTAGTGGTAATCGTAGTAGTCGTAATGCGAGCATTCGTACAAAAAAAGAAAAAGTAGTAGTCGTCGGATTAGTAGCAGTAGAAGTAATAGTAGTTGTAAACGTAGAAGCAAACTTAGCCTGGCGAAGGACCCAACCATATGCAGTTGCGAGTACCGCAATAGTGAACATCTTCTTCGGTGCGGCGCCGCCATGCCAACGCAGCCACAGGGGCCTTCGGTGGAGCTCCCTATGGAGCCACGAAGCGTGTAAGGGGTGTGTCGAAATGGGTGCGGCGCCGCCATGCGAACGCAGCCACTGGGGCCGTCGGTGGAGCTCCCTATGGGGCCACGAAACGTGTGACGGGTGTGCCGAAATGGGTGCGGTGCCGCCATGCCAACGCAGCCACTGGGGCCTTCGGTGGGGCTCCCTATGTGGCCACGAAACGTGTGAGGGGTGTGCCGACATTGGTGCGGTGCCGCCATGCCAACGCAGCCACAGGGGCCTTCGGTGGAGCTCCCTATGGGGCCACGAAGCGTGTGAGGAGTGTGCCAAATTGTGTGCGGCGCCGCCATGTCAACGCAGCCACTGGGGCCTTCGGTGGAGCTCCCTATGGGGCCACGAAGCGTGTGCGCGGTGTGCCGAAATGGGTGCGGCGCCGCCATGCCAACGCAGCCATTGGGGCCTTCGGTGGAGCTCCCTATGTGGCCACGAAACGTGTGAGGGGTGTGCCGAAATTGGTGCGGCGCCGCCATGCCAACCAAGCCACTGGGGCCTTCGGTGGAGCTCCCTATGGGGCCCGAAACGTGTGAGGGGTTTTTTGTCTGTGCCAAATGGGCGCGCGCCGCCATGCCAACGCAGCCAGTGGGGCCTTCGGTGGAGGTCCCTATGGGGCCACGAAACGTGTGAGGGGTGTGCCGAAATGTGTGCGGCGCCGCCATGTCAACGCAGCCAATGGGGCCTTCGGTGGAGCTCCCTATGGGGCCACGAAGCGTGTGAGCGGTGTGCTGAATTTGGTGCGGCGCCGCCATGCCAACGCAGCCACTGGTGCCTTCGGTGGAGCCCCCTATGGGGCCACGAAACGTGTGAGGGGTGTGCCGAGATGTGTGCGGCGCCGCCATGCCAACGCAGCCACAGGGGCCTTCGGTGGAGCTCCCTATGTGGCCACGAAACGTGCGAGGGGTGTGCCGAAATGGGTGCGGCGCCGCCATGCCAACGCAGCCACTGGGGCCTTCGGTGGAGCTCCCTGTGGGGCCACGAAACGTGTGAGGAGTGTGCCAAATTGGGTGCGGCGCCGCCATGCCAACGCAGCCAATGGGGCCTTCGGTGGAGCTCCCTATGGGGACACGAAGCGTGTGAGGGGTGTGCTGAAATGGGCGAGGCGCCGCCATGCCAACGCAGCCACTGGGGCCTTCGGTGGAGCTCCCTATGGGCCACGGAAAGTGTAAGGGGTGTGCCGAAATGGGTGCGGTGACGAGGGAGGGGGCAGCGGGAGGAAAGAAGGAAGGAGTGAACGCGGGGCGCTGTCTCTTCAAAACGAGGACCCAACACCACAGGATGGTTGGGAAAGAGTAGCAGCAGCAGCAGCAGCAGCAGCAGCAGCAGCAGCAGCAGCAGCAGCAGCAGCAGAGTTAGTAGTAGTAGTAAGTAGTAGTAGTGTTAGTAGTAGTGGGTGGTATGTAGTAGTAATTAGTTTATTAGTAGTAGTAGTAGAGTAGTAGTAGTCGGGAGATAGTAGTAAGTCGTAGTGTAGTAGTAGTAGTAGTATGTATAGATAGTAGTAGTAGTAGTAGTCTTAGTAGTAGTAGTAGTATAGTAGTAGTAGTAGTAGTAGTAGTAGTAGCAGCAGTAGTAGTAGTAGTAGTAGTACGTAGTAGTAGTAGTAGTAGTAGTAGTAGTAGTAGTAGTAGTAGTAGTAGTAGTAGTAGCGGTGGTAGTAAAACTAATAAAGGTAGTCTTAGTCGTAGTAGCAGTAGTAGTAAGAGTACTAGTAGTAGTGGCAGCAGCAGCAGCAGCAGCAGCAGCAGCAGCAGTAGTAGTAGTAGTAGTAGTAGTAGTAGTAGTCGTCGTCGTAGTAGCAGTAGCAGTAGTAGTAGTAGTAGTAGTAGTAGTAGTAGTAGTAGTAGTAGTAGTAATATTATTATTATTAGTAGTAGTAGTAGTCGTAGTAGTAGTAGTAGTAGTAGTAGTAGTAGTAGTGGTAGTAGTAGTAGTAGTAGTAATAGTAGTAGTAGTCGTCGTCGTAGTAGTAGTAGTAGTAGTAGTGGTAGTAGAAGTAGTAGTGGTAGTAGTAGTCGTAGTAGCCATACTAGTAACAATGATCGTTAAACTCGAAATTATAAAAGACGGAGGGGCAATCTGGCGTGTCGTCGTGACGCCTGTCACGTGTGATACTTCGTTCAATCGGTCGTTGTTCGCCTTATTGGTCCAGTGCCCAGCATGACGTCGTCGCGCACGTCGCACTTCATAGTACTACTACGCGGTGAAGAAAGTCCTGACATTCTTCTTCACTTACAGGTCTTGTTGTGCTAGCGTGTACGCTTCGGCTCTGCGGCACCGTGCTATAGCAGGCGCTGTGATGTTAAGGTATGTGTTTTTATGCGTTGCCCAGTGCTGCTGTACCTCTTCAATGAAGGCATAGTGATTGGGTGCTGTGTCGAGCTCTTTGCCGAAGAAGTAGCATTAGGGAAAGAGTTCTGCTATCGTATGCGGGTTACGTTGTGCTCTTCTCTCTATCAATTACATTGTGCTGCGTTACGTTATTCCCTGCAATCTGGGACAGCCTACGGTGTGTGAAAACATTCGTTGTTGTCGTGGTACCGATGGTACAACAAGTCCTGCATGCTCTGCTAAGCGCTGTGATGCTATACCCCACGATGCTCCGATAAGTCACGGTATGCGTTGGTATCTTATGTTGTGCTCGATGCTGCGTTCTGTGATGCTCTGCTACGTCGGGGCATGGTATTCGGGTGTCTCTTATGTTCTTCTACGCGATGATGCATTATGCCAAGGTTCGTCATACAATGCTTTGTCAAGTTCTACGCTGCTGAGACTCTGTGCTATGATGATATACGCGATGCCATTATGAAACAGTATGATCCGTATGTTACGCTAGTTCGGGTGTGGTCTGTCCATGTATCGTACGGTGTATGGTGCTATGGCATGCCCTGCATGCTCGATGTCCCTGTATGAATTGTAATGCTATGTCCTTGTATGTTCCACGCTGCCGTGCTATGAAATTGCATGCGAGGCTATAATGTGGTATGCCGCGCGCTGGCATGGTATGCTTTGTCATTGCATGCTTTGTCATTTTACGCACTGCTATGTGATGTGATGCTGTGCAATGGTACGATCGGTTCTGCCATGGTATGTGAGTTCAGGGGGAGTTCTATGTCATGACGTATAGTGTGGTGCGCTGCATTGTTCTGTCTCACTCGTTGTGTCATTGCTGGTGGTGCTATGCTATGATGTGTTATGCTATTGCGTAACATCGTATGCCGAGCTCTGTCCTGTTATAATGTGTCACCTGTGCGGCGATGCGATCAATCGTGGTATATGATGTGATGCTGTCTGTTGTTCTGGTGCATTATGTCATGGTTTGTCATGGTATGCTCCGGTTTGTGACTTAATTTGAAGTTCTGATATGACATGCTATGCCATGCTGTGTGAGGCTGCGAATGTTCTGCTTCGGTATGTTCAACGCTACGATGTGTTACTATCTTATGCTTGCTTTGCCGTGCTACGGGATACTATGAGCTGTGATGCTGTGCCACGGTATGTACTGCCCTGCCATGGTATGTTATGTTACAATGTTGTATGCCATGATATGGTATGTTATGCACCGACATGTTATGCTAGGTGGTGTGGTGTCATGCTCTGTTCTGTCATAGCTTCTACTATGGTGCTGTATCATGTTCTGCAATTGTAGGATACTGCTCTGTCACGTTATGATGGGTCGCCGCGAGACGGGACACTCGGGGACACTCGGGGACCTGGGGATATGGCGGCCGCAGGTTGCAGAGTGGCGCGAGGAGGGACTCTCGGGTACACTCGGGCACCTGGGATCTGGCGGCCGCGGTATGCAGAGATGCGCGACGCGGGACTCTCGAGGACACTCGAGGACCTTGGGATATGGCGTCCGCGGTATGCAGAGTGGCGCGAGGCGTGACTCTCGGGGACACTCGGGGGATCTGAGGATCCGGCGGCCGCGATATGCAGAGTGGCGCGAGGCGGGACAGTCGGGGACACTGGGAGACCTGGGGATCTGGCGGCCGCGGTATGCAGAGTGGCGCGAGGCGGGACTCTCGGAGACTCTCGGGGGACCTTGGGATCTGGCGGCCGCGGTATGCAGCGTGGACGGGTCGGGAGGTCTTTGTTTTTTTTCAAAGTAACGACCCCAACCTGTCGGGTGGGGGAAAACAGTGTTTGAAATTCTGGGGCCTCTCTGGGGGCCTCTTGGAGCAGCTCTTGAAGCATGCTTTGGTCTCCTCGGAATCGTCCTGCTATCATCTTGGAGCGTTTTCGGGCCATCAGGGGCCGCATTGGGCGTCCTGGTTACAAGAAAAAGCACGAAGGAGAGCAGCAACGCAAACCCATGGTGTGACCGAGACGATGCAGGCACCGCATCGCCGATTCCCCAAGCGACGCGGCGCACGCGCGCGGCAGCGCGACCAGGAACAGCCCTTCGGGATACCGTGGCTCCGGCTGCCATGGCGGTGAATGTGGCACTCCGAGCCGGTGAACGCCCAGCCGAGCGCTCTACACACGGTTGGGGCATGTTTCGGGGATGGACAGACCTCCCTTTAGTAAAACGTGGTTTAGTGAAAACGACCTGAGGCCCAAACCTGGCGGGCGCAGGCCTGGAAAATAACGGCCACGGCGCCGTCTCGAGAACCGAAAACGGACAATTCACTAATCGACGTGTCACTGCTGGGGGGTTCTGTCCACCCCCGAATGTTCTGCGCTGGGCGAGGGCCGTCTGAGCCAGCATGTTCCGCACAGCTGGCCACACCCGTGCGCAGGCCGCGCGGCCCCTGGCCTGCACAAGCCGCGCACCGCTGGTGCGGGCAACATGCTGCAAGGAGCTGGGGAAGACGCCGGACCACTGCTGCACGCGACCCTCCGGCACACGCGCGGGCCACAGAGCGGAGAGGGCACTGGTGACCCAGTCTAGGGGGCAAACAAACCTGCCTCGCTTTTGACCACACTCGCTTCCAAGAGATACCAAACGATGCCAAACTACGGCCTGCACTGGTCAGGCCGCTTGACGAAGAGGCGCGGGGTATGACTTGGTTCTGCCTGGAAGCGAAAGCGGGGTAGGTAGCTCACGCTCTGACCGTCGGCGCTCAAGACAAGGAGACGTACCGGCCATCACTGGCCCCGCTCTGCTGCCAGGCTGGACGAAAAGGGGAGGGTAGCAACGGGGGGGGCGGGTGCGAACCTGCTGCCTGCAGCTGGCTTCGCCCGCGCCTCCCGGCGCTGGGAGTGGCCACGCATCGGGAGAGGTGACTACCTACCAGACCACCCCAACCCAACCCGAAGACCCGAATTTGAGTCGAATTTCGGGTTTGGGGGGGGACGGATTCCATGTGTTTTTTCAGTGTTCCCCGACCCCCCCCCCCACTGGAAATCGAGGATAAATTTGGGCCTTCGGGTTGGGTTGGGGTGGTTTGGTGGGTGGTGAAGAGGGGCCCGGCTTGCCGTCGCTCGGACGTCCATCCCCTGTGCTTCTTTCGGTCCTGTGCGTGCTCTTCTCGCTCGAGGCTCCGGGGGATGCCCCTCGAGGGTCCCTCGCCAGAGCAGAACCCACACGACCGAGCGCCGCCGAGCCGGCGGCGGGGCCGAGGCCAGCCGAGCACCGCGGCAGATGCGCACGGCAGCCGTGCCGTCGAGACGAGCGCCGAAGGAGGAGCGATGCTCGACCTTCTGGCCACGGCGAGCCCCCGGCCACGACGGCACGCCACGACCCAGAGCCACGGAGCGGCCCGAAAGCAACACGCTGTGGGAACAAAAAAACACGCACTGTGGGAAAAAACACTGCAGGAAAAAAATCACACACACACACACAGTGTGTGTGTTTTGTGTGTGTGTGTGTTTTGTTCCCACAGCTTTTTTTTTTTCTCCCACGTTTTTTTCTTTTCCCACAGAGCCCCATCCAGAACCCAAAGCGGCCACAGCAGATCACACCATGCTCACGGCGGCCCCCCCCGTCGCAACGGCACTCGAAGATCGACCTCCACACACCGGCCAGACTCAAACGCACGAATTCTCCGAAGTGCGTCCGACCGTGGCGACGAGGAGGCCCCCCGAAGACCAACTACCGGTGTCTCAACTCGCCCACCTCTGACAATCCCTCCCTTTTCGTCCGACCCGATGCTGGTCGCCCAGCTCCATCTCGCCCACTCCTGGAGGACAACAAGGTACCCATACCGCAACTTCCCAACTTCCCAGACCTCTTCGGGCGCGCCTTCTGGCCAGAATTCCGGAGGGAATCCAGCCGCTGCGACGAGGGCTCTCCGCCGCGTCAGAAGCGGAGTGGGCGCTGGGCTGCCGGAGGACATCGGGGACAGGGGGCGGTGGCAATGGCCAGCGGGGGGGGCGGGAGGTCTGGACCCATTCCCCGGGACCGGTTTTTCATCCTGAGTCGTTTTTTCCCAACCCTCCTTGGTTGGGTACTCGTTTTGAATAGAGCAGTGTGGTCTCCACTCCTTCCTTCCTTCCTTCCTCCTCCTCCCTCCCTCCCTGCCTCTTCCTGTCTTGCCTGCGGGGGGCTGCGATCTGTGAAACTGCCGCCATTTTCGAGGCCTGCTGGGGGGCCCAGCACAGTGAGGGCGACGCGCAGATTCAAATAAGACCTCGCCATCCCTGGGGGGGCTGCGATCTGTGAAACTGTCGCCATTTTCGAGGCCTGCTGGGGGGCCCAGCACTGAGGGCCACGGGCAGATTCAAATTAGACCTCGCCATCCCTGGGGGGCTGCGATCTGTGAAACTGTCGCCATTTTCGAGGCCTGCTTGGGGGCCCAGCACAGTGAGGGCGACGCGCGGATTCAAATGAGACCTCGCCATCCCTGGGGGGCTGCGATCTGTGAAACTGTCGCCATTTTCGAGGCCTGCTGGGGGGCCCAGCAAAGTGAGGGCCCCGCGCAGATTCAAATTAGATCTCGCCATCCCTGGGGGGCTGCGATCTGTGAAATTGTCGCCATTTTCGAGGCCTGCTGGGGGGCCCAGCAAAGTGAGGGCCCCGCGCAGATTCAAATTAGACCTCGCCATCCCTGGGGGGGCTGCGATCTGTGAAACTGTCGCCATTTTCGAGGCCTGCTGGGGGGCCCAGCACATTGAGGGCCACACGCAGATTCAAATTAGACCTCGCCATCCCTGGGGGGCTGCGATCTGTGAAACTGTCGCCATTTTCGAAGCCTGCTGGGGGGCCCAGCACAGTGAGGGCGACGCGCAAATTCAAATTAGACATCGCCATCCCTGGGGGGCTGCGATCTGTGAAACTGTCGCCATGCTGATGGCCTGCTGGGGGGCCCAGCACAGTGAGGGCGACGCGCGGATTCAAACTAGACCTCGCCACTCCTGGGGGGCTGCGATCTGTGAAACTGTCGCCACTTTCGAGGCCTGCTGGGGGGGCCAGCACAGTGACGCCACGGGCGGATTCAAATTCGACCTCGCCATCCCTGGGGGGCTGCGATCGGTGATCTCCGTTTTCGAAGTGGCTAGGGGTGCTCAGGAATTGTAACTCATCAGCTTTATCAAGCCCTTGTCCTGTAGCCAATGTCCTGCGATTCTCCCGAATTCCGTCTGCAGACATCTGTAACCCTCGCTCCGTCATCGCCCCCCTTATAAAGCATCCTAAACTATTTGCACCCCGTTTGGCGCAGGGGTTGGGTACGTCGCCAGGGTAATTCCCAACCTCCTTGGTTGGGTATTCGTTTTGAATAGAGCAGTGTGGTCTCCACTCCCTCCTTCCTTCCTTCCCGCCTCCCTCTTGCCTCCTCCTGTCTTGCCTGCGGGGGGCTGCGATCTGTGAAACTGTCGCCACTTTCGAGGCCTGATGGGCCGAGCACAGTGACGCCACACGCAGATTCAAATCAGACCTCGCCATCCCTGGGGGGCTGCGATCTGAGAAACTGTCGCCACTTTCGAGGCCTGCTGGGGGGCCCAGCACAGTGACGCCACGGGCGGACCCAAATTAGACCTCGCCATCCCTGGGGGGCTGCGATCTGTGAAACTGTCGCCACTTTCGAGGCCTGCTGGGGGCCCAGCACAGTGACGCCACGCGCGGACCCAAATTAGACCTCGCCATCCCTGGGGGGGCTGCGATCTGTGAAACTGTCGCCACTTTCGAGGCCTGCTGGGGGGCCCAGCACAGTGGGTACACACGGCGGACTCAAATTCGACCTCGCCATCCCTGGGGGGCTGCGATCTGTGAAACTGTCGCCACTTTCGAGGCCTGCTGGGGGGCCCAGCACAGTGGGTACACACGGCGGATTCAAATTGTAACTCGCCATCCCTGGGGGGCTGCGATATGCCAAACTGTCGCCACGTTCGAGGGCTGCTGGGGGCCCAGCACAGTGTGTACACACGGCGGACTCAAATTGGACCTCGCCATCCCTGGGGGGCTGCGATCTGTGAAATTGTCGCCACTTTCGAGGCCTGCTTGGGGGCCCAGCACAGTGGGCACACACGGCGGATTCAAATCGGACCTCGCCATCCCTGGGGGGCTGCGATCTGTGAAACTGTCGCCACTTTCGCGGCCTGCTGGGGGGCCCAGCACAGTGGGTACCCACGGCGGACTCAAATTAGACCTCGCCATCCCTGGGGGGCTGCGATCTGTGAAACTGTCGCCACTTTCGAGGCCTGCTGGGGTCATCATCATCGTGACGTGCCACACGCAGATTGAATTAGACATCGCCCTCCCTGGGGGGGCCGCGATATGTGAAACTGTCGCCACTTTCGAGGCCTGCCGGGGGCCCTGCACAGCGACGCCCACGCAAATTCAATTAGACCTCGCCATCCCTGGGGGCTGCGATCTTTTGAAACTGTCGCCACTTTCGAGCCTGTCTGGGGGACCCAGCACAGTGACTGCCACACCAGATTCAAATTAGACCGAATTCATCGTCGTGCGATTCGACTGCGAGCTGTCGCCGAACGCCGATTGCCTGCCTTGGGGCCCAGCAGCTCAGTGACGCCACGCGAGGACCCAAATTTTGAGACGGAGACTCGCCGTCCCCAGCGGGCTGCGATCTGCGAAACCTGTCGCCACTTTTCTAGGCTGCTGGGGGGCCCTGCACAGTGACGCCACACCAGATTCATAAGCCTCGCCATCCATGGGGGGCTACGGATTGCGAAACTGTCCCGCCACTTTCGAGCTGCTGGTGGGTCCTGCGGGTGAGGCACCGCGTCGGACCTGAGCGGGGACCTCGCCATCCCTGGGGGGCTGCGATCTGTGAAACTGTCGCCACTTTCGAGGGCTGCTGGGGGGTTCAGCGGAGTGACGTCTTACGGGGACTCAGATTAGACCTCGCCATCGCTGGGGGGCTGCGATCTGTGAAACTGTCGCCACTTTCGAGGCCTGCTGGGGGGCCCAGCACAGTGGGTACTCACCGCAGACTCAAATGGGACCTCGCCATCCCTGGGGGGCTGCGATCTGTGAAACTGTCGCCACTTTCGAGGCCTGCTGGGGGGCCCAGCACAGTGGGCACCCACGGCTGATTCAAATGGGACCTCGCCATCCCTGGGGGGCTGCGATCTGTGAAACTGTCGCCACTTTCGATGGCTGCTGGGGGGCCCAGCACAGTGGGTACCCACGGCGGATTCAAATGGGACCTCGCCATCCCTGGGGGGCTGCGATCTGTGAAACTGTCGCCACTTTCGAGGCCTGCTGGGGGGTCCTGCGAGCGCCACTTTTCGAGGGCTGCTGGTGGGTCATGGCGGAGCGAGCACCGCGCGGACCTGAGCGGGCCCTCGCCGTCCCTGGGGGGCTGCGATCTGCGAAATTGGCGCCACTTTCGGGGCTGCTGGTGGGGTGTTCCTGCGGAATGAGGCACCGCGCGGGCCTCAGCGGGACCTCGCCGTATTTGGTGGGCTGCGATCTGCGAAACCGTCGCCATTTTCGAAGGCTGCTGGTGGGTCCTGCGGAGTGAGGCACCGCGCGGGCCTGAGCGGGACCTCGCCGCCCCTGGGGGGCTGCGATCTGCGAAACCGTCGCCACATTCGAGGGCTGCTGGTGGCTCCTGCGGAATAAGGCACCGCGCGGGCCTCAGCGGGACCTCGCCACTTTCGAGGGCTGCTGGTGGGTCCTGCGGGGTGAGGCACCGCGCGGACCTGAGCGGGACCTCGCCGTCCTTGGGGGGGAGCTGCGATATGCGACATGTCGCCATTTTCGAGGGCTGCTGGTGGTTCCTGTGGAATGAGGCACCGCGCGGGCCTCAGCGGGACCTCGCCGTCCCTGGGGGGCTGCGATCTGCGAAACTGTCGCCACTTTTGAGGGCTGCTGGTGGGTCCTGCGGAGTGAGGCACCGCGCGGATTTGAGAGGGACCTCGCCGTCCCTGGGGGGCTGCGATCTGCGAAATTGTCGCCACTTTCGAGGGCTGCTGGTGGGTCCAACGGAGCGAGGCACCAGGCAGATCTGAGCGGGACATCGCAATCCATTGGGGGCTGCGAGCCTCACGAATGCCGCTTGCAGAAGTATATGCGCCCATGTCACGTCATCACCTCCGTATAGCGTCTCCCAAACTACTCATGCCCCGTGTTGCGCAGGGGTTGGGTAAAATCATGAAGAACCTCCAGTCGTGATTGTTTTCGTAACTCGAGGGAGTCTGGGGAGGTGGAAGGGGGGGGATAGGGAGGCTGCAGCGCGAAAAACACATTGGTCGAGGCGGGGTGGGTCCTGGGCTGCTGGAGGACCGTGGGGACATTGTTGCGGGGGCGGGGGCCCGGGGCGGGGAGGGGGAGGGGGGCTGCGACGGGAAAAAACAACGTGGTAGGGGCGGAGGGGGCAGCACTGGGCTGCCAGAGGACCCTGGGGACGGCGGGGTGTGGGCGACGGCCTGCGGGGGGGACGGTGCGCGGGGGAGGGGGGGAGGAGAAGGGGAGGGGGGGGGGCGGAGGGCTGCGACGCGGGGCGGCGGGGGCACTGTGCTGCAGTGGGACGGTGGCGGGGGCACCGTGCTGCTGGAACCCACTGGGGACAGGGGGGGCGGGGGCGGGGGCCCCAGCAATAGCAGGGTGCGGGGGCGGTGGCATGCCGACAGGGGGTGGGCGGGGGGGCGGGCTGGAGGACGGCGTCGGTGGCGGTGGCCCGCGGAGGCGGAAGGAGGAGGTGAAATCGGCTGCACCGCAGAGAAAAGAAGTGGTCGAGGCGGAGGGGGCACTGGGCTGCCAGAGGACAAGCGGGTTGGGGCGGGGGGGGCTGCGGGGGAGGTGGTTGGGCTGCGACGCGGGGGAAAAGGTCGAGGCGGAGCTGCGGGAGGACAGCGGGCGGTGGCGGAGAGGCCTTTGGGGGAGAATGGGGTGGGAAAGCTGCGACCGGAAAAAGAAAGTGGTCGGCGCGGGGGGGGCACTGGACTGCTGGACGAAAACGGGGGCCGGTGGCGGTGGCGGTGGCCCGTGGGGGAGGTGGTCGGGCTGCGACGCGACGAATGAAGTGGGCGCGGCGGAGGGGGTGCTGCGGCGGGGAGGGAGCGGGGAAGGGGGCTGCGACGCGAAACAAGTGGCACGCGTGCCCTGGCTCTTGCACAATCAGGGGCTCAGGCTCAGGGGGGGGCCGAGGGGGACGAACCACCACGAGCAACGACGAAAATAAAGGGTTCCGCGGCCCAGGTGGGCTGCCCTGGGAAGTCTGGACGGAGGGGGGGTCCCAAGGGGGGGTGGCCCAGGAGCTGGGGCTCAGGCTCAGGGGAGGGGCCGAGGGGGACGAACCACGACGATGAGGTGGCCCAGGGGAGAATGGCTGGCCTAAAAACTAGCCTAATAGGTTACTGTAATGTTGTCTACGCGTGCCCCAACATGTTACCTTCGCAATCGCCTACCCACAAGCCCCCCGAACATACACCAAACCGGCTCATCTTGCCGATAGCCAGCATTCACCTAATCAGTTGGATCTTGCCGATCGTCCAATGTTCAATCGAGCGTCGTCTTCAGGGCTCGCCTTCCTCCTCCTCCTCCTTCTCCTCCTCCTTTTCCTCCTCCTCCTCCTCGTCCTCCTCCTCCCATGCCCATGGCCACCGTGCCGAGGAACTCCTGGCGAGAGCGCCGTGGCGAGACCGCTCCCCTCGCCGCGGGCCGCCGCCGAGCCGGCCCTGGCGGCCCTCCAGGCGACCGCGAGGCAGCCCAGCGCCACGGCCGCGGGCGCGGCGAGCAAGGCGGCGGCGGAGCCCGGCGCCTTGGCCACGGGCGCGTGCAAGACCTCCTGGCGCCGAGGGCTTCAAAACGGCGGCTGCCCCCCGAGGATCCAGGAGCGAGGATCGAAGATCAAGGAGGATCGAGCAGGAGGTGGAGGAGGAGGTGGAGTGGAGGAGGAGGGGGAGGAGGAGGAGGAGGAGGAGGAGGAGGAGGAAGGAGGTAGGAGGAGAGGAGGAGGGAGGAGATATGTGGAGTCCGAGTGAGGATGAGGAGAGAGGAAGGAGGAGGATCGAGTAGGAGGAGAGGAGGAGGAGGAGGAGGAGGGAGGAGGAGGAGGAGAGGAGGAGGAGAGGAGGATCAGGAGGGGTAGAGGAGGAAGGAGGAGGAGGAGGAGGGAAAGGAGTTGGAGTCGAGTCCGGAGTCCTGAGTCGGAGGAGGAGGAGGAGGAGGATGAGGAGGAGGAGGATATGGAGCAGTCGGAAGAGGACTCGGCTGATGAGGGGGAGGCGCCTCGACTCGCGCTGGAGCGCCCCCTGAGATCCGATCCCTCCGAAGCCAGGGGTGCTGTCAACCCTCGTGCCAGCTGCCCTCATCCTCGTGATCCGTCTGCTTATCGCCGGTCCTGCCCCAACTTCTGCCGTGTATGTTGCGCTCCCTCCTCCCCCGGCTCCTCCTCCTCTCCTCCTCTCCCCTCCTCCTCCTCCTGCTCCGCCTCTCCTCCTCCCCCTCCTCCTCCTCCTTCTCCTCCTCCTCCTCCCCCTCCTCCTCCTGGTCTCCTGCTGCTGCTCTCGCGGCGGGCTTCACGGCTGCTGCTGCTCCTGGGCCCCGGCCGAGCGACCAAGACTCGCCCCAGACCTGGGGGGGCATCTGCAGCTTACGCCCAGGCTTGCCTGGATTTGCACCTCGATGTTCGGAGCGGCCGCGCCTTGCCTGGTCGCATCCGCGCGAGCCGACCGACGAAACGTCGACAGGCCCTGGAGGACCCAGGGCTGGGCCCAAACGCTGTTCTGCTGGATCTCGGCCGTGTCCTGCTCTTCGTTTTGGGAGGGAGGCGCAGGACAAGAGGTGGCGCAAAACGAACGACAGAACGACAGCAAAACGACATTTGCCAAGGGTGTGGTTTGCAAACGGCTCCCTGGGGGGCACCATGGGGGTCGGGTGGGTACCTCGACAGTTCTCCGCCGCGCCCCGACGAGGCCCGACGAGGACACCGTCGTGCCCTCCAGGCCCCCACGGCGCCGATCGCAAACCGCACCCCAGCGTAGCCACACCCTTCGTAGTCGCCGAGAAGAGCCCCCCCCCTGGACAGGGGACAGGCCTCCGGTGCGCGGCCGGCCCGCCGCTGCGCGCCCCACCTCTCTGACGACGTGATCTTGGCTCCGTCCGAGGGCGCTTTTCCTCGAGGTCGGCCTCGACTCGCCCGCCAGTGCTCACAGTCCCCCGCGACCCGATCCGATCCCCGACGAGGGGCAACGATATAGGGGGGGATAGGCATAGGGGGGATGCATCTACCTGAAATCGGCGATGCCTCGTCGATAGATCGGCGATAGGCCTCCGATAGTGAATCCGCACCTTCCTGGGCAGGTTGGGGCTATCGGGCCCCTACCGGCGAGCAGTGGGCGATAGGGGGTCGATGCATCCCCCCCCTATGCCTATCCCCCCCCCCCCTATCGCTGCCCCTGACCCGAGCTTTTCTTCTGACCTCGACCCGGTGCGGACCCGACACGACCCCTTCCCTCTCCCGGCCCGCAGGGGCCGGGCCCGAGCTGCGATCCCAGCGCTCCCGGCCCGCTGCGCGGAGCCGATGCGGGCGCGACCCGATCCGCCGGAGGCCGCGCACAGTGGAGGGGGAGAAAGAAGAGGAGGAGGAGGAGGAGGAGGAGGAGGAGGAGGAGGAGGAGGAGGAGGAGGACGGGCGGCTTGCAAGAGGCAGCCGCTCCAGTCTTGAATGTTGGGGCCCCCCGGCGGCGCCCCCCGCGCGGCCGGGGGGCCAACGCAGCGTCGCACGCGTCGTGGCCCCTTCAGGCCCTGGAGTCGGCCCGGAGATCCTTGGCGTCCCAATGTTGTCGAGCCGGGCGCTTTCTCGTCAGGCTTCGGGCCCGGGTGTCCTCACATATCGATCTGGCTCAAGAAATGGCGCAGAAAAGGTGGCGTCTGGGGCTGCGGCCGTGATTTCTCATGAGGTCTCAACTTTTTGGCGCCGTCGGATCTCAAGGGTTGTCGGGACATCGAACAGGAGCTTAAGCTTAAGTCGGGCGTGTCCCTCTACAAGGGGAATGTTCAATGATAGGAGAAACATAAGATGGTGACGTTTTTGTCGTGCTCGATATGTTTGTTTGACTGTTTTTTTATGCTCCTTCTGGAATCCGCCTGCAGGAAGACATGCCCCACCTAAACATGAAACGCAAGAGAAGCCGGCCCCGGGGGAAGGGGTCGGGAACTCTGGTGCCGCGGATGGGAGCATCCGGTGGCAACTCACGGGAGCCTCCCGTGCCATCTGGTCGGCTCTTGCGGGTCGAGGCCAGTCGCCCCAGAATCGACGCCCAAGCGACGCTCACAGACGCCAGCCGACGCGAAATCGGCGCATCTCGCGACCCCCCGACGCTCATCGACGCGTGTCGACGCCCAAGGCAGAACTGGAAGGGCACACCGGGCTCCCGTGCCCCCGACGGGAAAAAAAGTTTATGTTATACCGTTCTTCGCCCGCTGAGGTAAGGCTCGAGGATGGAGAAGCCAGTCGTGTGGGAGGCTGCCCGGGTGCGGCGGTGGCGCCCCAGCGGCCCGTGTGCGGGGGCTCCGCCGAGGCCCGCGCGCCTCCGCGGAGCACGCGCACCCGAGGGGCAGCCACGAGGGGCCCATACGTAAAGGGGCCCCAGGACACACAAATAAATACACAAAAATAAAAATATAGATTCCCCATATGTTCCCATATTTTCTGCGTCTTTGTCTTCCCCCCCCACTTCCCATGTTTTCCCATATTTTCTAGGGAATCGACGATCAATTGTGTCTGTGTGTTTTTCCCCCTCCTGAATACGGCAGCCTCGCGCGGCCTCGGCGCGCGGCACGGGCCTGGAAACCGCGCCTGTCGCTCCACGTCGGATCGATCGCGGCGCCGATCGTCTGAGGTCGAACTCCCCGCGGGGGCCAGTGGCGATGCTGCGTCCATCGGTGGTGCCGCGTCGCAGGCTTCTCGGGGGCGGGGTGTCCGAGAGGGGGGGGGTGCAGATCATGGCTGGCGGCCTGTGCGCGGCTCGGGGGGGGGCAGGGACGCATTGAAGTAACTGGGAAGAGGCGCCATGAAATCTGGGGAGGTATCATGTAGACGAGCCCTTTCCACTACTCGCAAAGTGACTACTCGCAAATGGCCTGGATCCGCCGTGGGGGATCTACGATACACGGCATCAAAGCAGACATGTGTTTTTCGGACGTTTGCGAGTAGGCACTTTGCGAGTAGTGGAACGAGCTCGGTGATCATGGCATCCGCCATGCTGTCCCCCCCCCTGGCCATCACCCCCTCCTCTTTGCCGCCCCCGAAACTCCAGCTCGAACGCCTTCGCTGGCGTCGCCGGCGCGCCAACGCCAAGCACGGACCTGCCGTGTCCCAGGGGGCCACATGCGAACCCTAGCCCAACCCCCCACAATTACCGAGGGGACGTCCGGGGGTCACTTCGTTCGGGGTAACACATGTTACACTTCATGGCTTGTATAGAACAAAACAAAGACATCAGAGACGGAGGAGACCTCAGAGACGGAGGAGACCTCAGAGACTGAGGAATCTCAGAGACGGAGGAGCTCAGAGAAGAGGAGGGGGAGAAGGAAGAGCAGGAGCAGGAGCAGGAGGAGGAGGAGGAGGAGGAGGAGGAGGAGGAGGAGGAGGGGGGGAGGAGGAGGGGGGGAGGAGGAGACGGAGACGGAGGAGATGGAGGAGACCTTAGAGACGTAAGAGACCTCAGAAACGGAGGAGACCTCAGAGACCTCAGAAACCTCAGAGACGGAGGAGACCTCAGAGACGGAGGAGACCTCAGAGACGAAAGAGACCTCCGAGACGGAGGTGACCTCAGAGACGGAGGAGACCGCAGAGACGGAGGAGGCGGAGGAGACCTCCCCCTCCCCCTCAGCAATCGTGGGGGATAGGGCTAGGGTTCGCATGTGGCCCCCTGGGACACAGCAGGTCAAAGTAGGGAAACGAGCTCTATACACCGACGCTTTTGTCCGACCCTAAGCTGAAATTCGCACAAGGACGCGGATCCTGGTGTATACGGGATCCTGGTGTATACATGTTTCGTTGTTTCCTGAGGAAACGGAGAAACAAACATACACCACACCACCCCGACGCCGTCCCCGACCCTCCAACGGTCCTGGGATTGAAAAACAGCCCGCCACTGGTATTCTATATATATACATGTGTATATGCTCTAGTACACGGCAGGTCGAAGTTCTGGACAACGCTGGCTGGGGTGCAGAAGTCGAGGGAGGCCCGCAGCCAGGGGAACGACCCAGCTGGGGGGGGGGGCGTCCGACCCCCCAGCGCCGACTGCGCCCGCGTATGGGGCAGGAGTCGCACGTGGCCGCAGACCAGAGGTGTCGTCTCCCGCGGAAGGCCCTCCTGACTGGGGCCCAGGGACACACAAATCAAGTCCCACGAATGCCAAGATTCCCACATTTGTTGGTCACATCTTCTGGATTGCCCTCTCCCCCCCCCACTTCCCCACACTTTCCCGTCATTTCCTGGGGGTCGGCGATTCATCGTGTCTGTGTGTGTGTTTCTCCCCTCGAGCGGATCTCTCTCTTCGGCGGCGAGCCCCGGGGGGAAGCAAAAGAAGGGGCGGGCCTTCTCAGAAGGCTCGGAGGTCCCCCCGGCACTCGGAGAAGTCTCCTTGAGCCAGGTCCCCGCGGGGCACCTCTCGGGAGGCGCGAGGGCTCTGAGGAGCCCCGCCGCTCTCTGAGGAGGCCCTGCCCTGCGGATGCCATGACAGTGGACACTCTCACAGTCCTGTCATTGAATCAAAGATGTGATCATGTTCTAAAAAATGCTTCAAACGTGTTTCCAACAGTTTGAAACCATGGTTGAGACATCTGTTGGGCATCTGGAGATTGATGTGGCAGAATGTTTCCTCTCCGGTGCTCGTCCTCCTCAGGCCTTGCCCTTCTCACTCCCCCCCCCTCGCTCGCCGCCGATCTCTCGATCCCTCTGTCGGCGTGCACGGAGCGGCTCCTGCTGCAGGATGAGGCCCTCGCCGGGGCCCCCGCCCAGCTGCCGCAACCGGACGATGTTCGACCCCGGCTGCGCGATGCAGGACAGGTAGAGGTCTCCGCTGGGCTCGTCCACGCCCAGGAGGTGCGGCGTGTTGCAGTCGGGCATCCCCTTCGCCGTCTCGCCCGGGGGCGGTATCGCCAGCGACTGCAGCACCTGACCCGATCGTGCCAAGCTCTGGGGGGCGGTTCCGTCCGCGGTTTCCCCTTTTCTCGCGATTCACTCGACAAAAAGAACACGTGCTAGAAACGGCACCCCAGGCAGCGGATGTCAACCAGGCGGCACGGTGATACCTTCAAGCGACGTGGTCAAAACACAGCGGAGACGGACAGAAAATTGTCAGGTGTGCCACGGGCCGAACCAAGACCTCAAAACGTAACTGACGGAATGCCAAGCACGCATAATGAAAAAACGTCGATCATCAAAACGGAAGAGGACCCTCACCGTTTTCACCAACATCGAAATGCAGCACCGACTTGCAGGCAAGGCTCTCCCTCGAGAACGAGGCCATGTCCACCACGTGCACGAACTGGTTCTTCTGGTCCGCGGGGCTGTCGGAGGCCGCCACGAGCAGAAGGTCCCAGCCTCCCTGGCGCAGAGTCCGCACGCCGAACGGTGCCGACCTGTTGCTGAGCTTCGGGCCCAAGTTCAGATCGGCACATCGCAGCTCTCCATCGGGCACCCCAGTCTCGGGGTCCACTGCCACAATGCGACCTATGGGGAACAAAATAGCACTCCCACCTACACCCAGCCCCCTTCCACAGATGGGGGGGGCAGGGGGCAGATGGGGGGTATATATAATTACTTGTTGTGCCATGCTTGAAAGAAATCCTCACAATCGGGAGCCGAAACTCTGTGGCCCAGCCCCACGGGGCGGAAGGGAGCCCAAACGGGGGTGGAAATGCGCCTTCTCTACCCAAACCGTGCTCTCTGTCGGCCACCAGCAGCAGGCCGGATGCCTGGTGGAAGGTGATGCCGTGCGGATTGAGGTAGGTCTCATTCTCACGCTGCGCCGGCGGCTCTTTCGGCCACACCCACTCGTTCTTCTCCGGGACGCCCGATGCCACCGCCCACCTCTCCACGCGGTTGGCCTCCCCGCCATCGCCGTCGGCGAAGAAGGCGCTGCCGCCGTGGAAGACGACGTCGGACACGCTCCCGAAGCCGGAGGCGCCGAAGGAGGCGGCGTGGTCGGCGCGCCCTGCCCTCCCGAGGAGCTTGCCTGAAGGAACAACAAGCAAGACGCCCAAAGACACACAACTAATACATACATACAAATCCCAGGATTCCTCCTCGTCCACCTTCTCCTCCTCCTCCTCCCACCTCCTCCCCCTCCTCCTCCCCCTCCTGCTCCAACCTCCATCTCCATGCTCCTCCTCCCTCCTCCTCCCTCCTCCTCCTTTTCCTCCTCATCCTCCTCCTCGTTCTCCTCCTCCTCCTCCTCCTCCTCCTCCTCCTCCTCGGCTCCTCCTCCTCCTCCTCCTCATCTTCCACGGCCTCCGTCTCCGCCCACTTCGTCGCCGACGTCGTGGTCCTTTTCAAGGTCGGCGGCACCGGCCGTCAGGCCTTCGCAATAAATGCGTACGAATCCCAGGATGCCAAACATTTTCGTCCTCCCCCCCACTTCACTTATTTTCCGGGATCGTCGATTTTTTCGTCGTCCCCCCCGCTTCACTTATTTTCCGGGATCGTCGAGTATTTGTGTCTGCGTTGTTTTCCCCCCTCCCGGAACAAGCTGCATGGACATGGACCTGCGGAGACCCGCGCGCTCTTCTGGGAGCGGCGCTGGACCGCCCGTGTCTCTAGGGCCGGGCGAAAGGGGGGGATAGCAAAGAAGGGGGGTTTGAGAATCGGCTCACGCAGCTGATTTTCCCTGCGCCTCCCGGCGCCGGGAGGCGGCCATGTATCGAGGAATGGGCCCCTCGGTGGGGCCGAAACCAGCTACATGCAGCAGATTTCGTACCCCCCCCTTTCCGAATCCCCCCAATCCCAAGAAAACCGCGCGGAGCCTCGATGGTCTTAGGTCGGGCATGTCCCCCTACCGGGGGAGTTTGGACGAAACATTAGAAACAGTAGAAAAATGCCCTTGCACGGTCAAAAATAGTCAGACACATTGTCCCCGGACTAGTCTTTTATTACTATTCTTGAGTTTCCCCTCTGTCGAGGGACAGGCCCGACTCAACGAAAGTCAATGTTTATGCAACCGGCTCGTCTTCGATCGCCGTCGAGGGCGAACGACAACACCTGGTGCCCGTAGAAGTCCATGACCCACACGACGTCCTCGGGGCGCCCGGCCTCTGGGTCCGCCGGCTGGACGCCCAGGCCGTGGTTCCCCCACGTGTCGTTCTCCTTTGAAGGGGCCCTAGGACACACAAATAAATAGACACAAACAACATGATTCCCCATATGTTCCCATATTCTCTGGGTTCTTGTCTTCCCCCCCACTTCTCTATTTTCCCATATTTTCTGGTGAATCGTTTTTTAAAAATTGTGCCTGTGTGTTTCTTTCCCTCCTGATCCTTTGCTGACTCCCTACCAGACCACCCCAACCCAACCCGAAGACACGAACTAGACTCGAACTTCGGGTTGGGGGGGGTACGGGGTCCGTGCATTTTGTTTCCATGTTCCCCGACCCCCCCCCCACCCACTGGAGATGGAGGGCACATCGGGGCCTTCGGGTTGGGTTGGGGTGGCTTGGTGGGCGGTGATGTGCAGGGGCATGGGAATGTGCGGGGGGGGGGGATCTGCTGATGGCGTGTATGCTACTGGCGCACTTTTTCAACCAAGCAGACACGCTCAAGGCGCGAGAATCATCGGAGACGACCCTGGGCCACCAACTCTACACTTGAGCACCTGTGCGTGCAGTGCCGGTACGCACGAAAAGCTCGATCCAATGTCAACCATGGCCAAGCAGACACCACCGCAGACGCGAGGACCCAGGGAGGGGTCCTCGGTGCCCACAGCGCTCCCAGCGCTCCCATCCCGAAGCCCCTTCGGCCCGGAGAGCCCACGCGCGACAGGAGAGGGCAGCAACGAGGAGCGCAGCGGAGCGGAGGGATCCGTGGCAGGAGCAAGACGTCGGACCTAGGATTTGGTCGGGCAGGTCCTCCTACAAGCACAGCTTGGACGAGCAATGAGAACTAGCCACACCATGCGCAACAATAACGGTCGCACATTTGTAAAACCAAATCGTCCCCAGACTATCTTTTTGACTATTTCTGAATATCCCCCCCGTAGAGGGACGTGCCCGACTTGAACCTAGGACAGAAAAACAGCCTTCCAAAGCATGAGACACTCCACTCCGCCGGCCAAAACTCACCCCAACCATATCTGATCGCTCGAGGGCACCCTCCCGCAAGATGCGCAAGAACCTCCAAGAAGCACGAAGAACATCAGGGTACCCTTCCCGCACCGGCCTCGATCTTTTATACCTCTGTCAGACCGCAAGAGGGAGAACACTCGGCCCCACCACCACTACCGTCGAAGGAAGCTGTTGTTGGGGGGGAGGCCCTCCCGATGGGTTGAAGGCCCACGTCCTGCGGCACCCCGCCCGGAGACGCCTCCAAACTCCAGCCCGGGGGGAACTTCCCTTGACCAGAGCTCCTGACCCCTTCCCCGGGGCCCGTCTTACGTTCCGGAGCCAGTCTTGCTGGCCCCGGGCCCCGAAAGCGGCCGCCACAGGCCGAGACGAATGAAAAACCCGACTCTGGGTGTCTTACTTAAGGAGCGTGGGGGGCCCCCCCTCCCCACAGTGGGGGGCAACCTCGCCTCGTCGTCGCGCCACGACGGGGGTCGTAGCGCCTTCCAGAGGATAACAAAACACATCAAGACCATTGCCGATTCTTGAAGTAGGAAGGCACCCGAAACAGATTGGGATCTGGGAGTCCGAGAATACCTAAATTCAACGACCGCCGTGCACGATTGAACACAATCAATGGACCCCTTGGGGGGTACTCGGCATGTGAGACGCTTGCCCCTCCCCAAAACCCTCCCCCAAGAGCTCGACCCGGCCGGTTTGGAAGGGGGGGGGCCGGCCTGAGTTGGCCGGATCCCGCTGGGGGGGTCGTTTGCTTCAGAAGTGGCCCGGGACAGCATCGACATGGCCCCAGGACGGCCCAAGATGGCCCCCACGTGGCCTCCGCGTGGCCGCAAGGCCTGAAGACAACACAAGAAACCTCCAAGACAAGACACCCGCAGAGGGCTCCAGGAGGACACCCACGAGGGCCCAGGAGCGCCCAAATGCCTACAGTCGGGACGTTGACATAAGGAACCCTAAATAAGGAACGGGCCCCTTTCTCCCATAAATTGAACTTCGATTTCCCATGGGAAACCTCCGGAAAACAGAAGGCCAACTGTAGAACAATCAAGGAACACCGAGCCCCTCCTCAACGAAAAGGGTTCCTTCTGCAGGGCCCCGGCTGTATGCTCGACGCGCTCTGGACATGCACCTCGCGAAGCATCCAGAGAGGCCCAGGGTGGCCTCCACGACGCCTCCAGTCACGGTGACACTGCCCTCCTATACAAATCCAGACATAGGTGTTCTCGCATCCTTGGACGTCGCAAAACCCCTTCGCATTCGAAGACCTTGCTGGAGCTGGGCCGAGGGATCGGCGGTGGGGCGTAAGCTTTTGAATCACCTCGTCGGAGATTTGGGGAAGCATCGTGGACCTCCCCGCTGGAAATGGCTGGCGGTGGTGATCGTGACACTTCTCCTCCCCCCTTCTGGCCTTGCCGATGATGCCCGCGCTGCCCCCCCAGGAGTTCAGCAGCCTGCCCTTCTTGTCGAGCACCAGGATCTGGTCAGCGAAGCGGGCGTCCCTCTTTGCACCACCAGGAGATACAGCAAGCACATATGATAAGAAACCTTGCGATGAGACATCTATCTTCGAACTTCCTGAGGTGCCCAATGGCTTTTGCAGGTCCCCAAGGCCATAAGGGGAAAAAAAACTTCTGTGACCTTCTGGCAGGCCATTTTTTTTTTGCCGTGGCTACTGCATCCACATCCACAGCCGCTGAAGTCCTGTCTCGAATCCCTTGGAGTGGTGGGCGAGAGTACTTTCCCACCCTTAAGGGCGCACAAATATCCACATCCAAGACTGAACGTGGAACCGTCGGTGACGATCTTAGTAATCGCCCATCTTGGTCGTCGTAAACTCGAAGATCAGCCTCGCGAGTCGGCGACGGCCGGCATGGATCGTGACCAAGACCGGCGTCGACAAGATCCCGCGACATCATGGTCATGGTCATCGTGTTTTCCCTCGCAGATCCACCACGCCTCCAGAGGCGCCTGAAAGTCCCGAGGCACGACTCAGAGGCGGTGGGTATGGCTACACTTAGGTTGGGCATGTCCCCCTACAGGCGGATTTTCGACGACAAATAGAAATAGTCAGAAAATGGCCCTAGAACAGCCAGACTATTGTTTGACTATGTTTAAATAGTCCTCCTGTAGAGGGATGTGCCCGACATACGGCTACACGCTCTGGCGGTGGTCCTCTGGGCGACGAAGACGCTGTCCCCGGACACGGCCACCGCGCTGTAGAGCCCGGTGCCCTCTGGGAACGCGGGGCTCCACGACGGGTCCTGGGGGGGGAACCCGGACCTGGAGATTTGACGGTGCTTATTTTTGTTTTTGTTTCCAAGGGCTCCCCACTTCGCGCTTCGCGCTGCGCGAAGCGCGGACAACTTCGCGCTCTCGCGCCGCCTCCCAGGGGAGAAGGGGAGGATGAGGAGGAATCGGAGCCGAACCGCGAAGCGCGAAGCGCGAAGGACTTCGCGTCCTCGAGGGCGCCCTTGTGTTTCGGGCCAATTTTCCTCGATCTCAGCCTCTTGGGTCCGTTGTCGGGCCCCAGGGCCATGGAAAACTGGGCTGGGCAGGAGAGCTGGCCCCGCGGAAGGGGTTGGAACTTCTGGGGGCCGCGGACGGGAGAAGAACAGGCCGTCGGCGGACGTGAAGGGGCCCCGGGACGCACAAACAAATGAACACAACTAAATAACAGGATTCCCCATCTTTTCCTAGATGTTCTTGGTTCTTGTCTTCCCCCCCACTTCCCATGCTTGTCTATATCTTCGGGGGAATCGACGAGAAATTGTGTGTCTTTTTCCTTCCTGAAGACCGTCGGCGGGTGCCGAGGACGGTGCCGATACCGCTGCTCCCCGGGCCTCTCCCCAAGCGCACTCTGACCAGATTTGCAGAGCGAAGCCGGCCGTAACGACGGGGGCCGCTACCAGGAGGCCCAACAGAGGCGGAACCTTGGGACAGCTGGCGGTGCGGAAGGACCCAGGACAGAAAGCCATCCTTCAAGAACGTGAGTGAGTGAAAGGGCCCTGGGACACACAAATAAATACACACCAATAAAAGGATTCCCCATATTTTCTAATAGTTTCGGGGTTTCTGTCTTCCCCCCCACTTCCCAGATTTTCCCATATTTCCTGGGAAATCGAGGATTAATTGTGTCTGTGTGTTTCTTTCCCTCCCGAGTGAGTGAGGCCCTCCGCCGGCCGAACTGAAGAACGCTCGAGGGCACCCTCCTTACCAGGCTGCACAAGAATACCCAGCAACAACACAAAGAGCTTCCCTGAGATCTGGCCTTGCGACAAAAATGCAGCACTGCAGACATCATCACCGGAAGCCCCGGACTCCATCCTTCTGCGCCCCTCTTCCGGCCGGGTCGCCGCGCGAGGGCCCCGGGGCCCGAAACGGGGCGACGACGCCCGTGGTGTGACAACTGCAGCGCCAGGGTCTCGGGGGCAAGGTCATTCGATTGTATCTGGTAGTTGTGTAGTGTTGACTGTAGCCGATGTGAGTTGGTTTGATTTTGGTTGGTTGGTGGATTTGGTGGTCGAAGCTTGGTTTCATTGTGGCTGATGCTGATCTTTACCAGCCTGGAACATATCCCTATCCCTATGCTGGGCACCTCCTCATCACGATGCCAATCTTAGGGATTTCCTTTATGTTTTGAGGGCGAATCCCTAAGATTGTCATCGCCTTTGGGCGTGTCAATCTTAGGGATAGGGATACGTTCGAGGCTGGTAAGATCTTGTGTGTTGGCTTGACTGTGCTGGTAGTTTGCTTTCCACCGAGGTCCACGGCGTAGCGCGGGGGCCCCGCGAGCCGGCGCGGAGCCGGCGCGGAGGCCAGCGCGGGCAGCACCGCCACGTCGAGCAGCGCCAGCGCCGCGGCGCCGCGGCGCCAGGGGGCGCCCATGCCGCACGCGCGCGCGTAGGGGTATCCGAACACGCGCGGCCTCGGGCCGAGGTGGAGAAAGAGGGCCCCCCTTGGCGGCCCCGTGCGGATTTCCTGGAGGGCTTCGCGGCTCCTGCTGGCCCGGAACGCAGGCTGGAAGGCCCACGAGTTGCTCCAGACGTACCCCCATCGATATCTCTGAAGCTTGCTTGGCAGAGTGAGCTGTGCCTGGATCTGCCTGGAGTGATATATGGCTTGCGCCCGGCGGGTCGGTCAGCAGAAGGTCCTCGAGCCCTTGGAGGCGGACCTTGCGCGACCCAGGAGGCTTTGGGACTCGACTGGCGCCGTGGGGCCATTGGTCGCTGACGTCTGCCCACGAGGAGGAAAGGTTGAGCAGGGACCGACCGTCCTGGCATTCCTATAGTCATACCACGAAATGCTCTTAGAACCCAAACATGTTCTAAGAACAAAACCGAAGTTCTTAGAACGTGAACCCGACGTGTTAAAACAAGACAGTCCCAGCCAGAAATGTTCTGAGAACAGTTCGGGGGAACCACAACCAATTCTTAGAACATTGTTTGGTGGGGCCATAGGCGGGCCGGGACGCATCGCCACTGCTCGAAACAGACGAGCGGGCGGCGGCGACGGGCGCACCTTGCCGGCACCTCTTGGGGCCGCGGCCGCAGTCTCATGAGGGCCGCTCGGGGGCACGCCGGGGCCGCCCTCCTGCATAGAGGCTCCGCCCCCTGCGGCGGTGCCCCCTTTTCGCTCGGGCCCCCTTCGAGCAGCAACGTTAGGTCGGGCGTGTCCTCCTAGAGGCGGAGTTTGGGCAAAAAAAAAAACCCCAAACCGCTAAGGAGCCCGCCCCCCCCCAAAAAAAATCGTCCCCAGACCATGTTTGGATACTTTCGGACTGCTCCTCCTGTGGAGGGACCTGCCCGACTGAAACTTAGGAGGTGCAACGTGATGGAAGGACCCCTGACGCTCGGGCCCCACTCGAGCAGCGTGCGTAACGTGATGGATGCTCGCTCCGGGGACCTTCCTGGGGCCACTCGCTCCACTCGTGCGTCGAAGCTGCGTCGAACGTCAGTCGATTTGGGTCGACCCTGAGTCGAACCTGAGTCGACCCTGAGTCGAACCCGAGTCGAACCTGAGTCGAACCTGAGTCGAACTGGGGTCGAACTGGGGTCGAACAGATCCGTTGGGTGGGCTCCAGGAAGGTCCCCGAAACGGGCAGCGAAGTCATGTGATCGAAGGGCCCCTCTTAGGAGCGCAGGGGTGTGGCGACCAGCATGCCCCCTCGGAGGGGGAACGCGAGCGGCACGCGCTCGCCGACCCGGGCGGGCAGCGCGACCGGCGCGCTGCATCCCGCCCTCCTGTGGATGAAGGGCTGCCGGGGCGGAGCCCTACGATGACAGGGCTGATCGCGCCGTACGAAAATCAGGACGGCTTCTTTTTTGTTGTTGCCGATTTCGGCCTGAGGAGGCCCTCGCCGGGCCTCGGGACCGTCAAAAAACACCGCAGAGTGAAAAACTGGTCCCGGGGAACAGGTCGGGTCTTCCAGGGACCCCGTCCGATCAGGGCTGGACCTAAACGTTGTTGTTCGTGTGTTTCTTTCGTTTTGTTTTCGTCTTGCGTTTCGTTTTGCTCTTCCTGCTTTCCTGTACCTCCCTCCCCAACCGAGAAACGAAACACTATCGAAGTCTAGCGAGACAACGTTTATCGGCGGTGAACGAACCTCCCTCTAGTAGACCTCACCTTAGTGAAAAAGGCCTGGGACCGAAACCGACGGACCTGGACCCGCAAAAATGACGGCCGCGACGCCCTCCCGCGAACCGAAAACGGCCAATTCCTTCGTCGACGTGTCAGGGTTAGGAGGTCTGCCCACCCCCGATGTCCGGAGACATCTCCAGGCGCGCGCCGCCCCATCACTGAACGCCATGTGCGGGGCCTCGACTTTTCGGCGTGGCCGACAGAGCACGCGAGGGTGCTACCCCGGCGGCCCTCACCTGTCCAGGTCGACGACCACCCGGCCCTGCACTTCCCCTGCCAGGATCTTCCCGGCCCACTCCGGCAGCTCCTTCGATAGGAGGACGGAGGAGGGATAGGGAGGAGAATGAGACGTAGGTGCGAGGCGGGGATTTATCCATATCTACCGCCTGGCAACCGACGTCCTGGTGCCCCAGCGTGCGGTGGATATGGAGACATTTCGGCCCCTGGGGGCCCGAATATGTCCATATCCGCCGCCTGCCGAGGCTCCGAAAAGTGACCCTCCAGGCGGTGGTCATGTATAAATTCCCGCCTCGGAGTAGGCTCATCCCTCCTTCCTCCTCTTCCTCCTCCGCACAAGCCGCTTCTATGGCACAAGCCGACCCTACCCCCTCGGCAGTTCTACGATACCAGTGCCAACGAAGCACCAGAGCATCGTGCATCTTGGTTCCCACCAGCTTGCCATTTCTGCTCATCCGCACGTGCTCCTGGCCCGGAACAGGCTGCAGCATGCCAACACATAATCCCACCAGACCTCTGGGGGCAGGTGGCTCAGCGAGTGCCTTCTTCTGACCGCCTTTTCCAAGTGAGCGACGATCGTGGACAAATTATCCTGGCGAAAGACCCAACCATAAGCAATTGTTGGTAACGCGTTGTGGGTGCCGCTTTCGGTGGGGCTCCATATGGGGCCACGAAGCGCTGCCTTGGATGGGGGAACCGCATGCGGACTGCGCCACCGGGGCGGGCCTTCGGTGGAGCTCCCTATGGGGCTACGAAACGCTGCCCTGGGTGGGGGAACCGCATGCGAACTGCGCCACTGGGGCCTTCGGTGGAGCTCCCTATGGTGCCACGAAACGCTGCCCTGGGTGGGGGAAGCGCATGCGAACTGCGCCACGGGGGCTTTCGGTGGAGCTCCCCATGGGGCCACGAAGCGCTGCCCTGGGTGGGGACCGCATGCGAGAGCAGCCACTGGGGCCTTCGGTGGAGCTCCCTATGGGGCCACGAAACGCTGCCCTGGGTGGGGGAACCGCATGCGAGAGCAGCCACTGGGGCCTTCGGTGGAGCTCCCTATGGGGCCACGAAGCGCTGCCCTGGGTGGGGGAACCGCATGCGAACACCCCCACTGGGGCCTTCGGTGGAGCTCCCTATGGGGCCACGAAACGCTGCCCTGGGTGGGGGAACCGCATGCGAACACCCCCACTGGGGCCTTCGGTGGAGCTCCCTATGGGGCCACGAAACGCTGCCCTGGGTGGGGGAACCGCATGCGAACACCCCCACTGGGGCCTTCGGTGGAGCTCCCTATGGGGCTACGAAACGCTGCCCTGGGTGGGGGAACCGCATGCGAACACCCCCACTGGGGCCTTCGGTGGAGCTCCCTATGGGGCCACGAAACGCTGCCCTGGGTGGGGGAACCGCATGCGAACACCCCCACTGGGGCCTTCGGTGGAGCTCCCTATGGGGCCACGAAACGCTGCCCTGGGTGGGGGAACCGCATGCGAACACCCCCACTGGGGCCTTCGGTGGAGCTCCCTATGGGGCTACGAAACGCTGCCCTGGGTGGGGGAACCGCATGCGAACACCCCCACTGGGGCCTTCGGTGGAGCTCCCTATGGGGCTACGAAACGCTGCCCTGGGTGGGGGAACCGCATGCGAACACCCCCACTGGGGCCTTCGGTGGAGCTCCCTATGGGGCTACGAAACGCTGCCCTGGGTGGGGGAACCGCATGCGAACACCCCCACTGGGGCCTTCGGTGGAGCTCCCTATGGGGCCACGAAACGCTGCCCTGGGTGGGGGAACCGCATGCGAACACCCCCACTGGGGCCTTCGGTGGAGCTCCCTATGGGGCCACGAAACGCTGCCCTGGGTGGGGGAACCGCATGCGAACACCCCCACTGGGGCCTTCGGTGGAGCTCCCTATGGGGCTACGAAACGCTGCCCTGGGTGGGGGAACCGCATGCGAACACCCCCACTGGGGCCTTCGGTGGAGCTCCCTATGGGGCCACGAAACGCTGCCCTGGGTGGGGGAACCGCATGCGAACACCCCCACTGGGGCCTTCGGTGGAGCTCCCTATGGGGCTACGAAACGCTGCCCTGGGTGGGGGAACCGCATGCGAACACCCCCACTGGGGCCTTCGGTGGAGCTCCCTATGGGGCCACGAAACGCTGCCCTGGGTGGGGGAACCGCATGCGAACACCCCCACTGGGGCCTTCGGTGGAGCTCCCTATGGGGCTACGAAACGCTGCCCTGGGTGGGGGAACCGCATGCGAACACCCCCACTGGGGCCTTCGGTGGAGCTCCCTATGGGGCCACGAAACGCTGCCCTGGGTGGGGGAACCGCATGCGAACACCCCCACTGGGGCCTTCGGTGGAGCTCCCTATGGGGCCACGAAACGCTGCCCTGGGTGGGGGAACCGCATGCGAACACCCCCACTGGGGCCTTCGGTGGAGCTCCCTATGGGGCCACGAAACGCTGCCCTGGGTGGGGGAACCGCATGCGAACACCCCCACTGGGGCCTTCGGTGGAGCTCCCTATGGGGCTACGAAACGCTGCCCTGGGTGGGGGAACCGCATGCGAACACCCCCACTGGGGCCTTCGGTGGAGCTCCCTATGGGGCCACGAAACGCTGCCCTGGGTGGGGGAACCGCATGCGAACACCCCCACTGGGGCCTTCGGTGGAGCTCCCTATGGGGCTACGAAACGCGTGAGAGGTGTGCCGAGAGCAGAGGCAAGGAGGGGGAGGAGGAGGAGGAAGGAGAGGAACGCGGGGCACCGTCTCTTCAAAACGAGGACCCAACACCACAGGATGGTTGGGAAAAACACACACACACACACACACACACACACACACACACACACACACACACACACACACACACACACACACACACACACACACACACACACACACACACACACACACACACACACACACACACACACACACACACACACACACACACACACACACACACACACACACACACACACACACACACACACACAGTGTGTTTGTTCCCACAGACGATCGTGTGTGTGCGTGTGTGTGTGTGTGTGTGTGTGTGTGTGTGTGTGTGTGTTTTTATCCATAGACTTTCGTGTTTTTCCCACAGTGTGTTTTTTTTTCCCACGGGTTATGCGCGTGGTGACGTGGCGACCCTGCGCCGCGGCCTACGCGGGTCGCCGGCGCGGCACGCCGCATTGGAGACGAGGGCGCCTACGCGCGAGCTTGCGCGGGAAGCTCACGCGCCAATGTCGGCGCAGACGACCCCGTGGTCTCTTTGCTTGCGTCTCTCAAGTGTTAGGTCCGGCATGTCCCCCTACAGGCGGATTCTGGACAACGAGCAAACAGAGACCAGAAACACAAATACCCAAACCTAGCCAACGGTGGTCAAACACATCGTCCCCAGACTGTCGTTCTACCACTTTTGAGCAGCCCCCCCCTGCAGAGGGAAACGCCCGACTTCAGTCCAGCGGCTCTCGCTCGACCCTCGCAGAATCCACGCCCGCAGGGGCTGCAGCGCGGGCGGGGCGAGGAAGGGGGAAGCGACGCGACCACCCGCTCGCAGCTCGACGGGGCAAGCAGCCGCCAGGGGGGGGGGGGGGGGCACCCACCGCGCCGGGGTGGCCCTGCCGGGGGGGCCCTGGAAGGCCGTTTCGGAGCCCGTCGTGCGGGGCGCGCCACCGAAGGCGGCCAGGTGCGGGCCGAGGAGGCAGGGACGCAGGGGCCCCATTGGGCAGGTTGCCCATCCTTGCCATGCGGGCTGCCTGTATCCCAAGATGGTATCCAAGCTTGAAAGGGCCCTGTGACACACAAATCAATACACACAAATCAATGTTTCCATATTTTCTAGGATTCAGTCTTCCCCCCCACTGCCCATATTTCCCTACCTAGGTTTTGCCTAGAGGGTTCTGATTCGCTGGGCCTAAAGCGGCCGGGCAGTGGGCTTCGCCCCGGGCGGTTCCCCCGGTCCCCGACCCGCGGTTCCCCCAGTTGCGCCCCCTAGCCTTAGCTTTAGCTTTATCATAAGCATTAGCTTTAGCTTAGCTTTAGCTTTAGCTTTAGCATTAGCTTCAACTTAGCTTTAGCTTAGCTTTAGTTTAGCTGTAGCTTAGCTGCAGCTTGGCTGTAGCTTAGCTTTAGCTTAGCTTTAGCTTAGCTTTAACCTAACTTTAGCTTAGCTTCAGCTTAGCTTTACCGTTACTACTAATGCTGCTTCCCTAGGGGCTCCAACTCCTGGGTAGGGTCGCACTGGGATCATTTCCCATATTTCCTGGGAGTGGGCGATTAACTGCGTCTGTTTGTTTTTTCCCTCCTGAGAGCCGGCGCGCTAGAGCCCAGGACGAAGCACGACGGCTCTCCACGGACGTCCAAGACGCCCCCCCCCCACACTGCGCCTCGACGATCCGCCCAATCCGCCGACGATCTACGCTGCCGGGTCTGACAGGACCGCGCGCGCGGCTAGAAAGGATCCGCCCAATCCGCAGGATCGAAAGAAAACCGCATCGCAGATTGGGCGGAGATCCGCTCTGAAGACCCGCCCAATCCGCAGATCGCTGGAGGATCCACAGATCGTCGACGGCAGATCCGTCGGATACAGGTTTCACTCTCTACCGCTTGCCGGGGATAAGGAGGCGCGCGAGACGTCTGGCTGCCCCCCTCCCCCTGCCCCCCCCAGGCCTCCAGAGCCTCCAAAGGGCCGAAAGACGGCTCCAGAGGACCTGCGCAGAGCGCCGAGACAGCCCAAGAGAGCGTCGAGACGGCCCAGGGCAGGGTAGCCCCACGGCAAGCCAAGATTGCTGCGAGGCGGCACACGAGGCCCCCAAGACGGCCCAAGAGTGCTTACAGAGGACCGCCGCGACGGCTCCAGGAGCAACAGTCGTCCCACTACGTGAAGAAATCTTGCATGTTTGGAACACTCGCATGCTTTGTCTTTGCAGCGTCCAAGATGCCCAAATAAGCACCCGAGATCGTCCCACGAAGGGCTATGAGACCCCTAAGAGAACCCCAAGACGGCCCAGGAGTGTCCCAAGGCGGCCCAAGGGCCCCCAAGACGGCCTAGAGAGGCCCACGAGGGCCCCAAGAGTGGCCATAGAGATCGAGCATAGAATAACATGTCGAGCCGTTGGCCGCAAGATGGCCTCAAAAGAGGCCCCCAAGAGCCCCGGAAACGCCCCCCGATGCAAAAACGAGCCCTCCAAGATGCATCTGAAAAGCATCCCAAGAACCCCTCAAATATCCTCATATGCATCCAAGAGCCTCCTGGCCCAACAGTCAATCTTCCTGAGCGCCGCAAGCTCTCCCTCCTCCTGGAAGTGGGCGGAATGGCGTAAGATACTCGAACAATCCCAAATTGCGTAAAACTCTTGGGTGGCTCAATGTTTTGTGCTTTGCCGTCTTTTCGGTTCAAGAGGTCGCCGAACAGCGGCCCGGGAGGGCTCCGAGACGGCCCCCAGAGCCAGAGTGTCCCGACGGGCGATCCTGTGGACTCCGACGGAAGGGCTGCAGTGAAGGGCCCATGGCTTCTCACGACACGATCGCAGCAAAATCTCAAGGGCTGCGGCCCCTCAGGACATCCTTGGGAAACTTGTTGACCAACATGGCTCGAATTTGCCGTCATGTGGACTCCAATCTGACCGGTTTGGCTCAACAACATTGTCCGGCTTGGCTCAAGATGGCTTCCAACATGCCGCCACGGGGCCCCTCGAGATATCCTTGGGGAACTTGTTGACCAAAATGGCTCGAATCTGCCGTCATGCGGACTCCGAGATGTCCGGCTTGGCTCAACAGTATTGTCCAGCCTGGCTCAAGATAGCTTCCAGCATGCCCCCAGGGGGCCACTCGATATATCCTTGGGCAGCTCGTTGACCAACATGGCTCGAATCTGCCGCCACGTGGACTCCAACATGTCCGGCTTGTTTCAACAACATTGTCCGGCCTGGCTCAAGGTGGCGTCCGACATGCCTCCTCCCCCTCCTCCTCCTCCTCCTCCTCCTCCTCCTTCTCCTCCTCCTCCTCCCTACTCCTCCCTACTCCCTCCTCCTCCTCCTCCTCCTCCTCCTCCTCCTCCTCCTCCTTCCTCCTCCCTCCTCCCTCCTCCCTTCTCCCTCCTCCCTCCCCTCCCTCCTCCTCCTCCTCCTCTCTCCTCCTCCTCCTCCTCCTCCTCCTCCTTTTCCTCCTCCTCCTCCTCCTCCTCTCCCTCCTCCTCCTCCTCCGCTCTTCCGTGGTGGGCGGCGGGGCGGTGGGGAACCCTCGGGCTCCTCCAGGCCGATGGTGTGCCCGTGCACCTTCCTGTGTGGGGTGGGGATGAGCATCGTCGAAATAAGGAACCGAACTCTATACACCGACGCGTTTTCAGGCCCTGTACTGAAGTTTGCACATGAGCGCGGATCCTGGTGTATACGGGACCCAGATGTATACATGTGCCGCTGATTCCCTGGGAAACGAATTAAAAGTATACACCACCCCACCCCGACGTCGTCCCCGACCCTCAAACAAGTCCTGGGGTTGAAAAACAGCCCGCCGCTGGTAATGTATATGTTCCAGTTTCCGACTTAACCGATCCCGAACCCCATGGGCGTGGCCTGGGCACCACTGGTCGATTTGACTCCCTCGATGTGGATAGGGGCTGTCCCCTTCGGCCTTCGAGGCGCATGTCCCCTGCTGGGGCGGTGGGGTGGTGGGGATGGGGACGGGGATGGTGATGGGCATCGGTTGAACGATCCTGAGGGGAGACACAGTTGGTCCGGCGGCGGCGAGGCCGAGGCAGTCCACTCCAGCGTGTGACTACTCGGGGCAACCGACGTGCGAACTGCCCGGCGTGCAAGAATAAATAGGAACAAAGCGCGCAAGCGGCCGCGGGGGGCACAAACAAAAACCTCCAACGCCGTGGTTTTCTGTTGTTGCCCGGCGTGGGCCCCGAGGTCTCTGCACTGAGACGCAGCCTGGTCCAGGACATCGTCGGGCCAGGAGAGGCCATCGCGGGGGCAGGCGCGCGGCCTAGGGTTTGAACGCCCGAAACGGGCACGGGAAGAATGGGAACACTGCCCAACATCAAATGTTGCCCCAAACCAGCAGCGGCCGCTGTTGGGCAGGCGGCCTTCTGCTCCGAATAGACACAGGCCGCGGCGGCGCGGACAGGGAGTCCTGCTCAAAATGAACAGGAACTGCTCTTTTTTTGAAGGCACCCGCGGGGCACGCTCTAAGCCAGAGGGGGCGGACCTGGAAGGCGCCCGCGGGGCACACTCCTAGAAACATCCCGGACCTAAGTGTCACGAAATTCAGTCCGAGAAAAACAACATGAACCAGAACTGCTGTTGGGCATCGTGCCCATGCTCTCCGTGCCCCTCTCGCTCGTGCAGACTCGGCGGACCAGGACAGGCCCTCGCGGGAGCAGGCCCGCGGCCTCGCCGCCGGCGCGGCCTCGCCCGCGCCGGCGGGGCGCCCCTGCAGGCCTCGGCGCGGGTCTGCGCGCCCGCTCGCCGCAGGCCGCGCCGAGGGCCGCGGGCCGCGGCGCGGCGGGGCCGCGGGCAGGCGGCGCGGGCTCGGCGCCCGCCCGCCGCCCTCGCCCTCGGCGGGCGGCCCGCGCGCGGCCGCCGGCAGGCGGCGGGCCAGCGCCGCGGCGTCGGCTTCCTCGTCGGCCCGCGAGCCCCGCGGCTCCGAGGGCGGCGTGGGTCCTCGGCGCCCGCTCCGAACGCCCGCGGCGGCGCGCCCACCTCGCCGCCCCCCCCCCCCCCCGCTGGGCCCAGTCCTTGACTACCTACCAGACCACCCCAACCCAACCCGAAGACCCGAATTTGAGTCGAATTTCGGGTTGGGGGGGGTACGGGTTCCATGCATTTTTGCAGGTGCTCCCCGACCCCCCCCCCACACTGGAGATGGAAGGCAAATTGTAGCCTTCGGGTTGGGTTGGGGCGCTTTGGTGGGTGGTGAGTCCTTGAGCTCGTGCTTCGCCGAGCTGCCTGCAGCCCGCCTGCTCGTTGCGGCGCGTCGCCTGCGCCTTGGCCGAAGAGCGGCTCCGTCGCCGAGGCCGCGCGCGGCGCGCTGTAAACAGCGCCGTTCTCGCTCGGCCACCCGAACAAGCGCGGGAGGTGGGCCTCGACGCCGCGGCAGCCGACGCCGCGTCCGGTTGCGGGGGGGTGGTCCTTTCAGGGCGTCCCAGGCCGCCCCTTGATCGCCGTCAGTGCCGTCGCCGCGGTGGCAACCCCGTCGCGGCAGCGACGCGCGTCCATCCCTCGCCCCGCCTCGGTCTCAACGGGTCGCGCGTGGTGTGCGGCCGCGGCTGCTAGTCGTCGCTCAGGTTTTTTGGTTCTCAATGGGCTTTCATCGCTCAGGTTTTTCGTCGCTGAGGTTTTTCGTCGCTCAGGTGTTTTTGTTTTTTTTTGTTGCGACTGGAGGTTCAACGATTTTTGGGGGTTTTCAATGGGCTCGTCTCGCCCTCTTCTGGCCCCTGCTGGCTGTCCGCTGTCGGCCGATGGTAACCTGCGCGCGCGCCGCATTCCCCGCCCTCGCCGTGCTCGCTGTAGCCCAGACCCGCCCGTAGCAGCGCAGCGGATTCTCCGCGATGGCGCGTTGGCTGGTCCCTGCATCAGCGAAGTTGTCGGCGGTGGCGCGATGGCACGTTAGCTGGTTCCTACAAGGCGCACCCCGAGGGAGGCGGCCTCCCTCGGCCCTCGGGGTGCGCTTTGTCGCCGCCTCGTGGTCCTCCACGTAGCTGTCGAGGTGGTGCATGTTGACCTCTTCTCTGTCGGCGCCCTCGCGGCGCGCGAGCGCCCTTTCGCGCTGTGACCGCATAGTGCAGCGCGTTTACGTGGTTCTCGCGCGGCGAGCCCGGGCGCCCCGCTCACAGCTCCGCCGCCGCCGGCCGCTGCGACCCCTGGCGCGCCTCCGCCAGCCCGCTCTCGAGGAGGACCCGCTCGGCGGCCCATCGCTGCGAACTCGCCGCAAGCTCCGCCGCCGCGGCTCGCCGCTGCTCTCCGCTCTCCTGCCTGAGCTGCTCCCTGTCTGAGCTGCTCCCTGTCGCGCTGGCCCAGAGACGGCAGTTGCCCCCCGCTCGGTCGAGGGGCCTCTCGCTTCTGGCGCGCAAGCCGACGCGCGTGATCTGGCTGTCCGTCCAGCAGGTGCATTGGGCCTGCCGTGGACCCCCAGCGGTGGGCAAGCGCCGACAATTCCGCTCCGTCGTTCGACTCAAGTCGGGCGTGTCCCCCTACAGGAGGATTTCCGACGAAAACTAAAGAATGCTCAAACATATTCCCACATGGTCAAACAAATATTTAACATACACTCCACAAGGGTCAAACATGTTCAAAAATACCCCCCCGACTATTTTCATACCATTTGTTTGAATTGCCCGCCGGTAGAGGGACAGGCGCGACTCAACGTTCGACTGCCTCGGCCACGGCAGGGACCCGAGCTCTGCGGCTCGCGCGGCGCAGTCCCGAAATGCGGCCCCCCGCGCGCCGCGCGCCGCCCATAGCCCCCGCCGCGGCGCCCGCAGCGGTCGCCGCCGCCGCGCTCGCCTCTCGCGCCGTATCGCCGCTCGCGACGGCGGGCTCGCCTCCTGGTCTTCGCAGCCCCCTCTCCTTTGCGATCGGGCTTGATCGGGCAGGGCACGCGAGAGGACACAATTTGTTTGATCTGCGGGGCGAGAGCGAACCTCTTCCGCCAAAAACTAGGCGGGCGACGCACAGCTTTAATTAGGGAGACAGGGCACGCGAGAAGACACCAGACCCTTCCGAGGGCCACGTTGCCACGGAAATGCAAAAAAACATGGGTCGCAGGCCACAGGACACGAGGGCGCCCTTGATCTGGCAGGGTCGACCTGCGAATCCGGGCCGCCTGTAGGACCTCGCTCGCAAGCGACCCCTGATCCCGTGAGTGTGTGAGTGTGTGAGTGTGTGAGTGTGTGAGTGAGTGTGTGAGTGTGTGAGTGTGTGAGTGAGTGTGTGAGTGTGAATGTGTGAGTGTGAGTGTGTGAGTGTGGGTGTGAGTGTGTGAGTGCGAGTGTGAGTGTGACTGTGAGTGTGAGTGAGTGTGAGTGAGTGACTGTGAGTTCGTGAGTGTGTGAGTGTGTGAGTGTGTGAGTGTGTGAGTGTGTGAGTGTGTGAGTGTGAGGGTGTGAGTGTGAGCGTGTGAGTGTGTGAGTGTGTGAGTGTGTGAGTGTGTGGATGTGTGAGTGTGTGAGTGTGAGTGTGTGAGTGTGAGTGTGAGTGTGTGAGTGTGAGTGTGAGTGTGAGTGTGTGAGTGTGTGAGCGTGTGAGTGTGAATGTGACTGTGAGTGTGAGTGCGTGTGCGTGTGCGTGTGCGTGTGCGTGTGCGTGTGCGTGCGCGTGTGCGCGTGTGCGTGTGCGTGTGCGTGTGCGTGTGCGTGTGTGCGTGTGCGTGTGTGCATGTGCGTGTGCGTGTGTGCGTGTGTGCGTGTGTGCGTGTGCGTGTGCGCGTGTGCGTGTGCGTGTGCGTGTGCGTGTGCGCGTGTGCGTGTGCGTGTGCGTGTGCGTGTGTGTGTGTGTGTGTGTGCGTGTGCGTGTGCGTGTGCGTGTGCGTGTGTGTGTATATTCGTGCGTGTGTGGGTCTTGTCCCTCGATATTTGATTTCCCCCTCGTTCCCTCGTGCCGGTTTGCTTCTCCTCCCTTCGTTGCCTCGAGATTTCCTCGCCGTGCCCCTCGTTTCCTCCGTTCCGTCGGGCCGTTTGTTCGTCCACCCTGGGCAGTTTGCCTTCACGATCCCAGGCCCTGGTGAGACCCCCCAAAAAAACGAAAACGGCCCAACACCCTTTGGCGTGCTCTGTGCACAACCAGAGGGGGTCTGGGTCGCTCCTCCTCTGCCTCCTCCTCCTCACCCTTCTCTTTCCTCCTCCTATTCCTCCTCGTCCTCCACCGCCTTCCCTATCCTCATCCTCCTCGTCCTTCTGGCACGCAGCTAAGGCGGCCTGAGTCCTCCACTCGCCACACGCCAAACCTCGGCTCGCACCTGTTGCAACACCGCCTGTGCAACAGACTGATCGATGCCTTGATTGTGTCCGTGGGGCAACCTACTGATGTGGTTATACAGATGGAACGCGGCAACACCTATAACAAGCGATTCAGGACTGGGAGGATCAAGACCAAGGGGGGCGACAGGACACGACGGGGTCAGACGACCGAGGACCGAGTCAATCAAATCCTGAAATCGCTTACACTGTAAATAGTGAGCTACAGTATCTCTAGCTTGACAACCTAAACAACAATAGTTATATCCTACACCAGTTGGGGTTTCGTGCAGACGGGTAACCGTAGTCCACCCCCCACAGAGGGTTTTAATTATGGCATTGGTCCACTCTTTCGGGAGCTTAAGCATCGTGCGCTGCACTTGGCCCCAGGGGATCTTTAAAATTTGCTGCCGAGCTTCAGGGAAGTAAGCGAGTAATTGTTTCTGAAAGAGCTGCTCGAGAGGGTCTGGGTACATCACCTCCTGCAGGACTCTGCCTACACGACGCTGCACTTTTCGGTCTCCCTCAGCGATGGCTCGATTCGCTTCAGCCACCGCCAAACGACCCGCTCGTCTCCACTGCTGGGAGCTCTGGAAGCCAGACGCGGCTTCGCAAAGTAGACTGGCAAGCGGCGGAGCCTGCCAGAAATCAGGCGAGAGCTGTCCCTCCAAGACCTGTACCGCTGGGAGAAACGCCTCCGCCAGGGCTTGCAGGCGGTCAAGGAGCGGCCGCCATTCAGGAAACGTCACCAGGGCACACCGAATGAGCGAAGCGCGGTTCACGATCTCCGCGCTCCTGAATTTGGGCCCTCCCCACTTCTCAAGAGCGAGGAAACCGGCAAAGCTGAGGCAGCAGTGAGGTACTGCATATATGGAAGCTAGATTTGCGCGCTCACGCCTGCGATGCCATTGAGGCAACATGTTGAACTGACTGACATAAGAAAGAGTGGTGAGCGCGCGGCGACTGTACGACAAGGCGGTGACCGACGGCGGCGCACGTGCCTCCGCCAGAAGGGCCGTCCTCATCTGATATATCATCAGCGGGCCAATCCAGGAGTCGTCCAGAACCGAAGGCCCAAGCTTGAGCCTGAGATAAACCAGGGGCCCCTCGACCCGAAACTCAGACCAGGCCGGGAGGTTTTCCCGAATCCAAAACAAGATCTGCTCGCGCAGCTCGGGCGCGCAAGGGCCAGACAACGGCGCCAGGAAGCATTTGGGCGGCTTCAGGTGAAGGCCTGCCACGCGAGCAGAGGCTTGAAAGACTTTGTGGGGCCGCCGAAGGGGTTGAATCGAGTAGGTCACGGCACCAACGTCGTCCGCACAGGCTCTGACAATCCCTTTACGCGGGGTGATAATGAGGGGCCGAAAGTAGACCGTAAAGAGATGCGACGCTAGACTATAAATCACCCCCGAGGCTGGGCAGCCCTGAATGATCCCCGCAAGGATATAAAACAGGACTTGGGAAGCAGTCCCTAGCATACCGAAACAGCAGACATGTTGATAAATAACTGCAATGAGGTGCCTAAGGGGGTCAGGGATCTTAAGAGCTCCTAGGGCCAATGCCAACCAATCATGAGCGATAGAGGGGGACGCTTGGGAGTAGTCACAGGAGGCAAGGAGGGGGGGCGGCTCATGGCGTCTTCGTTCAATCCCGCGGCTCGGGCTTCCACGTCAAGCTCTAAGATGTTCAAGCCGAAGTTGCGCCCCACCACGAAACCTCGTTGAATTGGGTCGACAGCATCTGCGGCTGCCAGGGTGAGGCTCCTAACAGCGACGTTCGTGGTGATATTGCAGCCGGCGTTTTTCAGACCGAGGGGACGCGCATTGGCTGGGGCACGGGCAACAAAAGTGGCATCTTCTGGGGCCTCACCCTTGGCGATAAAGACCCCTCGAACATTGTTACCGTCGAACGGCGTCGAGTTCCCCTGCAAGATCCAGGCTAGGGTATCAGCTAGAACAGGTGCTCCAGAAGGGCGATGGGCCCAGGCAGCATAAGGAAGCCCATCTGGGCCAGGAGCACTCTTGGGTAGCCTACGGAGGGCCTTTTGAATTTGTTCAAGATCTGGAGGCTTGATGTTGGCAACGCCATGCTGGATCCCGAAGCGCTCGATATACATCGTGGCCTGGGGCTGCTCGATGGGCTTCTTACTAAAGACTTCCCCCCAATGGTGCGCAAGCTGGTCCAGGCACTCATGCGGATCAGAAGTCATTCCCCCCCCCCCCCTGGAAGATGGATGCCTTGCAGACAAAGTTGTCTCCCGAAAGGAAGCCGGTCGTCCTCGCCGCTCGAGGCCTCTAAGTTTACGTCTCAGTCTTGCGTGCACCTTTGCTGGGGGCGACTCTCCTGCTTGCTGACGGGCACGCTGAACAGCAGCTTGGTTGACCCTGAAGTTCAGCTCATTGGTGCAGATCGCGAAGGCATCGGGATATGTGATCTCGACGGCACCAGAAAGAGGCCGCACTCGAATAAACCGCCCAGCCAGAGGATGAGAACGCTGTTTTTTTTTTTTCGGCAAGCCCACGGCCCTGCTTCCAAGCCGCCCCCCCCAATAGACCTGGAGACAAACAGTTGGGCTAAAAGACTTTGAGGTTTACGGGGGGCGATGATGTCCCTGGCAACTCTGGCTGCCTCTTTCATCACAGACTTGTGAAAGGCGAGAATCTCTGGCTGCGTCATCTCGGCGCAGCCGGCTTGCCGAAGGACCTGCGAGATAAATGCCTGATATTCAGGACGCTCAAAGACTTCTGGGTGGATCGGGCGGTCCTCAGGGTCCAATGGCTTCCGGGGACATATGGTCAGGATATGGGCAGCATGATCAGAAATCGCTTTTCGATGAAAGACCTCTGGAAGGCCACGGACCTGACTCGAGACTGCCGCCGGCGCAATAGCCCACCCAGGTAAACAGACAAAGGCGCGGTCGATCTTCGAAAGGGTGTACTGCGCAGCACAGAAATGCGTGTAGTCCTCCCCTTCCACCTCCACCATGGCAGAAGATACTCTCGCCCACCCCGTACTCCTCTCCTTTCTCCATTGTTGGTCACGCTCCACCTCTTGCCTAATCTGAGCGCCTCCAGCAGACGGGCCATCAGCGCGAAGCACAGCTGGTGGTTCGCTGGCTAGGTTGAAATCGCCATGCACGATGACTAGGCATTCGCCTGGTCGGATAGCTGCAGCCTGCTGATCGGCAAGAATGAGCCTGATAATTTCATCCCGAGTCTGAATCGACTAACCGAAGTTGCGAATGTTATAGTGAATGACCGGGACATTCTCCCCGAACGTAAGTTGTAATTCCAAAGCTCTTCCTCCTGCCAAAATTTGCCGATCCTCAACAGGAGGGAACCGATGACCAATGTTCCCAAAATCTGGGCAAAAGGTCACTGCACCTCCCGCGGGGTGACCTGGAACAGCAGGGAGAAACGAGCCGAACGCCTTAAAAGTTTTGCGAGCATTGCACAGGAAATCGTTGACCTCGCGCATTGACCCATGAGCCTCTTGGACCCCCGCAATAGCACCAGGAACCAGGAGATCCCGAAGATAGGTAAGCTTTCTAGAACGGGTAGGAATATCATGGTGGAATAACGCTCGGGCATTCCAGGATATAGAGGAAAGGGGCATCGGAATAGCCGAAATCGCCCCAGACGTCCCAAGGGAAGACGACGGCCTGGCTGCCCCAGGCGACGGCTCAGTAGAACCAGATGGCCCCGAAGACCTTGGAGGCGTACCCGAGGAAGACCTAAGCCTGGAAGCCCCAGACGACGAGCCAGAAGACCCAGAAGGGGGCCTCGGAGGTCCCGATGGAGCCCACGGAGCAGACGACGAGCGAGAAGGTCCAGAAGCCCTGGTAGCACACGAGGGTTGAAAGGGGGTCGCTCCAGTCGGCGCAGAAGGGGGCGAAGAACGGGAGGAAGAAGAGGAAGATTCCGACGAACCCGAAGTCGAAGAGGAACAGGAAGGAACGGGCGAGGGGTCACACTCAGTGCTGCGCGCTGCTGTCGCTGGTGGTCTGGATGTGGAAGCTCCCGCCCATGCTCGCATCACCGCGCTCAAGGCTCCACTGTGTAGACGTTGTCTGCTGCTGGATCGCGGGTTGAATCGCATTCTCGATCTCGGCTCGGTCGAGGCCCAGCGCCGCAATGTTCTCGACTGCCCACTCCACGGTGGTCGGCTGCTCCTTGTGCACCACCACGCGCAGGATTGGCTTCCACTGATGGCTAAGTTCTCCCCGATGCTTGTTGATGAAGACTTCTCGCTACGGGAAGGCCTGGATGAATGCGCGCTTGATGGCCTTCAGTGTGATCTCCATGAGAATCTGTGCCTGTGACTTGTCAGGGCCGATGTGCAACTCTTGCTGGACTCCAGTCATGTCGGCCACCACGAACCTGCGCCAGTCGTTGGGCCCACGCTTGAGGAACATGAGTGCCTTAGAGGTACGGCGAGCCGCAAGACCTGCTTGTCCTTTGAACTGGATGTCGAAGCGCTTCGCCGCGGGCTCCCCGACAATCGCATACTCAGAAGACGGACAGTTGGCGGCCTCCATCCACTCCTGAATTGCGACATTGACCTGCTCTTTGGTAACCAGAGTGCGGCATCTGGACACCACGATGGTAGGGTTGGGGTCTCTGTCGAAGCTCGTGTCGGTCTCAATCTTCGGCTTCTCAGCTCGCATAATGCCGAGGGTGTCCTCAAGCTGCTTGATCCTTGCCTCCAAGGATTTCGTATACTGTTCAGTCTTATTCTGTCTAACTTCGACCGTTCCCATCCTGCTCTCAACCTGAGAACCCAAACTTGTACAGGCCGTCTGCACCGTTGATGCGAGCGAGGAGACCTGTGTGCGGATGGCGCCGATGGAATCCATAAGAGACTTCTGAACCTCATCAATATAGTTCTTGAGCTCGTGTGCTTCTTGTTCTCCAGGCGGAAACGTGGGCGGCTCCCAGAATTCGCCCTCAGCTTCGTCGTACGAGTCGGTGGCACCGCTTCCTTTGCCCTCCTTGCCCCCTTTCGGCCACTTGTGGGCAGGAGCCTCAGGATGATGAGAAGCACCACCACGATCAGGAACGGCACTCTGCTGCGCATGCTCTGGCATCGCGTCGTCCTTACAGACCAGTGGTCTGCGAGCGGACAGCCCGTCGCGAAACGAGAGTGAACAGAAGGGACCGTGGACAGCGCCCCAAGCCGTCAGAGCCAGACAGGCAACGGACGGGCCGCAAAGCTAATCGCTGATTCTCGGGCGTCTATAGCCCTTCACCACGTTTGGCCTTGAGCCAAAATGGCTACGGGAATCCTCCTCTTCCTCCTCCTCCTCCTCCTCCACCTTCCCCATCCTCCTCCTCCTCTTCCTTCTCCTCCTCCTCCTCCTCCTTCTCGACAATTACACAAAATGAATACTACTCTCCTCTCTCCCCTGGCGACGTCCGGGAAATGGCCGGCCCACCTCCGCGTACGGCTTCTTTACACATAGGATTCCCAGGAGACGAGTTGTCGCTTGGGTTGTTTTTCGAAGTGCTGCTCTCGCTGAGGCGCTGGCTTCATTTTCGGGCCACCGCTCGTTCCGAATCGTGCTCCCGCTGCACCGCTGGCCTCATTTTCGCGCTTCTGCTCGTTCCGAATCGTGCTCCCGCTGCAGCGCTGGCGTCATCATTTCCAGCGCCATGCCACGGCATGGTTTCCGGTCCTTCCAGACAGGCTCCCAAATCCGGAAAATGGCCCCACGAAAAAACCATCGGAAGTGGTTCCACATTCGGTGTCGATTCGTTATTCTTGGGGGTCGCAGAAGCCCCCCCCCACTTTGGGGCGTCGCCGCGCTATGCTATGTCAAGCTCCGTGTCCTCCGAATCGTGCTCCCGCTGCAACGCTGGCCTCATTTCCGCGCTTCCGCTCTTTCCGAATCGTGCTCCCGCTCCAACGCTGGCGTCATTATTTCCAGTGCCATGACACGGCATGGTTTCGGTACTTCCAAATAGGCCCCAAAATCTAGAAAATGGCCCCCCGAAGAAACCGTCGGCAGAGATTACGCATTCGGTGTCGATTCCGTAATTCCCTACATAGGCTCTGCCTAGAAGGGTTCTTACTCTCTTAGCTTAAAGGGCCGGGCAGTGCTAACCGCCCTGGGCGGTTCCCCCAGTCCCCGCCCCGCGGTTCCCCCAGTCCCCTGAGAGCTTTAGCTTTAGCTTTAGCTTAGCTTTAGCTTAGCTGTAGCTTAGCTTCAGCTTAGCTTTAGCTTAGCTTTAGCTTAGCTTCAGCTTAGCTTCAGCTTAGCTTTAGCTTAGCTTTAGTTTAGCTTTAGCTTGGCTTTAGCTTGGCTTTAGCTTTGCGGCACCTTAGCGTTAGCTTCGCTTTAGCTTAGCTTGAGCTTTAGATTTAGCTCAGCTTTAGCTTAGCTTCAGCTTAGCTGTACCTTAGCTTTAGCTTAGCTCCAGCTTAGCTTTAGCTTAGCTTTAGCTTAGCTGTACCTTAGCTGTACCTTAGATTTAGCTTAGCTTTAGCTTAGCTTTAGCTTGGCTTTAGCTGAGCTGCACCTTGGCTTTAGCTTAGCTTTAGCTTAGCTTTAGCTTAGTGTTATCTTAGCTGTAGCTTAGCCTTTACCGTAGCTTTAGCTTAGCTTCAGCTTAGCTTTAGCTTAGCCTTTACCGTAGCTTTAGCTTAGCGTTACCGTAGCTTTAGCTTATCTGCACCTTAGCTTTAGCTCAGGTTTAGCTTAGCGGTAGCTTAGCCTTAGCTTAGCTTTAGCTTAGCTTTAGCTTAGCTTTAGCTTAGCTTTAGCTTAGCTTTAGCTTAGCTTCATCTTAGCTTTAGCTTACCTTGAGCTTAGCTTAGCTTAGCTTTAGCTTAGCTTTAGCTTAGCTTTAGCTTAGTTTTAGTTTAATTTTAACTTAGCTTTAGCTTAGCTTTAGCTTTACTGTTCGTACTAATGCTGCTTTCCTAGGGGCTCCAACTCCTATGTAGGGTCGCACTGGGATATTTGTTTGGGCCGCAAGAGCCCCCCACCAAACACTTTTGGACGTCACCACGCCATGCTTTGTCATGCTACGCGTTGATCTTCAACACCATGCTATGCCATGTAATGCTATGCCACGCTGCGACTCCAGATTGTGCGAATGGAGAAGAGATCTACGCCATGATACGGGATGGGAGCGAGGGGGATAACGTCAGATATGATGCGACCGCACCTAGCTTGTCCTCTCCCCGCTCCTTCTCCTCTCCTTAAACATCATCTTCCTTCTCTTCTTTCTCTTCCTCCTCCATTTCGTAGCTGTTTTTCTTTCGACTCAGGCAAGCTCACTTGCATAGCATTCCCGCCCCCCTCCGCCAGCTTTTCCAACACATTTGGGCCGGAAAGGCATGTAATAGTGCCCCGACTTGCGTGGGGTCCAAATTTCCTATCAGGCCTCTCCCCGCCCCCCGCCCCCCCCCATGCAAATAGACTGCACGTGGCCCGCATCGTAAGGATGCGGGATAAGCATGCAAGGGCCTTGCAAGCCCATTCCGAAACCTCTCGAGCGGGGCGCGGCCAACAAGAGTGGCCAAGGACGGGCCGAAGGGGCAAGGATTCAAGGGTACCCTTGGGAAGGGTGCCCACCCTCACCATGCGGGTCGACTGCAGTCCTCGCGCCCCGCGGCGCTCCCGAAGAATGGACAGGAGAGACCAGAATCAAGTCGGGCGTGTCCCCCTGCATGGGAATTTTTGACGACACATGAAAACTACTACAAACATACTCCCAAATGGCCAAATAGATACTCAAAAAATAATCCCCAGACTATGTTTTGACTATTTTAAACTATTCCCCCTGCAGAGGGACACGCCCGAACTGAAACCAGAATCGAATCGACACGTCGGATCGGTGATCGGCGCGACTCGGATCGGAGGACATCGGCAGCCGAGCCGAGACGGGTCGAGAATCGGCAGACGTCGGCAGGCTTGTGGTTCTCCAGTCAGAAATATCGGAACCCGAATCGGAATCCCGAATCGAATCGAATCGGAATCGGGAGCCCTCGAAGTCGCTTCGAAGCGAATCGAATCGGAAGCACCGAAAAGAACCCTGAGTGGGCGGCCTGGCGAGGAGCCGACAAGAAAATCGGGTGTCCCAAAACCGTGTGGTGACAGACCCGGCGGTGACCTCGAAATCCGCAAAGACCTCACCGCACGGTCCGTCACCACACGGTTTTGGGACCCTGGAGGCTCCAGTCGCCCGAGACATCCTCGGAGAACGACCCAAGTCCCAAAACCGTGCGGTGACCCCGAATCCCCACCGACTCACCACACGGTGTGGTCACCACCACGTTTGGGAGCCCCCGAGAAAAGGTGCCGAGTTTCGCGGCCGTAGCCCCGCCCGGTCCGGAGCTTGTCTTTGGGCAGATCCGAGGAGAGGCGGGCCCAGATGCGGCGCCTCTCGTCCGCATACGCCTCCTCGGAAGCGGGGTCGCTCGGCCAACCCTGCGGGAGGGAAGGAGGAGGAGGAGGAAGGGGAGGAGGAGGAAGGGGAGGAGGAGGAAGGGTAGGAGGATGAGGAGGAGGAGGAGGAGGAGGAGGAGGAGGAGGAGGAGGAGGGGGAGGAGGAGGAGGAGGAGGAGGAGGTTGAAGAGGAGGAGGAAGAGGAGGAAGGTCCATAGTAAACCCAAGATGCATCAGGCGATGCTGCAATTCACCATCCCGTCCCCCCTCCATCAGAAGTCCATGCAAGTCTTCGCTTCCACTGCGTGCGCCCCCTTTTGAATGACGAGCGGCCGGTCGGCCCGCAGTCGGACGAGAACGCCTGTTGTAAAGGATCTTCCCTCCAATCGAAAGACGCCAAAAGAAACCCCGTGTTGATGGGCAAATGCCCTCCATCCGTGTATGCGTTGCAGAACGTCAAAAACATGGACGCATGTCCAGCGGAAGTCCTACGCGAGAATCTTTCAAGGAGCCCCCAGGACAGCGTCGTTTTGACAAATGCATGCCGTCCATCCGTCTTAACGTTGCAGGATGCCGCTGACGTGGACGTACGCCTCGCAGACGTCTCATTCGAGATCCCCGCTTCGACAAAGGAGTTGCCATCCATCCGTGTTAGCTGTTGCTGAAGATGGAACGCGGGATCTGCAAGGTCGACGAAGGGTCAACTGAGTGTAGATGTTGGGCTTTGTATCCGAATGCGCGTGGGGCCAAGGGGAGACCCCAATGCGGTGGGGGCGTTACTTACGGAATGTGCCCAGGAGGCTGCAGACTCTGTGGGGTTTCTTATCCTGCGGAAATCGCGTGTGGTCCACGCGCCAATGCGATCTGCATTCATCTGCTCTTTGGGTCCTCCTGCGGCGACGATGTAGACGAGGATGTGGATGCTGTTTCTGCCAGGGCCAACGGCGAGCCTAAGAACGCTTGGGGACGGATTGTGGCTTCTGGGAGCGCCTGGGGGCGTCTTGGGGGCACCTTGGGCAATCTGGGGACGAAGGGCAGCCCCCTCCCTTTGATACCTCCCCCGTCGGACGGGAGGGTCCCAGGGCAGGGTCGGGGGGGGAGGGTTCAGATGTGCATCCCCTCCTGGGGGCCCCAGGGGCCTCAGAAAGTACGAAGCAGGCCAAGAGCGCCCGAGAGGCCGCGGAGACGGTCCAAGAGGGTCCCAAATCGCCAAACGATCGGTCCAAAAAGCCTTCACGCCCTCCAGACGGCCCAGGAGGCCTCCAGGACGCCCCAAAGCGCCTCCAAGAGCACTCCCGACACGACCCCAAAAGGCCAAATTCATTGATTTTCCGAACGTGTTTGTAAGATTTGGGGGCGTTCTCGCCGTTTCCACTTCCCGCCGCTCCGAAACGGCACAACAGGCCCCCAAGATCGCCCCAAGACGGTCCAAGAGGCCTCCAAGAGAGCCCCCAAACAGCCCAAGAGGACTCCAAGACAACCCAGAATGCCTCCAAGACGTCCCAAGAGGCCCCGAAGACGGATACAAGAGCGTGCCCAGAAGGGGGACCCGAACGGACATGTCGAGCCCTCGGCCTCAAGAGGCTCCCAGGAGGCCCCAAGAGGTTCCCAAGAGGGCAAAACGAGGTCCCCAGGAAGCTCGAAGAGACCCCCAAGAGGCTCCCAAGAGGCCCCCTATGAGGCTCCCAAGAGGCCCAAGATTCCTCCCCAGAGGCGCCAGAGAGATTCGTAGAGACCCCGAGAACGACCCCTGATGACTCTGGCCCACGTCAGCGTCGTCGTCGTTTGGCGGTGCGCAAAAAGGGAGTGGAGGGAGAAGGGAGGGCTCCTTAGAAGAAAACTGCTTCTTAGCAGGCGCCGGCCTTACATCTATAGATAAGGCCCGCGCCATCCAAGAAGCAGGGGAGTTTCTAAGAAGCCCTCACCCCTCCCCCCACCCCCCCTTCCGCGCGTGGCCGAGTCGTTGCCGCTGCCGCCGTTGTCGTCGTCGTCGTCGTCTCCCTCCTTCAGGGTCGGCGGCGCCGGCCAGAAGGCCTTCGCAATCGGATTCGGCGAGGGGTGCCCGAAACGTATCAGCTGATTCTGTAGATTCCATCGGCTTCTTGTTTGTGTTCTGCCTTGTGTACCCAGGGGCTCTTCGCGGCCTGGGGGTGGGTCGGCGTTGAAAGATCAGCGGAGCGCACCGAAAGCTGTGTTTCGCATCGGATGGTGAGAGTTGGGTCGCGCGTGGCTGAAGTGAGGTTCTGCGGTGCGGATTGTTGTTGTTGGTGGTGTTGTTGGTGTTGTGTTGTTGTCGTTGGTGTTCTTGTTGGTGGTGCTGTTTGTTGTTTGTTGTCCGTTGTTTGCCTGTTGCATATTGTTTGTTGCTTGTTGTCGTCGTCACCCCTTGCGACCCTGGACCCGAAGGCCGGGCAGTGGCAGCAAGCAACGGCAGTGGAGCGGGATACACAAGGCGTCATCAAGTACAGGCGAGGACCGACGTATGCGAGAAAATCTGGCAGTGACAGCAAGCAGTGGTGAGGCAGCTGGGCACCAGATGGCATCATTTAGGTCAAATGACCTCCTGCGCCAGCGCCGAGCAGGTCACTGATGGCTGCAGGCGACGCAGAGGACTGAGGGACGAGACTGGTAGGTCATGTGCGCCTGCGAGTTGGCGGCCAAATCGGGCCACCGTGATCTCGTCGGGCCCCTCTGGCAGACAGAGAGGAACCCAGAAGGTTCTGGGGAGCGATTGGACGCCTGACTTCGGACCGAGGGAGGAGCAGGAACGAGGAGGTGAACCGGGGGGGACGAGAGGGCAGGAGAGCAAAGGGTAGGGCAGCTGGAGGCTGGAGAATCAGCTCACGCCGCCGGCTGTCCTGGCGCCTCCTGGCGCCTGGAGGCGCCCGTGCATCGAGGACTGGGCCCGACGGCGCGGCGGGAACCCTCCGCAGGCGGGGATTGCTCCTGTCTGGGTCTGTTCTCGGGCTTCCTCGTCGCGCCGCGGGGTCGGCGCGCAGAGTAGAGCAGTGTCGAATGGAATGTTCGTGCAGCGGAGGGCTCTTCACTCCCACGTGCTGTTTGCATCTTGCCTGTTGGGTAGTGCTTGTAGCCTGTCTCGAGCAATGGCTTGAGCGGTGGAATTTATATAAGGATGTTGCTTCGCAACTGTTCCGATTCCGATTCCGATGCCCTGCCTCCCCACTCCCTCCCTCCCCTCCCTCCCTGCCCCCCCCTCCCTCCCTGCACTCCCTCCCGCCGCAGCTGATCTCGCAGCCCCCCCTCCCCACTCCCTGCCCTGCCCTCTCGCCCCGCCTGAGTGTGCACCGGGTGCGACGAGAGCGCCGCGGGGAGCCAGGAGAGCGCCGAGGGAGAGCAGAGCAGCGCCGATGATCCGATGAGGTCAACCACCTTGAGACAACCGCACCCTGCAGGGCCACAAGGGAAAACAAAAAACGGATCAGGCGTTCGAGAACCACTTGAGGGGCCCGAGATTCTGTGGGGCCCTGCAGGGGGATTCCACTGGCATATCAGCGAGACCCCCAAAAAGGGGACACCTAGGGGGCTCGCCTATGCACTCCCTCCACTGAACAGGGCCGAGGGACGGCGACGCATTAAACCGACCCCAGCACAACCCCTTTCAGTCCTCCTCGGCACGGCGCGGCACAGCCCAAACGTCGGAGGTCCGCAGGGAACCCGAGAGACGACCCTCGCCCAGGGAACTCGCGGCCAGCCGAAGCTGGCGAGAGGCCTCCGAAAGCCTCTGGAGCGTCTCAACGCCGAAGGAGGCCTGAATGGGGAGGGTCCTAAAGAAAAGTCTAACCTCCAGGGCCCCATCCGAGTACTCGAGGATCGGGGAGAGGGTCCGAGCCTGGAGGGCGAGGAGGGTTCCGTCTGGGAGGCGGCCCTGGAGGTACAACTCCGCGGTACGGCGCGAGCCGTTGATGGATTGCAACCTGAAACGGGCAGGTCGACTCATAGCTCGTCGTCGTCCTTGTCCTTGTCCCTGCCGTCGGGCGCCGCCGCTGGTTTGTCCTTCATCCCGAGCTGCGCCAGCAGCTTGGAGGCTTCGCGCTCCAGCCCGCCTCTCGGCGGCGCCCCTGGGAGAAAGCGCACGGTCTGGTCCTTCTTGTCCGTGCCTGCCGCCATGACCGTCTGCTGAACCGCCTCCATCAGCGAAGCTGTGCCGTCTCCCCAAGGGTTCGCCTGCTGCGGGATGCCGAGCATGATCTGGAGCTTGAACCTGTCGGGCTTGGTGAGCTTCTTCTTGTCGTACCAGCAGGCCTTGAGTCGGAAGTGGCGGCAGTGGATCGCCAGCGTCTCGAGCGCCGACGGGGCTAGGATGACCTTCCGCCAGTAGTCCTGGAACACCGTCTGCGCTGCCGCTGGAGTCGTGCTGGCCCCCTCCGTGCTGCAGGCCCACTTGATGAACGCCTTGAACACGTGCGGCCAGGGGGGGCCGTGCTGGTGGTCCTTGCCGTCGGCCTTGCAGTTCTCGGCGTACGTCTTGCCCGTCTCCTGCAGCACCTTGACGAACGGGACCTCTGCCCCGACCATGTACGAGGTGTAGCAGGCGCCAGTCACCTCGGCCAGCTCGCGCGCGTTGGTGAGGGCGAGCCTCGTGAGGACGACCAGGAGCGCCGCCAGCGCTCCTCCCTTGCCGTTCTTCTGGTTGGCCTGCGCCTCTTGCCCGAGCTCCGCGAGCAATCGGGCCTGCTTGGCACCCTTGGAGTCGCTGGCCTCCAGGCCCTTGCGTTTCCCGACCGCCCAGCTGGGCTCGTCGAGATCCATCGCCTCCAAGCACGAGCGGGAAGTCCTCGAAATGGATGCGCGTATGGAGGTGGAGAGCAGGCTCGGAAAGAACTTGAGCCTCACATAGTCGGCAACAGAATGGGCCTGTCGGCGGGGCAAGCTCGAGAGTGGTACTGAGCTGAACCTTGCAGAAGCCCGAAGCGAACGAGTCCAGCACGTGGTTGTAAGCCGAGTTGCGAGACTGGAACCTGCTGCAACACAC
>CAUYUJ010017015.1:383176-390676 GCA_963575745.1 Prorocentrum cordatum | reverse complement strand
CTTGCCATCGATCTCACTATGGATCTCGCTATCGATCATGCTATCAATCGATCCATCCCTCTCACTATCGATCTCATTGTCGGTCTCCCTGTCAATCCCACTGTCGCTCTCACTACGGGGCACCGACGAAGCACTGGCGGAACATCCGCGGGACACCTCGGGCCGACGCTGGACAACCAGGGGGAGGGCGGTCTTGTGGCCCGGCGGCGCCCTGGCCGGAGGCAAATGTTTTCCTCTCGCCTGACCACGCAACTTCGCCTCGTCCGCACGCACGGCACGAACACGAAACCAAAGCTGATTTCCCGGGAAGGGCGGGGGGCCTCCGTTCCAGTGCGATCTCACCCCGTCACCTCCGACCAAGAACCCCAGCGAATTCCTAGGAATTCCTGGGGCCTCATGCGAATCTGTACGCCGAGCCCGTTCGACCCCCTGCCCCCCCCGGGGATCCTTCGGAATACTTAAATGCCCTTCGGGACTTTAATGATCTAAAGGATGTTCACATCATTCTCTGGAGTTGCTCAGTATCCTCAGGAGTTGCGTGGAATTCAAAACTATCCAGAGGAATGCTCAGGCACCCATGCGAATCCGTTCGCCGAGCCCGTCTGGTCGACCCCAACGAATCCGTCGGAATGCTAAGTGCCCCCTGATAATTCCAAACGGTCTGTTTGGCTGCCTGTAGTAATGTAATGAACCTGCGGACTCCGCAAGGGTCCTGGTGATCCTCAATAATCCAAATCCTAAGGAGCCCTAAAACCTCAGGATTCTAGGGAGTCCTCAGGGATCAGGAGGAATTCATGTAACCAGAAAGGCTCCCTACTGAATCCCCAGGAGGTGTTGGGAACCTTGAGGAAGTCCTCCTCCGCATCGTCAACTTGATACTGCTACTGCTGCTGCTGCTGCTGCTGCTGCTCCTCCTCCTCCTGCTGCTGCTCCTCCTCCTCCTCCTCCACTTCCTCCTCCTCCTCCTCCTCCTCCTCCTCCTCTTCCTCCTCCTCCTCCTCCTCCTCCTCCTCCTCCTCCCCCCCATTCTCTGCTCGCGGCGCCTCTTGTCAAGCCAACGGCCGAGAAGCCATGGTGCAAATAGGGGCTTCAACACATATGGCGAGGAACCAACGTCAAAACCATGGTGGTCATTATCCCGGGTTGTGAACATTGATGCACGTGAGAACTTCCACAGATCCGCCGAAACCGAGTTAAAACACACGAAACTGACGTTTGTAGTTCCCGTAATTGGTTGTCCTCGGATCTGAACTAACTGTTGTTTACAATGGTGTCTCGGCCTTTGCATTGCGAGCGAAAGGCGCCGCGAGCACCTGCGAATCCCACTTGAGGACTGCTGGAGCGAAACTGTCACCTGAAGCGGAAGCCTCCGCAGGCCTATGGCGCGAATCTGTAAACGAAGAACCGCAGACTCGCCCAGGCCTGCATCGACGCTGGCGCCCTTCCTCTTCCTCCTCCTCCTCCTCCTCCTCCTCCTCTTCCTCCCTCCCACCTCCCCTTCTCGTCACCCTCTCCGTCTTGACACGTCCCTCCTGCTCCTCCTCCTCGTCCTCCTGATTCTTGTTGTTCCACTTCCTCCGCCCACCCCTCCACCCCCCTCTTCAACATCGTCCTCGTCTCCCTCCTTGGTTTCCTCGACCTCATCATCCCCCTACTTGTATAAACGACGCAGCGTACCGCAATTGCCAAGAGTGAGGGGGCGGCTGGGATGTCGGCGGTCTGCGAGGCTCTGAACAAGCACGCCGCAAGCGCTGGATCTTCACAAAATATCCAACGTGCCCGCCGCAGGCGCAGATCGTTCCGTTCAGATAATGTGAGGGGTCGCGGGCCGGGTCGCGGGTGGGTCGCGGGTGGGTCGCTGGTGGGTCGCAAGTGGGTCGCGAGCCGGGTCGCGGGTGCGTGCCGGGTAGGTCGCGGGTGGGTCGCAGGCCAGGTCGCGGGTGGTTAGCGGGTGGGTCGCGGGCGGGTCGCGGGGTGGGTCGCGGGTGTGTCGCGGATGGGTCGCGGACCTGGTCGCGGGCCAGGTCGTGCAGGGGACGACGACAACAAACAACAAACAACCAACAACCAACAATGAACAAAACACACAAACAACAAACCACACAAACAAACAAACAAACTAGCCAACCGACAGACACACAAACACACAAACAAACACACACAAACAACAACACCACCCACGACAACAGCCACAACAACAACATCAACAACAGCACCAGCAACAACAACACCACCATGAACAACAACATCAACAGTAACGACGGCGACGACAACGACGACGACAACAACAATAACAATACCGACGACGGCACCAATCCGCAGCGCTGAACCTCACTTCGGCCACGCGCTCAGGGACAGCGAATGACCGTTCGGTCCCCTCACTCTGATCATTAGCTGTGCCCTACTCTCCCCCGCCCCCGCCCTTCGCTCCCTGCTTCATCCTTCACCCATGACCCTCATCATCCTACCATTAAACGGCTTCGCCTCCCTCCTCGCCCTTCCCGCTCCTTATGTTCACCCTTCACCCATTATCCTCCTCCACCCTACCACGATACGGCGTTGCCTCCCTCCTCGCCCTTCCCCTCCTCGCCCTTTCCCCATCCGCCATCCTCCTCCGCATCCTCCCCCCCTGCCTCGTCGCATTCTTCCTCCGCCTCCCCTGCTCCCTCTTGTAAGCCTCCTGCCGTTTGCGCTGCTCCCGTTCGATCCCGCCCTCTCCCTTTCCATGCGATCCTCCCGCTCCCGACACCCCTTCCCCTCCCCCCGCCTCCCTCCCTCCCTCATCCGTCCACAATTGTCGTCGTCGCCGTCGTCCTTTTCGTCCTCCTCCTCATCCTCCTCCTCCTCTCCTTCCCTCTTCCTCCTCTCTCTCCCTCCGCCCTTCGCCTCCCTCCTTCCTTCTCCGCTTTCTCTCCCTTCCTCCTCTTCATACCTCCTCCCTCCTCCCTCCACCACCCTCCTCCCCCCGCACTCTCTCCACCCGTCCCACCCCCCTCGTCGGCAGCCGCCTTCCTCCTCCCTCCTCCTCCTCCTGCTCCTCCTCCTCCTCCTCCATCATGTGTTGAGCGGACTTCGATACATATTTACATACGTACTTACATATATAGATATGTGTGTTATAGCGTCAGCCTCCTCCTCCTCCGCCTCCTCTGCCTCCTCCTCCTCCTCCTCCTCCTACCGCCCCCCCCCTTCCGCCCTCCCCTCCAAGACCCTGGGGCCTCTCGGGCTCGAGCCGCCCGATCACGCGGCGGGCGCCCAGCGACTCGAAGTACCCGCGCAGGGGCTCGGCGCGGCCGGACGACGCGACGACCTCGGAGCGGGGCTTGGGGGGCGAAGGCGGAGGGAGGCTGCTCCTCCTCCTCCTCCTCCTCCTCCTCCCCCCACTCCCTCCCCCCCTCCCCCTCCTCCGTCTCCCCCTCCCCGTGCCCATGCCCTGCCCCTGCCCCCCTCCCCCTCCTCCTCCTCCTCCTCCTCCTCCTCCTCCTCCTCCTCCCGCCGCCTCCTCCTCCTCCTCCTCCTCCTCCTCCTTCCCCTCCTCCCGCCGCCTCCTCCTTCACCTCCGGGGGGGGGGGTGGAGGACAGAGGTACGCAGAAGGCATCCATACACCACCACTGTGCCAGGTCAGGGCAATCCTGGCCCTGGCCTGGTGTAAACGCCCTCATGGCCGAGGCCAGGAGGGTCTCTGCACCATCGTGGGGCCCAGGACGGCCCTGGCCTGGCACGCTGGTGGTGCATGGATGCGATCGTGGGAAAGGGGGGGGGAAAGGGAGGCCAGGAGGAGGGAGGAAAGGATGGGGAAGGTGGGAGGGAAGGGCAGGTGGAGGGAGGGATGGGGAAGGCAGGAGGCGGAGGATGGAGGGAGCGGGGTGAGTGGTGAGCGAGTGAAGACAATCGCGATACGAGATCCAACGTGCCTTCGAGCCGCCCTTCTGAGCTCCATGTCGCAGGCGACGAAGAAGAGAACGAGAGCTGAGACTACGCGAGAGCCATGGCGCTGAGTGTGCCCCAACCACCCCCGCACTGTGCGCCCGAAGCTGCTGGCGTGAACGCGGACGAGGGAGTCCTGCTGGTCGCTGACGAAACACCAGCAGATGCCCCTGTCCACGTCCAACCTGAAGCACGCCTGTGACTGCAGTGAGGAGGAGTTTCGGTGAGCCCGTGGCCCCTGGGACCTCCTACTGCCTGCAGCCTCTGGACGGACGCCACCGTTGAAGCCTAGGAAGAGAACACTGCAACAGCCAGGTACACACGTGCAGCGAAATCAAAACCCACCGAGCTCCAGCCAATGTTGAAGAAACGCGACCGAGAGCACCATGTGTTCACCGATGGCCGCGCCTTGACAGAAACAAGCGCCCGACGAACATGCCCTGGCAGGGGGAGAATCCCGCGTGCACCTGGCACAAAGCCAGCAACTAAACCCGCATCAATCAAACACGGTCCCTGCTCCCCCACTGCTGCGCACAAAGAAGACGCTGGGTTGAATGCTGAGGGTTAGACCAAACCCACTACAGTGCACAAGCGTCGCGGCACTGCGCGCGACTGAGGACAGCCTGCTCGCTTGCACCGATCGCCTTCTCTCGCCGTCGGAGAAGCAACACAGAATAGGTCGAGATGCTCGCGCAGCAGCAGACCCGGCGTCCCCCAACCCCACGAGGAGGCGAAGGCGGCTAGGGTGAGAGAACCACGAGCCAGCTGAGCCGATGCTTGAGTATAAAGGAAGTGGGGGCGGGGTGAAGGAAAGTAGGATGAGGGATGCCCTCGGCGATGAGGGGGAAGTGGATGGATAGATCAGGGAGGAGTGAGGGATGAGGGGGAGGAGGGAGGGAGCACAGAGGAGGATGTGGAGGGGGGAGGGGGAAGGAAGGCTAGGAAGGAGGACCTGAACTGCTGGCTCCGGGGCGCCTTAGCACCCCCAGCACGCCGAGCTTCCTGGCGTCACCGCCCTGGGAAGCACGGTGCTTGTAAGCGCCCGTCATGGTGTGCACTCAAGGTCGCAGCAATCATCGGAAGGAAAGGGGGGAGGTATGAAGGGCAAAGAGGAGGGGGGAGGAGAGTGATGGGCAGGAGCGACAGGAAGGGAAACGGGGAAAGAGGAGGAGCAATGAGGGGGAGAGGGGCAAGAGAGTGAGGGGGAGGAGGGGGATGGAGAGGTGGGGGAAGGAGAGGAGGAGGAGGACGCTAGAACTAAGAAGACGGGGGATGGGGAGGAGGGGGAAGGTAGGGGAGGACGAGTGAAATCAACAGACAGCGGGCACTGCAGTGCCGTGGTGACGGAGGAGGAGGGGGGATCTCTCCACCATCCCCCGCCTGCCTCTGTCACCCTCCTCATGCACGGATTCTCCCCCGTCGACCCACCAGATTTGCCTGAGGGTCGCCTTGGGCGGTTTGCCCAAAACGCCCTTTGCAATGCATGGTTTCGAAACTTAGGGCTTCAGACTTCACGCATCTGTGCAGAATGGTCGCGATCCGTAGTCATAGCGCGGCTTCTCTCGCTTGTGCGCCATGCGCAGTCGAGAGAACACAGACACACAGACACACACACACACAAAAGACACACACAGACACACTGACACACCGACACACTGACACACCGACACACGGACACACAGACACACAGACACACAGACACACAGACACACTGACACACAGACACAATGACACACTGACACACAGGCACACAGACACACAGACACACAGACACACTGACACACAGACACACAGACACACAGACACACAGACACACAGACACACCGACACACAGGCACACAGGCACACCGACACACAGACACACCGACACACCGACACACTGACACACAGACACACAGACACACTGAAACACAGACACACAGACACACAGACACACAGACACACAGACACACAGACACGCAGACACACAGACACACAGACACACAGACACACAGACACACAGGCACACACAGACACACTGACACACAGACACACAGACCCACAGACACACAGACACACAGACACACCGACACACAGACAGACACACAGACACACAGGCACACACGCACACAGACACACTGACACACAGGCACACAGGCACACAGACACACTGACACAGACACATAGACACACAGACACACAGACACACAGACACACTGACACACTGACACACAGGCACACAGACACACAGACACACAGACACACAGACACACCGACACACTGACACACAGACACACACAGACACACACAGACAGACACACTGAAACACAGACACACAGACACACAGACACACTGACACACAAATACACAGACACACATAATCACAGACACACAGACACACAGACACACAGGCACACCGACACACTGACACACCGACACACAAGCACACAGACACACAGACACACCGACACACAGACACACAGACACACAGACACACAGACACACCGACACACAGACACACAGACATGCACAGACACGCACAGACACGCACAGACACGCACAGGCACACACACACACAAACACACTGACACACACACACACGCACACACACACGCACACACGCACACACACGCACACGCACACGCACCCGCACAAAACACACGTAAACACCCACACAGACATCCGCACAGACAGACACACACACACACGCTTTGTGGCGGTCGCGGCCTCGCGCGCAGCGACGGGGCGGAGCAAGTCGGAGCAGCAGGGGAAAAGCGCGGCAAGGAACTCAGGCGGGAAACACACGCGCACACACACAACACACGCACACACACACAGACACTACACACTTGTTGGCGGTGGCGGTCTCGCGCGGGGCGGCGAGGCGAAGTGAGTCAAGTACGGCGACCGAAGCCTAGGCCAGTGCCTACGCACACACAGACTCCAGGCACACACATGTGCAAACACACACGCATCACACGCACAAACACACAAACACACACAACACACATGCACACTCACGCACACAAACACAAACACACACACACACACACACACGCACACGCACACGCACACACACACACACACGCACACACGCACACGAAAGCTCGCGCATGCGCACGTGCACGCGCCCGCCCGCCCGCCCGCTCGCCCGCCAGCACACACGCACGCTCTCACACAGACACACACACGACTCACTTTTTGGCGGTAGCGGACTCGCGCGCAACGACGCGGCTGTGAAGACACACGCCCAAACACACACGCACACACGCGGACGCACGCACGCACGGACGCACGCACAGACACACACACACACACACACGCGCACACACACACACACACACACACACACACGCACGCACGCACGCCCACACGCACACACACACACAAAAACACACACACACACACACCGCCCCCCGCTCCCCCCGCCCCCCTCCCTTCCCCCCCACCCCCTACCCACACACACACACAAACATACACACACACGCCACACACAGACACAGACACACACACAAACAGACATACACCACACACACACACGCACGCACGCACGCACGCACGCACGCACACATACACACACACACACGCACACA
>CAUYUJ010017015.1:348176-378176 GCA_963575745.1 Prorocentrum cordatum | reverse complement strand
TTGTTGCCCGTCACGACCACACTGTCGCCCGGGGAGAAGGCGCCCGAAGAACATTCGACCACTTCACCGGCAGCGTCGATCCCAGGCACAATGGGGAACTTCCCCGGCGGCGTGACCACTCCTGGCCTGCCCTGCACGGTCATCCCGTCCTTGTAGTTGAGCGAAGAGAAGCGCACTCGGATGGTGGCCGTCGCCTCCTTGTCCTGCCTAGGCAGCTGGCCGACGGCATTCACCTGCTTCACGTCGCAGGAAATCAAGCCTTGTAGGAGAACAAACTCCATACACCGACGCTTTTTCCCGACCCTGCGCTGAAATTCGCATAGGAACGCGGATCCTGGTGTATAAGGGATCCTGGTGTATACATGTTTCGTTGTCCCCATTGGAAAAAAAGGTGAAACGTGTACACCACACCACCCCGACGTCGTCCCCGACCCTCAAAACGTTGTGGGATTGAAACACAAACCGCCACTGGTAATGTATATGTTCCAGTTTCCGACCTTGCTTCCCAGCGTCCACCACAAGCGCCTTGAAAGTCTCCCGCGCGTCAGGAGCAGAGGCTGCAAGCGGGCGAAGCTGGCTCTGCAGGCGCAGCAAGCGCTGGTGCGCTCGCAAGCCACGGCGCGGCAGCATCGTCTCGAGGCTGGCTCGAAAGAGAAAGGCGCCCAAGCGAGGCGGAGGGTGGTAACGAGTGGAAGTGGGAAAGCAAAGGCTGCAGTTAGGTCGGGCATGTCCCCCCTACGAGGGGATATTGGACGAAAAATCAAACATACATAGTGCACACAACTAGTCAAGAAGTATTCCACAAATCGTCCCCATACTATGTTTTACTATTTTTGAATAGTCCCCCTGTAGAGGGACAGGCCCGACTGAAAGCTGTATGGGAGGCCGATGGTGCAATTGACCTCTCTCGCTTACCAAAACACCGTAGTGAAGCTCGAGGTGACTCTCGTCCCTAGCCGATTAATTCGCGCATTCCGTGTGCGAGGCCACTTTGAGACTCCCTGAATGCTCACATGTACTTTGTGCACATGCCACAGACCAAGACGATCTTGCTATCCACCACCGTGCATCTGGGAATGGAGTGGGCGTGTCCTCAGGTCCTTTGCCTCATCCCCTAAGCCTCAGTCCTCAACCCGGAGGAGTTTCTCAAAAGGGTCCTGACCCCAGATTGCCAACTCTCCCTGGGCTTGCCGCGGCTCCCCCGCATCTTCCCGCATGCTTGTTTGTTCGGGCCCAAGAGGGCCCAAAAACGGACCAGAAGGGCCCAATTCTACTCCCAAGAGTGCTTCGAGACGCCCGGAGATCGCTCCAAGACGCCCAAGACGGACCCAAGACGGTCCAAGATCAAAACGGACGCCCCAAGAGGTCTCCAAACGGACTCCCGAGAAGGCCCCGAAAGGCCAACATCATGGCTGGTTGAATGTGTTTGGTCTCTTCGCCTTGTCGGCTTTCCGACGTTCCGAGACAGCCCCAAAGGAACCCCAGATCGCCCCAAAACTGCCCCAAAAACCGCCAGGAGGGCCCAAAAGGGACCCACGACGGCCCAAGAGGCGCCCAAGACGGCCCAAGAGGGCCCCAAGACGGTCCCAAGAGTGGTCCGAGAGTAAGACCACGAAGCGAAAATTCTAGCTCTGCGCTCCGAGAGGGCCCCAGGAGGCCCCCCGAGGGGCCCCCACGGAGGCCCCAGGGAGGCCCCAATAGGCTCCCAAGAGAAACCCGACGAGGCCCCGAAGACGCCCCAAGAGGCCCCCAAGGGGCCCAGAAGAGGCCTCCAGGCAGTCCCACAGAGGCCCCCCACGAGGGCTGCCGCGACCTCCCAACGAGCACCCTAGAGGCCCATTCGACAATATACCTACGAGTGCCGCTGTCGCCGATCTCTGAGCTTCCCCGAGGTGCCCCCCACGGCTTCCGTGGCCTCCAAGGCCATCGGGAGAGAACCTGCCGACGACACAGTTTTCACTAGAACCACGCGCGCTTCGCGGGCTCCCTCGCATCAGTCGAGTAGCGCAGGCAGGGGGACCTCTGCTACAATTATTTGGGCCACACCTGCGCAAAATTGGAAAAACAAACACAAGTGAACACCTCTCTCGAAAAAGATTCGGATCAAGCCGTTGTAAGCGTCAGATGAGGATCTGCGGTCAGGAAGCACGCCCCAAGGACGCCCAGTCGGGAAAAGAGTATTCAACGGCGCAAATCTCAACACCTTCAGAGTTGGCCAGCCAAACTGCCTAAGGATGAACCGAACCAGCAATGCTGCAAGGGCATCGCATCCTTGGGAACTTTCGTCATCCTTGCCATGCGCGTTGGCAGTGCTGGTGCCGCTCAAGGGAACACATATTGACCGTGGCTGGCGCATGCAACAATTTGCGTAACCCGAACTACTCCAAACGCCCCCAACTGCAACCAAGACGCAGCCACCTTCGCCGGGTGAGAAAAGTGGTGTTTGACGTAGCCGCACGGATCGTCTCGAGTCCGAGGCACCTCCCTCGTACTGCTTCTACTCTTGCATCGGCTGCCACACCTTGCTCGATTTTCACTATGCCGTCTCCCGCCTTGTCTCCCTCAACCTCCCCCTCCCCCATCATCGCGCGTCCTCTCTATCGTTCCAGGCTGAACAACACATCTGCCAGATGTCTGGGATGGTCGCATGGACTGGAGCCGAGCGGAACACTTCTTTGCGCAATGGACGGCCCCACTTTTGGTCCTGCCTGGCTGTTGCTTCACATCGCGAGCCAGCGCCGGCATCACAATAGATTGCTTCGTAACCGGACCCTTTTGATTGTACCCGACCCTGCCCGTCCACCACTCTCAAAATTAGACTCTCACATTGGTTGCGAGAGCCAGGGCCAATGACGTGGCAGCGGGCAACGATTGCTTGTGCGAGCCAGACGGGATACTCGAGCAAATGGAATGTGGTGTCGTGCTGGAGCGAATCGAATGTCAAACAACTGCACCCGTGATGCGCCATGGTTGTACGAGTGCCAACTGAAACGCCGAATGTCCGAAAGCAATGTTTACAATCGCATCTGGGCGAGCAGGTAAGCACATGTTACTCCCGGCGCTGTAGCGCACACGAAGGAACCAAAAAGAAGGCGGGGCAGACCGCACCGCTGGGGACGTCCCCGCGACCGCCCTGGCGCTCCGCGTTCGGGGGCAGATTCCTGCGCACCCCTACTTGGCGTCAGGCCCCGCCTGCCACGCCCTGCGACCCTGGCGTGGATACAGACTGCGCTCAGGCACCACCCCCTGCGCACCCTGCCCCCCGCGCGCGCACGCCTCGCGCGTGAGGCGCACGTGGCGGCGATGGGCCCATCTGGCACCAACGACTACCGAACGCGGGAGCTGGACGCCACCGCAAGCACGTGCGCGCGTGCGCGCAGTCGCCCGCGTACGAACGTACACTGTCCCAATAAGACGAGAACTGCTTACTCGTCGACCGAAGTAGCCGTTACATCCGCACGCATGCAGTTCACATGCATCTGCCACTAAATGCGCGTGCGCGCCTGTATACAAATGCATACATCTTATATATGTATATAACATGTATGCGAACATACATACATACACACACATACATACATACATACATACATACATACATACATACATACATACATACATACATACATGCATGCATGCATACATACATACATACATACATACATACATACATACATACATATATACATACATCCATACATACATACATACATACATATATATATACATATCTATATACATATATACATACATACATACATACGTACAATCATACATACATACATACATACATACATATATATATACATATACATACATACACACATACATACATACATACATACATACATTCATACATACGTACATACATACATACATGCATACATACATACACACCTAGCTATATACACATATACATACATACATACATACATACATACATACATGCATGCATGCATGCATGCATGCATGCATGCATGCATGCATACACATATATGCATATGCATACACACATACACACATACATACATACATACATACATACATACATACATACAAACAAACATGCATCCATGCATACATACATACATCCATCCATACATGCATGCCTACACACATACATACATACATACATACATACATACATACATACATGCATGCATGCATGCATACATACATACATACAGACAGACAGACAGACAGACAGACAGACAGACAGACAGACAGACAGACAGACAGACATACACACGTATGTGTGTTATATAATGATCAGACGCAGTTTTCGGTGAACGTGGGATATTTTCCAAGTTGGGCAATTCCAGCCATACATGTCCGGCGGCGAATTACACACAGTCGGAATCCTGGTGGGGGGGCATCATTTCTTGAAGAGGTGAATTATCACTACTGCAATGTACCCTCGATCATCGTAACGCAACCGGACACGTTCCAACGCATACCTCCGGGTACACTCCCTGTACCAGCGCAAGAAAAGCTCCGTGGCAGAGAGAGATACGAGGAGACGACATACGGAGAGGCGCGATACCCGGTGCCCAAACGCGGAGAAACGGATCGAACAACAACGGGATGCTGGCACCACTGCAGCAGTTGTGCCGTGACGATTCGCCTCGATAGATCGGCCTTGAACGGCTGGCGCCTTCGGAGAGCACAGATCGTTCTGGGCCGATTCTGGAGGAGGAGGAGGAGCATCGGGGGGAACGAAAGGGGGGGATAGCAAAGGGTAGGGTAGAGAATCAGCTCACGTAGCTGATCCTGATTTTCCCAGCGCCTCCCGGCGCCTGGAGGCGCCCATGTATCGAGGAATGGGCCCGGCGGCGGGGCCGAAACCAGCTGCGTGCAGCAAACTTCGTAAGCCCACCTTTCCCTATCACCCTTTTTAGATCGGCCCGACCAAACCGGCTTCAATCAAACACCTCGGACGGGCCGTACAGTGCAACGACCTTCCAGAGGTCCGCGCGGAGCGCGCCAGGGACGGCGCCAGAGAGGCGCTGCCGCTTGGGGGCCCCGCGCGGATTCCAAGGAACTCCGCGCGGACCTCCCACAGTTTTTCTTCTCATGCCAATTTCTTATGTCTCTTATTATTCTTCTTCTTCTTCTTCCACTTATTTTTCTTCTTATTCTTCTTCTTCTTCTGAGAGAGAGAGAGAGAGAGAGAGAGATAGGCGCGCGGGCGCGCTAGGCCTGCGGGCGGCTATCGGGGAAGCAACCTTCGGGTGCGCGCCGAAGGGGGGGGGGGCCAGGGGGGGGGGCGCGCGTCGCGGTCCGAGGGGCACGCGCGCAGACGACGGGGGCCAGGGGGGCGTGTTGATGAAGGGGCCCCAGGACACACAAATAAATACACACAAATAAAAATATTCCCCATATTTTCCTATATTTTCTGGGTTTCTGTCTTCCCCCCACTTCCCATTATTTTCCTTGATTTTCTTGGGAATCGACTATTAATTGTGTCTGTGTGTTTCTTTCCCTCCTGAGTTGAGAGAAGAGGCCGTGAACTCTGGGAGGCTTCGTTGCCCAGGCCATGCTATCCATGATGGGCCTGTTTTCCACCACCGCCACCGTAAGCTGGAGGGGGGAAGGAGGAGAATGAGGAGGAGGAGGAGGAGGTGGAGGAGGAGGAGGAGGACCCCCTCCCCCTCCAACTTATGGTGGTGGTGGTGGAAACCAGGCCCATCAATCCACACCCCACTTTGCAGTCGGCCCGTATCAGAAGATGCGCGAAAAAAGACTGGGGAAACGAGCAGTGGCAACGACATGAACATAACAACTCGGAGGTCCGCGCGGACTTCTGAGATGGCGCCTGGGGCCCCCCGGCGGCGCCTCCGGCGCCGCCCCTGGCGCGCTCCGCCCGCCAGGGAGGGGGGTCCAGCGCCGACCCGAGAAATCCGCGCGGACCTCAGAGTGTTTATGCCTGTGCCAGTTCTTCGTTCCCCTAAGAATGCAAGGGCCTTGAACGCCCATTTCGAAGCTCTTCGAGCGGAGCGCGGCCAACGGAAGCGGCCAAAGATGGACCGAGGAGGCATGCAAGGGTACCCTTGGGAAGGTTGCCCATCCTTACCTTGCAGATTGACTGTGGTCCTCACCTGCCTCGGCTGGCGACTCTGGGGGCACAACTCGGGCTGTTCGCAGGCGGCCGTCCGGGCACCCCCGGCAAGCTGTCGATGAGGCGCACATGCTGGACAGCATCCTGGTACGAGAAAGCCTCGAACAATCAACGCCATCCCCATCCAGCTCTGACGACTCCAGGACTCCGAGGTCGTGATTTGTTTCGCAACGTGGACCTCGAGAGGTCTGGATCCCGATTCGTTCTTTGACGGCCCCAGGACCGTTTGAGGCAATTTCGAAATTTCTTAGAACCAGCCGCCGATGTGTTGTGAGCACCGCGAGGAGGTCTGGCTTCCGGGACATGGCATGGGCCTCGGGCGGCCGTTCGGGACGGCTCGGGCACCCCTGGCAGACCCTCGACGAGGAGCAGCTGCTGGAACGCATCCCGAGGCGAGAAAGCATGCAAGAACCAATGAAAATGAGAGAGACGACTGGAGCGCGTTTCTTTATTTTCGGCGTTCATGGGCATTATAACGGGGTGCCGGGGGGGGTATAATGTAACGCTTCCCCCCCGCCGTGCGCACGGCGGCAGTGCCCGGAGCCCACTGGGGGGGGAGGGGCGTTACGTTATAGGGGGAGGGGGGGGAGGGGGCCGGGGGCTGTAATGCCCATTATGCCCCAAGCCATACAGAAGCACGCTCCTGACTACCTACCAGACCACCCCAACCCAACCCGAAGACCCGCATTTGACCCGAACTTCGGGTTAGGGGGGGTTACGGGTTCCATGTGCTTTTTCAATGTCCCCCGACCCCCCAAACTGGAGAAATGGAGGGCAAATGGAGGCCTTCGGGTTGTGTTGGAGTGGTTTGGCAGGTGGTGAGCTCCTGCCAGAGTCGGGGAGACGTAAGACTCGGGTAAGGGGGACTCGGGCTGGCCTGACGGGGCCATCATGAAAATGACGAGACCTGATCTGAAAGCTGACGCGACCTCCCGCTGCAGGCATCCCACGAAAAATGGACCGCCCAAATCCAGGACGCGCTCGTCAACAAAAACGTCGGCAAACCCGAGCTCCGGCTTAACCTCGGGCCCTGCGCCTCCCTGCCGGAGGTCTGGGCCCGCATTTCGGGTCAATGGGGGGGTGCGGGTTTCATTTGTGTTTTTCCCATGCCCCCCGACCTCCCCGCACTGGAAGTCGAGGGCCAATTGAGGCCTTCGGGTTGGGTTGGGGCGGGTATATGGCAGGTGGTGAGCTCCTGCCAGAGGTCTGGGCCCGAGGGCCCCCGAGCCTCGCCCCCGCGCGGGCGCCCCCCGAAGAAGGAGGAGAGGAGGAGGAGGAGGAGGAGGAGGAGGAGGAGAGGAGGAGGAGGAGGAGGAGGAGGAGGAGGAGAGGGAGGAGGAGGAGGAGGAGGAGGAAGAGGAGGAGGACCTCGAGCTCTCCGTCGGGCTCGGCACGCCGTCCCCGCCGGGCCCGCCGCGCGGCGGCGGCGAGGGCTCCTGCGGTGCCGGCGGCCGGCCGATCGGGGGCGGCCAGGGGTGGAGCAGGGACCGACCGTCCTGGGCACTCCTCCTCCTCCTCCTCCTCCTCCGCCTCCTCCTCCTCCTCCTCCTCCGCCCTCCGAGGGGGGAGAGGGGGTCTGGCTCAGGACCTCTGCTTCGTGCGGCTGTTCGGACTGGTGCGCCCATTGTGGGGGAGAGTCCGCCTGCCTGAAACAAGCGCCCAGAAACAGCCAGGACCGACCATCGGTCGGATGAAGTAGGTAGAAACATAAAGCAGGAAGGCGTTGGAAATAGATTGGGGTTCCGCCCGCCTCCCGAAGAGGAAGGAGGAGGGAAAACCACGCCACTCTTGAAGTAGGAAGGCGCTGAAAGTAGATTGGAATCTGGGAATCCAGAAATACATACTTTCAATGACCGGTGGGTAGGCCTACCGCGCAGCGCTCGTAGAACCCAGAACTGTTCCAATCGGGTCGGGCGAAAGGGGGGGATAGCAAAGGGGGGGTTTGAGAATCAGCTCACGTAGCTGATTTTCCCGGCGCCTCCCGGCGCCGGAGGCGTCTATGTATCGAGGAATGGGCCCCTCGGTGGGGCCGAAACCAGCTGCATGCAGCAGATTTCGTAACCCCCCCTTTCCCAATCCCCCCCTTTCGTCCGGCCCGATCCAAGAACAACAGCACTGTTCTCAGAACACAAACCCGATGTACCAAAACCAGACAGCCCCAGCCAGAATTGTTCTAAGAGCATGTGTGAAAACCAGAAAAGGTTCTTGGAACATTCTTTGGTAGGCCTATAGGCAAGCTGGGACGCTTCGCCACTGCTTCAAAGAGGGGGGCGTACAAGAGGGGGGGCGCAAATCATGGCCAGCGACATGTGCGCGGACCAGGGGAGTGCCAGGGAACGCATTCACACAGAGGCGCCACGAAATCTGGGGAGATAGCATGCCCCCCCCACGATATCCCCTCTTGGCCGTCCCCGACCTTTCACACGCCACTGGACGGAACCATCGTGGCGACGATGCCTCAACCCACATCTCTTCGCGTTGCGCAACAATCACACCGATGGGACATGTTGCACAAGTCTTCTTTGCCTCTGGGGGCGCTCACCCGGCCCCTGGGACGGTCAAAAATAGCGACCACGGGATGAGAGCAACCATCCAAGAGAAAGTGCCCAGACTCTGGAGGACCACGCAGAGTTCTGGAGTAGGAGGTTCTGGATCAGGAGCCCTTGCTTTAGGTCGGGCCTGTCCCCCCACAGGTTGAAAGAAAACTAAAGAATACCCCAAACATGCACAACAAATTCCGTCACCATACCATGTTTTGCTAATTGTTGGAGATTCCCCCTGTAGAGTGATGTCGGGCCTGTCCCTCTACAGGAGGAATATTCAAAATAGTCAAAGAACAGTCCTGGGACGATCTGTTTACTATGTTTGGGCATTTGAGGCACATGTTCTGCGTACTTTCAATTTTTTCGTCCAAAATACGCCTGTATTGGGGGACAGGCCCGACCTAACTCTGGAGGGACAGGCCCGAAGTCGCCTCTGCTTGGCGTGTCGCGGCGGGGGCCCCTGCGGCACGCCGTGCCCTCTGGGCGGACAGAGCGCATCGCCCGGCTCCGCGCGGCGGGGGGCCGTGATAGGCGCGAGGCGCTAACGCCCGGGGAGATTTTTCTGGGTGACCCACAAAATCGACGAGGAGGCGGAGCCGGAGGAGGAGGAGGCGGAGGAGGAGGAAGAGGGGGAGGAGGACAAGCTAGGTGCGCTCGCGTCATATCTGACGTCCTACCCCTCCCTCCCATCCCTTACCATGGCGCTGATTTTCTCTATCCGCGGACGCGTGTCGTAGCGGACCTGTGGCTCCACGCGCGCGTAGTGGGTGGAGGTGCGCGTGCGTGCGTGCGTGCGTGTGTGCGTGGTTGTGGTGGTGGTGGTGGTGGTGGTGCTGCTGCTGCTGGTGGTTGTGGTGGTGGTGGTGGTGGTGCGGCGCGGTGGTGGCGGGCGGATGGGCGCGCGAGAAAGACGCCCGCGCTGGGGCGAGAACGCCATCCTGAACGACGGAGGCCAAACACCGATCCGAAAATGAGGCCCAGGCTGCAGCGGGAGCACGATTCGGAACGATTCGGGAGCAGAAATGAGGCCGGCGCCTCAGCGAGAGCAGCATTTTGAAAAAAAACGCAAGCGAAAACTCAACTCCCAGGAATCCTGTGTTAAAAAACCGTACGCGGGGGGGGGGTCTACTACTCCCAGGACGCCATCAGGGGAAGAGGGAGAGTAGTATTCATATTGAGAAATTGTGCAGGGGGAGGAGGAGGAGGGGGAGGAGGAGGAGGAGGAGGAGGAGGAGGAGGAGGAGGAGGAGGAGGAGGAGGAGGAGGAGGAGGGGGAGGAGAAGCAGGGGGAAAAGGAGAAGGGGGAGGATGAGGAGGAGGGAGGAGGAGGAGGAGGAGGAGGAGGAGGAGGAGGAGGAGGAGGTTGAGGAGGAGGAGGAGGAGGAGGAGGAGGTTGAGGAGAAGGAGGAGGAGGAGGAGGAGGTTGAGGAGAAGGAGGAGGAGGAGGAGAAGGAGGAGGCGGAGGAGGAGGAGCAGGAGGAGGAGGAGGAGGAGGAGGAGGAGGAGGAGGTTGAGGAGGCGCAGGAGGAGGAGGAGGCGGAGGAGGAGCAGGAGGAGGAGGATGAGGAGGGGGAGTAGGAGGAGGAGGAGGAGGAAGAAGAGGAGGGGGAGTAGGAGGAGGAGGAGGAGGAGGAGGTTGAGGAGGAGGCGGATGAGGAGGAGGAGGCGGAGGAGGATGAGCCCCCCCCCTGGCAAGAGCTCGGCCTGCCGAGGGCGGAGGCCCGGGTCCGGCTGAGATCGACGAGCGCATTCCACTGCTCGCTAAACAACCACTCGCCAATGGCCCGGGGATCCCCCGCGAGGGGAGCTGAGATGAATTACATCAACGCAGACAGGTGTTTTTTCGGACGTTACGAGAAACAATGTAAGCACAAGGCTCATCGACAATGTTGGGATACACTCTCCCTCCAAATTCCCTCTTCATATGCCCCATGCAACGATTCACTTCCACCGGAGGGGAAATGCCCCGTCGAGAGACAACCGTGAGAAAATCCCGGAGCGTGCCACAACTCCATTCTCAAGACAACGTCACGAGTCAACCTCACTGTTACGTCTTGACAATCCTGCATCGCTCCAGATCACCATTCCTGGTACTTCAACACCGCGAATGAACGTAGTTGCTGCGCCTTTACAACCCTGAATCGTTCGGGAAACACCAGCAGAACCATGAACACCAGCAAAACTCTTAGCCACAATGTGAAAACGGCCTGTCGTAAATTCAATGAAAATCTGGCACAGTTTGAAAACGAATCTGCGCGGCGCTAAGGCGAGAGCCACATGTTGAAAACGACCCGCCCTCCATCTGTGAAGCCGCTGCTAGTTCGTAAGCTTCAAGCGCATCTATGTCAAAGGAGTCTCAAGCGAAACGCTCGGCACGCCCTTCCAACCGGCCTCGGGGTGCGAAAGAGAGGGGTTCTTCATAAAGAACAGGAAGGCAGGAGGAGGATTCGGAGGAGGAGGAGGAGGAGGAGCAGATGGGGAAGGGAGGAAGAGGATAATGATGGTGATGATGATGCAAATGATGAAGATAACGAAAATGATCCACCGCAGTAGAGACAGTTTGGAGACAAACCTCGACAACTGGCCAGCAGCAGCGCCCGGCAAGCCTGCACCTCGGCCATATCAGCTGCAGCAAACCGCCGCAGCATGCCAGAGCATGAGGCTTCGGGTAGGGCGCGTCGCACTCCGCGCAGCGCAAGCGCAGCGGAGGCACGGGCGACCAGGCGTGCACCACCTTCAGGCTCCTGGCCGCGCGCCGCTGTCCACGGTCGAGGATCGAGGGTCGGCTTCGGGTGCGTCCAAGAGCGGGGCGCCCAAGAGAAGAACTCCTCCCCCTCTCCCCCTCCCCTCCTCCTCCTCCTTCTCCTCTTCTTCCCTTCCTCCTCCTCCTCCTCCTCCTCCTCCTCCTCCTCCTCCTCCTGCACCTCCTCCTCCTGCTTTCCCCTCCTCCTCCTCCTCCTCCTCCTCCTCCTCCACCTCCTCCTTCAGGCGACAGTCTGTGCACCCCCGTTCAAAACTGAGGGCGAGCCCTTGAACCGCCGTGGCCGGCTCGCCTCCTCGGCGCCTTCGCAGCGTCCTGGGCCACGGGTCGCCCGCCCAGCGGGCGGGCGGACCGTGGTTGGACTGTGGACCCCAGGAGAGAGGATGCTGATGATGATGATGATGATGATGATGATGATGATGATGATGATGATGATGATGATGATGGTGATAATGGTGATTGTGATGATGCTCATGATGATGCTGATGATGATGAGGCTGATGATCATGCTGCTGACGATGATGAGTTTGCTGTTGGTGATGGTGATGGTGGTGCAGAAGATGCAGATAGAGATCATGATGACGATGATGACGACGATGACGATGGTGATCATGCTGATGACGATGCTGATGATGATGAAGAGGAGGAAAAGAGGAGGAGGATGAAATAGGAGGAGGAGGAGGAGGAGGAGGAGGAGGAGGAGGAGGAGGAGGAGAGGGAAGAGGAGGAGGAAGAGGAGGAGGAGGAGGAGGAGGAGGAGGAGGATGGAGATAAAAAGGGAGGATGCACGGGAGGACGACGAAGAGGCCCACCGGGCAGGGGGTCCGCACGTCCTCCGCGCCGCCCGCGTGCAGCCCCCTCCGCTCGCCCGCCACCGCGCCGGGGGAGGGCGGCGGGCGCAGCGAGCCAGCCCTGGCCTGCGTCCTCGGGGGCGCGCGGGGCTAAAAACTATTCAAGGGGCACAAAGACACACAAATAAATACACACAAATAAAAGGACGCCCCATCTTTTCTCATATTTTCTGGGTTTTTGTCTTCCCGCCCAATTCCCATATTTTGCCATATTTTCTTGGGGGTCGACGATTACTTGTGTCTGTGTGTTTTTTCCCCTCCTGAACTATGTTGCTCTCCTCTTTTTGGCGGCGCGCGCAAGGGGGTACAGGGCAAGTTTTACTACATCGGTTTTTTCCAAACAAAAAAAAACATGGGATTTTTTTTATACATGATCAAGTTATGAACAAATTAATGCATGAACTCATCGTTATTTTTTACACAAGCTCCCTGCATGTTGAATGCATGATCCGCACGCGGAGCATGTATCAAAAAACGGCACTGTATGGGGAGGGGGAAGGCTTCTTAGAAGGAGGCTGCTCCTTAGAGGGCGCCGGCCTTACATCTATAGAGAAGGTCCGCGCCTTCTAAGACGCGGGGGTGCGTCTGAGAAGCCTGCTGCCCTCCCGCTCCCCCGCCTGCGCGCCGCCGAATCGTACTAAAGGGCCACTTCCCAGACATCATTTCGAGCACCCCGAGAAGTATCGAAACGGAATCTGCCCGACACGCTGGCGAAGTGCCGACCGAGCGTCGCCTCCCAGGGTCCGACAGGTGAAAACCGTCCAGCTCCAATAATTTCTTGGTGCTCGGAATTCCCTCTGGCGATGGAAGCTAAAGCAGGTTGGCACATCATGAGGCTAGCAGAAGCCTCCGAGATGCACCGGCGATGCGTCGTCGACGTCGGCGATGCCTCAGCAACGTCGGCGTGAAGCCGATCGGGCTGCAAATCCAGCCGCATCGGCGATGCATCGGCGCTGCGGCGCGATCCGTCGACCCCCCCTCTGTGCTCGGAGCCCATCCGGGAGGCCCAGAGCTCGGGTGGGGGGGGGGCGGGGCAGACCCTGGCCATCGCTCGGACGTCCCTCCCGTGCATCCCCGGCGTTTTTGCTCAGTTTCGAGCGTGGCTTGTTCTGCCAAGTGATCCGGGATGCTCCTCGATGGTCCTCGCCGAAGGAAAAAATGCTCACGTCCGTGCGATGCCAGGGACCTGCTGGCGTCGCGGGAGGATCTCGACGGGAAAGTTTGGCCCGTTTTCGGGGTCTGGGGGGCCCCCGCTGGGCCCCCAGAGGAGGCCGTCAAAGAGACACGCTCGCGAGGGGGAAAGCTGGTCCTGGGGAATGGGGTCCAGACCTCTGGATGACGTCTGGGGTCTGGGGGGGAGCGGGGGGCAGAAAGGGGTTAGGAGGGAACTCATGGAGGGTCCTCGTGGGAGGGATCAACGGCTAAGCATGTGGATGCCACGACAATGGACACCCTGACAGTCCTATCATTGAATCCCACCAGCCCTCTGGGCGTCGGTGGCTTAGAGCGTTTCCTCTTCCACCCCTCCTTCTTCCCCTTCGGGGAGGGGTTTACACCTCCCCCTACCCCCTCCCCACTGACCTGGACAGGGGGTTCCGCGGCGCGTTGGAGCGCCCAAGATCGACCCCTGGGAGGGCTAAAATTCGACACCCCTCACGAGGATCGTGGCTCCTGAGGGGGGGACTGTAATTAGGGAACCCCCCTTCGTTGATCGATCTCCTCCAAGATGGCTCCGAGGCCCCCCAAGAGGCCCCCAGGAGGCCCCCAAGAGACCCCCAAGAGGCCCCAAGAGACCCCCTAGAGGCACCCAAGAAGCGCCAAGGAGGCCCCACCAGGAGGCCCCAAAGAGGATCCCGAACGGCCCACAGAGGCCCCCCCGAGGCACCCAAGACGCCGAAAAGCCCCTCAGGACGACCCTCTACTCGCCTGGGCGTCGTTTCTGCACGGGCTGGTGGGGATACGCGAAGCGTCTAGAATTTAACATGTGTTTTAAATGTTGTTTCACATGTTTAAACCATGTTTAACACATGTTCTAGACATCTGGAAAGTATTTGGCAACATGCTTCCTCTCCATGGATCGTTCTCCACAAGGCTAAGCCCAATGAAGGTGCCATGAGACGGACTAAGCACGGGCTAGGGGGAGGCATGATAGGGGGCATGGAGATTGGGATTCAAGTCTTCGACGACATGATCTTCTCAACCCTGGCGCGCTCCCTGGACTCCGGCCTCATGGGGCGCATTGTATCGGGCCCGACGCGCGTGATCGGCCCTAGGGGCAATCAAATACTGATCTGGGACGATACGTTGCTCTTGGAGATGGGGTCGGGACGTTTGGGGCGCCGCGGGCTGGAGAAAGAGCACACTGTCGGAGGACAGGGGCGGCGGCGGACGCAGCACATGCTCGGCCGACTCGCTGGGGCCTTCGGGCCTCAGAAGAGCCTGGCGGGCGCGCCGTCAGTGGCAGGCCCCGGGCAGCCCACGGCGCCCGTCTGCATCTGCTGCTGCATCCGCCTCTGTTTCTGCTGCCGGAGATCGGACCCCCACGCCTTAAACTCCCGACGAAGGGCCGAGTGCGATGCGAGGGGGGCACCATATCGGCTACACGCAAGAGCGGCCTGGGGCAAACGTGACCTCTGGTGCGCGGCTTTTGGGAGACCGATGGGGGGCCAAACACAAGCGCGCAAGAGACTCTGCTACAGTCGAGGCGTTGACCTAAGGAACCCTAAATAAGGAACGAGGCCCCTTTTTCCCATAGGTTCAACCTCGATTTCCCAGGGAAAACCTCTGGAAATCCGAGGCAAACTTTGAAGCAATCGAGGAACACCGAGCCCCTCCCCAACGAAAAGGGTTCCTTCTTCAACGCCCCGACTGTATCGCACGGCATTCGGCGAATGCGGGGACCCCAATGGGCCCGCATCAGGACACTGGCTGGGCTGGCCCGGGCTGCCCCTACGGTGCCGTGCAAGCTCGATTGCGCGACGGCACCTGCGGGCCATTGCCCGCGTTCGCCTCGATCCTGCGCTGCTGAGCCCGCGAGGAGAGCAGTGTCAAGCCGGATCAGGCGAGGCCTCCAGGATGGCCCCAAGAGCGCCCAGACGCCTGGCAAAGGCTGTGGCATAAAACCGGACCAGAGATCCCGACCCACAGGCTGCCCTTGCCGGACTACCTACCAAACCACCCCAGCCCAACCCGAAGACCCGACTTTGACCCGAATGTCGAGTTTTGGGGGGGTATTGGTTCCATGTGTTTTTCAATGTTCCCCGACCCCCCCCCCACACTGGAAATGGAGGGCAAATTGAGGCCTTCGGGTTGGGTTGCGGTGGCTTGGTGGGTGGTGATTGCCTGCTTGCCAGACCAGCGATGCGGAGCGGGCGGGGGAGGCGAGGGAGGCGGAGGCAGGGCCCGGGGGGCAAAGGCCAGAAGGTGAGGAAACAGTCCCTCTGATTCGGGGCCCCCGAGGCGGCGGACGACTGAAGTTCGGGGGTGGACAGAACCCCCTTTAGTAAAACGTGGTTTGGTGAAAACGATCTCGGGCCTAAACCTGGCGGGCACAAGCCTGGAAAACTGCGGCCGCGGCAACCTCTCGAGAACCGAGAACGGACAATTCACTAATCGACGTGTCAGGGTGGGGGCTCTGTCCACTCCCGAGAACTCTAAAGATTGGTCGGGCACGTCCCTCTACATGCGGATTTCGGCAACAAAAATAAAAACAGGCCCAACATTAGTCACAAAACATATCGTCCCCAGATTATGTTTCCACTATGTTTGAACAGTCCTCCTGTAGAGCCAGGCTTGATTCCAGAGTGGCAGGGCTTGTGCGAGGCACCGCCTGGAAGGGAACTGTGCACCGCTTCGGCGCGCGATGGGCTGCCTGTCTCAAGGGGCACAAGGACACACAAATAAATACACACAAATAAAAGTATGCCCCATATTTTCTCATATTTTCTGGGTTTTCGTCTTCCCGCCCAATTCTATATTCCCATATTTTCTTGGGGGTCGACGATGAATTGTGTCTGTGTTTTTTCCCCTCCTGACTGTCGCTGATTTGACGATGCACCCTCAGAAGCCCCTCGTGGAATGCGCTCGGAGAAGCAGAGACCCAACCGACCCTCCCCGCGTCGAGTCCCCGGGCTGCCCCGTGGGGTCGGCGGCACGCAACGCATCCAGAAACACAGAGGAAGAGGCAGAGGAAGATGATAAAGGTGGATGTATGCCTCCAAAATGGAAGGAGGTGGAGGTGGATGAAAAACAGAGGTGGATGTATGCCTCCAAGTGGATGTATGCCTCCAAGGTGGATGTATGCCTCCAAAGATGATAAAGGTGGATGAAAAACAGAGGAAGAGGCAGAGGAAGATGAGAAAGGTGGATGAATGCCTCCAAAGTTGTGTCGGGGTAGAGAGGGACGGGAGATCGCGCCGCATCGCCACTGCATCGCCGATACATCGGCGACGTTGGCGCCGGCGTGGAGAGCATCGGGCTCCACATGAAGCCGCATCGCCGACGCAGCGGCAATGCGGCGCGCTCCTCCGACCCCAATTGCTCAGGCCCCTATGTGGGAGGCCTGGCGAAGAGGACGAGATTAGGAGGAAGAGGCGGAGGAGGTATGGGGGAGGGCGCTTTCTTGGGCCCTCGGGCAGAGCCCCTCTGCTGCTCACTCGTCGTCGGACACGCCGCCGCCAGAGGCCAGCCTGAGAGTGCCAAACGCCTGCATGAACATACACTCAGGTCGGGCATGTGCCCCTGCAGGCGGATGTTGGAGGAAAAGTCCGAAAGGTTCGAACAGATACCCAACGCATGCCCAAACATACATACGAAGAAACATCGTCCCCAGAGTAGATTTGAATATGCCCCCTGTGAGGGGACACGCCCGACTCGAACACACACCTCATGAGGTCTGCGCGGACTTCTTGGACTGGCGGCGACCCCTCCTCCCTGGCGCGCGGAGCCCGCCAAGTGCTGCGCCCAAGGCGCCTCCCAAGGGGCTCCCGGCGTCCATCCGAGAAACCCGCGCGGAACTTCGAAAGTTTATGTTGATACAATTCCGTCGGGCGTGTCCTCCTGCAGACGGTTTTTGGACGACGAATTAAAAGTACTCCAAGGTAGAGGAATCGTGTCCAGAATATTTGATTGACTATCTTTGGGTTCTCCTCCTGTAGAGGGACAAGCCCGACTTCATGATACAACTTCTTTTCCTTCCTCGGAACCTGGCGGCCAGATCCCGCACGCGGCAGCGGAGGAAGTCCACGTCCTCCCCCGGGAGGCCCGCCGGAGACCCCGCCGAGGTGCCGCGCGCATCGGCCGCGGCGCGCATCGCGGTGGCCATGATCTGCATGGCCTCCGGGCGGGCAACGCAGCAACAATGACACGCCGTGGGGAACCCGTCGGCATGCCACTGTCGAACAAACAGCACGTCTTCCGCAAGAGGAAACTCCTAGGAAGTCTTCACGAGAGCGGTTACGGGCCATTGAGCCCGCTTAGGGCGTTCAGCCGGACTCGCCCGAGCGAAGCCCACGATTGACCGGATTGGGCTGGAGGTAGCGTGATCGAGCCAGATTGGAAAGAATCATGCCGGGTCGGGCCGGTCTTCGACCACGGACATACACCACTGCCTAGGCTTAAGTCGGGCCTGTCCTCCTACAGTGGGATTTTGCACGAAAGCCGCAAAACACAAAAAATACACCGAAATAGTCAAAGAAAATTTTAAAATAGCCACCGGACTAGTTTTTGAGTATTTTTGGAATACTCCTCCTGTAGAGGGACGTGCCCGACTTAAGCCTAGGCCGAGCGAACTTCCCAGCGCCTGCATCCCCAGGACAAGGGAACACGCCGACGGGCTGCCAGAGGCGGCGTGTCATACATCCTCTTCTTCGGTGGCAACTCGTGGGAGCCTCCCAGGCCCTCTTGTCGGCTCTTGCGAATCGACGCCAATCGACGCTGGCCGACACGACTCGAAGCCAAATCGACGCGGAATCGACGCACATCGACCCCAACCCGACGCTACGTCGGCGCTATCTCAGCGCCTCCCAGACGCTACTTGACGCCAGGGACGGCACTGAGATGGTACACCCTGGCCATCGCTCGGACGTCCATTCCCTGTGTTTTTGTCGGTGTCGTGCGCGGCTTTTTGTGCACTCTTCTGCCCGCGCGCCTTGTCGGAACCCCGGCTCAGTGGCGGCAGTGATGCCCAAGCGCCGTGTCAAAGGCTGGCGCATAGCAACTTCTGTACAGTGCTGTAACTTTTTATCTGCCAATGCGCCGTTGGAGCGCCGGGCTTGACTGACTGACTGACTGATCCAGGATGCTCCGATAACGATCACAACGGTAACAACGATCAATGCTTTTCTCCTGCTGTACTCGCTGGGCGGGCCTTTTTTGTCCCGTGTCACGTGCTTCCAGCGAGCACAGCAGGAGAAAAGCATTGATCGTTATCGTTGTGATCGTCGATCGCTGTCATCGTCATCGCTGTTCTCGTTGTGATCGCTGTGATCGTTGATCGTTGTCGATAGCCCCCGCCGAGCAAGAGTGCACACGTCCTCCTCCTCCTCCTCCTCCTCCTCCTCCTCCTCCTCCTCCTCCTCCTCCCCCTCCTCCTCCTCCCCCTCCTCCTCCTCCTCCTCCTCCTCCTCCTCCCCCTCCTCCTCCCAGGACCCCAGGCTCCCCCGAGCCGCTGCCGCAGGATGGGCCCCCCCACGGCGGCGAGCCGGGCCACTCTTGGATACAAAAGGGGCCCCAGGACGCACACACAAAGCAATGCACACAAATAAAACATATCCCCCATACACCCTGCGAAATGCTTAAGAAATCATGGGTTAAGAAATTCATAGTCTCAGAACTTGAATAAAAACCCAACATTTCTATTCAAAGCTTAGGATTTGCATTGAAACATTAAGAATAATCGAGACTCTGGCCGAAAATTTAAGTTTTCTTAAGCATCGCCTAAGGTGTAGTTTCCCATGTTTCCTGGGCTTCTGTCTTCCCGCCCACTTCCCACACTTTCCCATCTGTTCTGCGGAGTCGAGGATGAGTTGTGTCTGTGTGTTTTTTTTTCCTCTCCTGATTGGTCTTGCTCCCCAGGAGGAGGAGGAGGAGGAGGAGGAGGAGGAGGAGGAGGAGGAGGAGGAGGAGGAGGAGTGTGTATTTTCTCCTCTCGTGATTGACCTTGCTCCCCCCCCCCCGAGCCTCGGCACGCCGAACCCGCGACACGAGGTCCGTGCTGGTGTCGCGCAGGACGCGGCGGCACACCCGCCCGACGGTGCCCTCCACGTCCAGCACGGTCAGCTGCCACAGGGCGCCGGCGAGCAGCGGCAGCCGCGCGTCGACCTCGAGGCAGGAAGGATTGGCGGCGCGCAGAGGGGTAAAACGACGCGAAGATCGGGACAAAATCGGATCGGGATAGCTCGAAATCTCTGAGAATCGGCGGGTTTGGAAGATGTATTGGGCGCCGCGGCCGCTCCAGAGCGTTCCGGAACGCTCTGAGAGCGCTCCGGAACGCTCTGGAGCGATTTATCCCGATCCTAGCCATGTTTTAAGGGGGGTAGGGGGAGGGGGGAAGGCTTCTTAGGAGGAGGCTGCTTCTCAGAAGGCGCCGGCCTTGCATTTGTAGACGAGGCCCGCGCCTTCTAAGAGGCAGGGGTGCTTCTGAGAAGCCTTCCCCCCTCCCCCTCCCCCCCTCTGCGCGCCGCCAGAAGGAGCCACACTCTGTATACCGACGAGCTTCCCGGCCCCGCACGAAAGCTCGCACTGGAACGCGGCTCCCGGTGTATACGGGATCCTGGTGTGTGCATGTGTGTCGCAGTTTCCCCGGAAAGCGGGGGCAGAAGTATGCAACACACGACGCCGACGTCGACCACGACCCTCGAGAGGTCCTGGGATTGAGAAACGGCCCTCCACTGGTCATGGAGATGCTCCAGTTTCCGACTCTGGGCAGGCAGGAGCCTGGGCCGGGACCAAGTCGCACCAGGACGAATCCGGGACTTCTGAGATCCGGCGGTTCTGGAGAATGGAGAGGCCGCGCTGTGCTCTTAGACCATGGGCGATGTATTTGCATGGAGGGGGGGGGGGGGGGGGAAAGGGGGGGGGAGGGGGGCGTGGCGAGGCCCGAACGGAAATGGAGCTTTCACGCAAGGCCGCTTGCGGCGCGCCTTCTTGGCCCAGCGCAGCTTGAAAAGGCGGCGGGGAGGAGAAGCGGTGTGTACGTGTGTGTGCGTGCGAGAGAGAGAGAGAGAGAAACAAAAAGAGAGAGAGAGAGAGAGAGCGTTTGTGTGTGTGCGTGAGTGGACCGATTTTTCGCTGTGCTGCATTTATTGTTGTGGCATTTTTTTCGGGAAGGGGGGGGACCGACATGCCATGCAAGTAACCTTGCCTGGGTCTCAAAAGCGAACACCCTCGTGTCGGACGCCGCGGCCCATCCCAGAGCGAACCAGAACGCTCCAGAGGAGCGTCCCGGACGGAACGCTCCGAGAGCGACCCATCCTCGTCCTAGCCTCAGGTCGGGCATGTCCTCCTACAGGCGGATCTTGGAGAACAGGAACAAAATCAACAACTATCCAAACATGCTCAACACAAAAATATCGAAAGATCGTCCCCAGACTGGGCGCCAGCGGTAAACCGCCAACCAGGTTACCGCCAGGGACCTCGTAGAGCTCCTTACACGCATCAGAGTGCTCTCAATGCAGACAGAAAGCTTCCTGGAACATCAGCTTGAAAACTCAAAATATACATTTTTTACGGTTTCACCACGAAGTCTGTTCCGCCTAGTGTTTTGATTGTACAGCAGCTAGAGACCTGAACATTTTACCAGTGAGCGCGAAAAAATCTATTACAGGTGCGAAGGCTCTTCATTCTGGAAACGAATTGTCAAATCTCTCATAATTCCCAGACAATCGGTCCCCGGAATGGAGTCGATAGAAATATTATGGATGAAGCCCTGAGGCTTTGACCAGCGAGCGCAGCGTGATCCAATGCTCAGCTCAAAAATCTTGGATTTCAAAATTAATTTTCAAGTCTCTCATAACGTTCGAAAAACCGAGCCCAGGTCACCACAAACTGCATTCTGGCCCGATCGGCAAACTAGCTCCACCCTGCCGCGGAATTCCTCTAGCTCTGGTCGAACCAAGAGCTCAACGAGGTACTATTTGTTTGGAGGGACGTGCCCGACTCAATCCGATCCCCGCACGATCTGGGCAAGGCGCGTCGGCCCAGATCGGAGCGCGCGTCGCATGAGGCCGCAGGCGGCGCGGAACGGAAGCAGCAGCGCCATGCGAGCATCAGGCCGCCCAGGATCATGGGCACATCTGTGAATCGGATCGGCCCACCAGCATCGATATCGGACTCACACAGACAAACACACACAAACAGACACACACACAAACACACACACACACGAAGCCGCACCTGGACGGCGCAGTGGCACAGAGTGGCTACGAGCTCGCACGGGCGTAAATAAAAGTCTAAGACAAGTGCCCAACCCTTCCGAAAAGAGTCCGTTCGGCGCCGAATGGAATTGCATTCGGCGAATCTTCGCGCAAGGGCCGGATGGGCTCTGATCTGCGTGAGCTAAACGTGTAGAAAACACTGCAAATAGTAGGTCGCGTCGCCGGATGGACTCTCTTTTCGCCAGACGGACTCCCTTTGCCGGATGGGCTCTGTTTTCTCGCCGGATGGATTTTTGAAAAGAGAAGACCATTCGGCGCGCCGGATGGGCTCGAATGACAGCCGGATGGGCCCTCTTCCAGCCAGATGGGCTCTATCCCGCCGGATGGGCTCGAACTCCGCCGGATGGGCTATGTGGAAAGGCTTCGCCGAATGGACTCTTTGAAATCCGAAGTGCGTTTTTTTGAGAAAGCAGAAGCGATTCTCATGTTTTGAATGCCCTCGCTCCAAACACATCGCATCCTTATGCTGGCGCCTCTCGGGCGCACTTGGCGCTCGGCGCTCCGGCGCATCCCTTCAAATCTTCCTGTGCGCACGGACTGTCACGTGTGTTCCTCGTTGTTGCTTTGGCATGCCATTGGTACGCAACGTAGTCATGCGGGTGCTCGGTGGGGGGGTCCCAAACAAACGTAGAATGAATCCGCGTCTTTCCCTCAGGATCCGCGAAGGATTCCCAAGGATCCCTAGGGGTTCCCTGGGGATCACCCCCATCCCTCGCGCCAAGGCGCCAAGGATTCCTACGGTTTCCCTGGGGGCCACTTCAAGGTTCCCCAAAGACCGCGAAGGTTTCCTAAGGAATCCGCCCAGGAACCGCAAGGATTCCTAGGGCTTCCCTATAGGAATCCGCGAAGGATCCCCAAAGGTCCTTAGGTTTTCTCGAGGGTGCCGCTCAGAATCCCGAAATATTCTTGGGGGGATCCGCTAAAGGGCCCCAAGCTTCCTTAAGGATCTGGTGAGGATCCACAAGGATCCCTCGGGTTTCCCCTGGGACCGCTAAGAATCCCTAGATCTTTACGGTGTGGGGGGCGCTAAAGATCCTAAAGGGTCTTAAGGCTTTCCTCAGGGAACAGCGAAACATCCACACGGATCCCCAAGGTTCCATCAAGGTTCCGCTAAAGATCCCGAAAGATCAGTGGGCCCCCCCTTAGATCTGCTAGGGATCCTCACTGATCCCACGGATTTTCCTAGGGAGAAGGGTCCTGAGGATCCGCTGAGGCGGTGGCGTGGCAGTGGCGGGCTGCGGGGTTGCGGGGCAGTGGCGTGAGGTCGCGGGTTCGTGGGGCGGCGGGGTGACATGGCGGTGATGTGGTGGGTGGTGAGGTCGCGGGGTCGTGAGGACTTGTGGTCGCGGGATAGGGTCGCGGGGTGGCGGGGTGATAGGGTCGTGGGAGCGCATGGTGGCATGGGGTCGCGGGGGTATGGGGGCGCGAGGTCGAGGGGACGTGCAAGCAGCGCGCACAACGGGGCTATCCGCCGAATGGACTCGGATGCCATGATGGTCATTTTGCCAGCCTGATGGGCTCAAATGCCGCCGAGGATGGATTCTAACTTGGCGCCGGATGGACTCCAACGCCGCTGGATGGACTCTATCGGTTCGCCGGATGGGCTCTGTTTTACGCCGGATGGACTCCTTTGTCGCCGGATGGGCTCTAATCTCGAGAGTCCATTTGGCGCAGGATGGACTCTATCTTTTTTTGTTGGACGGTTTGTGGGCACCTCCCACGCCGCGCGATCGATGGAGTCTCTTCGGCGCGCCGGATGGGCTCCTTTCGGAAGGGCCGGGAACTGCGGGTTGTTGGAGCGGGATCCGGCTGAAACAACTACGCACTAGACTGCGTATTTCTGACGCCAGATCCGGCTTCAGAAACGCAGCGCTGTTGAAGCGGGACCCGGCTTGAAAAAGCCTGAGCACAGGCATGCGACGTCCTGATTTTTTCAGGACGGCGTCCCCAGAGGTCCCGGTGCACCCTTTCCCCGGGACCGGCTTTTCGTCCCGAATCGTTTTTGGACGGTCCCGAGACCCGGCGAGGCCCCCCCGAGGCCGAAATTGGCCAAAAACCCAGCGTCCTGTTTTTTTTTGCGCCGCGACCATGTCCGGGAAAAAGAACTGCGTGCTTTCGAAGCCGGATCCGGCTTAAAAAAACACGCAGCTCCCTCGCGCGCCCTGCCGCCTGGGAGTTAACGGGCGAAGAACGGTATAAAATAAGCTTTTTCGCTGTCGGGGGCGCCTGTCCCTGGCCGGCTGGAGAAATCATGCCCTTACGGTGGCACCGTAGGGGTATAAACTTTCCAGCCGCCCAGGGACGGGCGCCCCCGACAGCGAAAACAAAGATTTGTTCACCGCTCTTCGCTCGCTGACCGGTCTTCGGGCCCGGCCGGGGCCTCCGGGTGCTCCAGGTACAGGTGCGAGGCGCCGCGCGGCCTCTGCGTGGAGGAGGTGCCCTCGCTGGCCTGCCGGGGCAGAGCGAGGCACGCCGCCCGGGGGCCCCCGCGCGGATGCGAGGAATCCGCGCGCGGACCTCCGAGTTTTCGTGCTGATGCCACTGCTTGCCTTCCCAAGATTTGTCCTCTCGCTTTCGGGGTCTTCGGGGAAAAAAACTGCGGCCCTGGGATGCACAGAGACGTACTGATACCGCACGCCCTCCTGGGAGGCGCGCGTCCGACCCGCACACGCGTCGTGTCCCGAGCGGCGTGGCCAGAAAGCGCCCGCCACGACGCGTCTACTATAAGAGTTCTCGGTGCGCGCGTCGCCCCGCGCGTCGCCCCCGGGGGGGGGCGACGCACATACAGTAGTAGCATGTTGGGGCGACGCCGATGCCAAGGGGGGCTCAGCACCAGGAGGGTCACCACCTCCTCCCGTCAGTCGAGGGTGGGGGAGGAGGGGGGGGCTACAGATCGAGGCCGGCTTCTGGGCGTCTCTGTCAAGGTGACTGTCCCCCTGGTTGAGGATCGTTCAACCGATCCCCATCCCCGCTGACAGGGCGGGTCCCAGATCCGATGGGCGGCTCCATGAGGGCCCAGGTGGGGTCCGACAGGGCCCAGGCCCCTTCGGAGGGCGCCCCGGGATTGCTTCGAGGACTTGCGCGACGACGTCGGGGAGGAGGAGGAGGAGGAGGAGGGCCTTGGCCCACTTGAGTGACCCCCAGGTGGCGATATATGCCGATCCCTTCGGGTCTCGAGGGGCACGTCGCCACCCTGGTGGGCCTGGGGGCGCCGAGGTGCCATCGCCCCGTGGGGATGGGGATCGGTGACCCTGCGATCCGACGCTGCAAACAGATTGCAACGTCGCGAGCAATCACGACCATACCCCTAGGTCTGAGCTTTCTGCGGCACTTCTCGAACCAATGATCGTCCTGGGATCCGGAACCGGGCGAAACCGACGAGTGTGAAACAATCGGAACACCCGGATCTCAGCGTAGATGATGCTTGGACTACCCCTCGGGGTGCTAATCGGGTAGAGGTATCCAAGTGGCTGCCCTAATGGGTTACACCTGGCTGACCTAGCTTATAAGTGGACTGTAAATACTGTGAGCTGCTTACGGGGGGGCGACACAGATCTGGGCGAAGTGGACGGGGCCTACTCCAACCCTTTGAGAGCCCCCGGGGGTACACCCTGCGAGATGCTTAAGAAATCATGGGTTAAGAAATTCATAGTCTCAGAACTTGAATAAAAACCCAAAATGTTCATTCGAATCTTAAGATTTACATTGGAACATTAAGAATAATCAAGACTCTGGCCGAAAATTTAAGTTTTCTTAAGCATCGCCTAAGGTGTACGTGCAAATCATGTACAAGCTGGGCTCGGCCAAATACCCCCCACAGTGCCGTGAGGTACACGCTGGAGCGGCCTCAGGCCCCCTGTGGTCCACAGTCCCCAGTCCTCAGCCCTCAGAAGGGGATGTCAAAGAGACCATACTCCGAATTCTGAACGTTCCGGGGATTCCTGGTAGGCGGGTGGCGGGGTGGACCGAAAGCCAATCAATCTGCCGCCGTGGCTGGCCACATGCGTGTCCGAATGGTCTTAATTCTCTTAGACAACTCACGGTGCGGTCTCGGCCTGACGCGATGGCCACCCGACGGCCTGGGAAAAGACGCGCCCAATGGTTTTTCCAATCAAGACGGCCGCAGGAAGGCCTACGAGACGGCCAGGATGGCCTCCAAGATGGATCAGAGGGACCCAACAAAATCCAAGGTGGCCGCAAGATGTCGCCAAGACGGCCCAATATTCACAGTAGACGGCCTGACATGGCCTCACGATGGCCCAAGGCTGAACGAGGCATCCAAGAGGTTCTTTCGGAAGGCCCGACGATGCCCAACTCATGAAGTATCCTGAAGCTTTGACGGCCGAATAAGTCCTCAAGATCACCAAGAGGCCCGAAGACGGCCATATCACGACCCAAGAGGCCCCAAGACGGGCCCAAGAGGGCTCCCAAACGGCCCAAGAGGCCCACACAAGACGCCCAAGATTCCCTCCGAGCAGCCCTGAAGCGCTCAGTAAGGCCCCAAGACTGCACAGAGAGGCCCCCAAGACGGATTCCGACGGCGTCAGACGGGCAACGAAGCCCCCGAGAAGCCCCCAGGGGCCCCCAAGAGGCCCAAGGAGGCCCCCAAGAGGCCTTCGGTAGGCCCCGAGGGCGCTCCCAAGAGGCTCCCCGAAGTGCCCAGAGAGGCTCCCAAGAGGCCTGAAATCATTAAGTTGGTCAGTGGCTCCTCCCTGTCACCGCACTCGTCTGAACGCTGCGCACAATCGCCTTAACACGTTGCACTAGTTTCACAGATGGAGGGCGGTTGCTTTTCAAAATGTTGCTCTCGCTGTAGCACCACACGCATTCGTTTCCAGTGTTTACAGCATGTCAAAAGATTCGCAGGGTTACCGCCCCAATGCTGCGGCACGATGTCGGACTGCCAGGGCGAAATAATCATGTCAATTCGTAACGTTGAAATCCCACGAGTGATGTTCTGGCGCGATTCCAGACCGTAAGGGCGTAGCAGAAAAGTTTATATGTGGCGTGTTCTTATCCCAGGGATTTTTTTTGCGAATTTCAATATCTTCAAACGGTTGTCTTCCAACGGGGCACTTCCCTCAGTGAAAATGAACCGTTGTAGGGGCCTGTGAAGAAGGAGTTTGGTGGGAAGGTTGATTGCAATCTCGATGATGAGCCTTGGGTTTGCGCTGGTCCTCCTGCTCCTCGTCCTCCTGCCCCTCCTCCTCCTCCTCCTCCTCCTCCCTTTCCTCCTACTCCTTCTTTTCCTCCTCCCTCTCCTGATGCTCTCCCTCGTCCTCCCCCCCAACTTGCTCAAGTGTTTCCACTACGGCTCGGGGAACACATAATCCGATAGCTCGTCCAAGCTGTGGCCACAAGGTTCTGCCACATCGGCGCTTCCAAACAAGGATTAGGCTGGGTCGGGGAAAGTATAACCCACATTCGCATCCGCGTGCAACCCCACATTTCCTTCTCACACTTGTCGGGGAGACGTAAGACCCGGGTACGGGGGACTCGGAAATCCCCGACGAGGTCGTCAAAAAAATGACGAGGCCGAGCCTGCATTTTGACGAGGCCTCCCGCTGCAGACATCCCACGAAACTCCTCCTCGTCAAAATCCGTGGCGCGGTCGTCAAAAAACGATGGCGAACCCGAGTCCCGGCAAACCCGGGTCTTACGCTCCCCCGACATTTCCTTCTCACCCTTGGCGGTGATGCTAATACGGATTCGTGGTCGCCCTCCTCGGTCGTGGCCCCGGGGGCTTCGTGGGCCCCGGAAACGGCAAGGCAGTTTTTTCACCGTTCTCAAAAAAATGTCCCCTGGAAATGGAAACGGCAAAAAAACGGCGACCGGAAACGGCAAAAAAACAGCTCCAGGACTGGAACCGGAGCCGGAACCGGTCAAAAAACTGCGACGGAACCGGTAAAAAAACGGCGTCGGAACCGGCAGCAAAAACGGCAAAACGGAACCGGTAACAGAACGGCCCTGTCGTTTCCAGGGCCCACTATGCCGGGGGGTGGGTGTGAGGCCCCGGGTAAGACTGACGCGTGAGCGGGACGTCGGAGCGGGGGGGGTGCGCTGCGATCGCCACAGTGTGCGCGCGAGCGCCAGCCAGCATGCGCGGGGGCATCCGGGCCCCCCCCCATACTTGGGCGCCCGAGTTATCCGGGGTAACTCGGGTCCGGGGTAACTCGGGTTTGGATTCCCGAGAAAGCAACCCGAGTTAGCCCTGACCCGAGTTACCCCTGATGATTCGGGGCTCTGGACGCCCGAGTTATCCGGGATAACTCGGGTCCGGGGTAACTCGGGTTTGGATTCCCGAAAAACGAACCCGAGTTATCCCTGACCCGAGTTACCCCTGATGATTCGGGGCTCTGACATACATACGATCGTTACCTTTGCCCATGGGGAGGGGGGGGGGTTCGCCCCGGTTGCGACCAGTACGCGCCACAGGACACAACACACAATCCCTGAGGGGCGACCCTTCGGTGGCAACTCACGGGAGCCTCCCAAACCAGCTTGTCGGTGGTCGCGAATCGACGCCGATCGACGTTAAATCGACGCTAACCGACGCTACGCTAAATCGACGCTCGTCGACGCGAAAACGACGCTACATCTGCGCTATGTCATCGGCTCCCAGACGCTAGTCGACGCTAGTCGACGCGAAAAACGGAATCGCGAGGGTGCACAAGACCCCCAGGATTTGCCACCGAACCAGAGGACACCGCACACAGTCCCTGAGGGGTGACCCCAGGACTTCCTTTGGTTTTTGGCGTGGGAACGTCACGCCTTCCGTCGCAAAACCATGGAAACCCAAGAAACCCAGGGCACCCTAGAGGCAAGCAGGTTGTTTCTTGGCATGGGTCTCCTCTGTACTGTAGGGGTGGCCCCCCCTCGGCATGGGCCTCCACCGTAGAGGTCACTGCTCCAGCGATTGGGCATCAATGGGGCGCGCTAGATGCAAATTGGGACGCGGTGCGCGGGGGAAGAGGAGGAGACCCCGGCGCAGGCGGGAAGAAGGGAAGCCGGGCCCGCTGAGGCAAGCCCCGGCAGCGGCGGGGCGGGCGCCGGGGGGGGGGGGGGAGCCAGCCGCGACGCCAGGCAGCGGCTGGGGAGAAGGCAGCCCGACGGGAAGAGGGCACCACACGTAGTCCCTGAGGGGTGACCCCCCCCTCTTGAGCAGGGACCGGCCGTCCCGGCATTCCTCTTGTCCTACCACGAAATCTTCGTAGAACCCAAACATGTCCTAATAACAAAAGCATGACTGTCTTCGAACATACGCCCGATGTGAGAAAACAAGACCGACTCCGCCAGAGATGTTCTGAGAACGCTTCGCGGGAACCACAACAAGGTTCTTAGAACATTGCTTGGTAGGGGCTATAGGCGAGCCAGGACGCTTCGCCACTGCCTGAGACCCTCGGCACTGCCCGAGAGCCTTGTGGATGCCACGGCAACAGACACACTAACCGTCCTACCATTGGCATTATAATGTGCTTACCATTTCGGGAACATGCTCGAAACATCTGTTGTTTTAGACATGTTTTTTAACAGGTTCAAAACCTGTGTTTCTTGCGCGTGCTTTAGACCTCTGGAAATGGTTTGGCAACGTGCCTCCTCTCCCTCGCCATCGCTCGGACGTCCAGTTCCCGTGCATGTTTCGGTTTCGTACGAGTTTTTTGCTGCTCGATGGTCCAGGAGGGTCCTCGATGGTCCTCGCCGAGAAAAAATGCCCACGTCCGAGCGATGCCAAGCTCCGCTGGCCGCCCTCCGCGGCGCGAGCCTGCTCCTCCAGGCGCGCCAGGCCGTGCAGGGACAGCAGCGCGCGGGCCCCCACGGCCACCGCCCGCGCCTGCTGCGCCAGCAGCCGGGCCCGCGCCCGGGCCTGCGCGGCCTCTCGGGGCGGCGCTCCGCTCGGCGGGGGGCGATCCCTGGAAGGGGCCCCATGACACCCAACGAAACACACACACACACACGCACACGCACACACACACACACACATACACACACACACACGCACGCACACCCACCCACCCACACCCACACCCACACCCACACCCACACCCACACCCACACCCACACCCACACCCACACCCACACCCACACCCACACCCAGACGCAAACGCACACGCACACGCACACGCACACGCACACGCACACGCACACGCACACGCACACGCACACGCACACGCACTCGCACACGCACACGCACACGCACACGCACACGCACACGCACACGCACACGCACACGCACACGCACACGCACACGCACACGCACACGCACACGCACACGCACACGCACACGCACACGCAC
>CAUYUJ010017015.1:292994-348076 GCA_963575745.1 Prorocentrum cordatum | reverse complement strand
CACGCGCACACGCGCACACGCGCACACGCGCACACGCGCTCACGCGCTCACGCGCTCACGCACACACGCACACACGCACACACGCACACACGCACACACGCACACACGCACACACGCACACACGCACACACGCACACACGCAAACACGCACACACGCGCACACGCACACACGCACACACGCACACACGCACACACGCACACACGCACACACGCACACACACACGCACACACGCACACACGCACACACACACACACACGCACACACACACACACACACACACACACACACACACACACACACGCGCGCGCACGCACGCACGCACGCACGCACACACACACACACAACTCGCAGGATGCTCCAGAGTTGTTGTTCCTATGTTTTCTGGGCCTGCGCCTTCCCCCCACTTCCCATGTTTTCTCACATCTTCCCGGGGGTCGACGATCCACGGACCGAGACCCCCTCGCGCTGTGAATTGAGCAGGGACCGACCGCCCCGGCATGCCTGGAGTCCTACCACGCAAGGTTCGCAGAACCCAAAGGTGATCTAAGAACAGACACGATGTTCTTAGAACGTTAAACCGATGTGATGAAACAAGGTCGTCCCAACCAAAAATGTTATAAAAACATGTCGTGGGAACCAAAAACAGGTTCCTAGAAAATTGTTTGGTAGGACTATAAGCACGCCAAGACGCTTCGCCACTGCTTGAGCGAGAAAAACAAAACGCCGGGAGGTGTTGCATCATTTTCGGTCTTCGGGAGCCTTTCCTGGGCCTCGGGAACGTCAAAAAACAACTCTGGAAGAGACGCCGGTCCCGGGGAAGGGGTCGAGACCTCTGGGGGTCAACGTTATGAAAACGTCAGGGCGTCGGGGGTCTGGGAACGGAGGGGGGGGGAACGTATACCTTTCGTGCCGCTTCTTCGGCCCCTGTAGGGCCCTCAAGGTGCACAACAAGTATGTGTAGATAGATAGACAGATAGATAGATACGCAAATAGCTAATTGCTCTTTCAATTGCGCAGCGCCCAGGCCTCCCGCCGCAAGTCGAACGCCGGCAGGGTGTGCAGGAACTGCTTCGCCTCTGGAAGGAGTTAGATGCTCGGAATTGCTGTTTATTCTAGTCGGACCCAGGCCAGAAGAACATGAGACCCTCCGTCGGTCAATACAAACAGAGCATCCATGGGTACCCCCCCAGGATGCACAAGAACATCCAACAAGCACGAAGGACACCAGAGTACCCTCCCCGAACCGACCTCGATCTGAAACCTCGGTCCGACTGTATCGGTCATGGTCGATACCCCGCGGGGAGTGGGTGGTGGGATTAGGGCCTGGGGCACGTCGGGGGAGGGCGGAGGGGCGCTGCGATCGCCATGAAATGCGCGCGAGCGCCAAGTGGGGTGTGGTCCATGTCCCCCCCCCCTGCGTGCAATCGTTACCGTCACCCTGGGGAGGGCGAAGGGGAGAGGTTTGGCCCTGGTAGCGACCGCTACGCACCAGAGGATAAAACGCAATCTCAGGAAAACCTTGGAGGGCGAAGACGCAATCTCAGGAAAACGCAATCTCAGGAAAAACGCAATCTCAGGAAAACGCAATCTCGGTACAACATAGACTTTTCCGTCGCCGGGGGCGCTGCCCCAGGGCGGCTGGGAATTTTTCGCCTTGACGTGCCACCGCAAGGGTATAAACTTTCCAGCCGCCATGGGACAAGCGCCCCCGACAACGAACACGTTCATAGAAAACCGTTCGTCGCCGGGTCACTGGGCATATTCTTAGGGTGGAGGGCTCAAGGTGAACTCCTTATGGGCTTTCGCACCTCGACAATCAATCCATCGAAACGGCATTTCAGATTTCACCCTTTGCCCTCCACCCAAAGAGAGCATGCCCGGCTTAAGAAGCTCAGAGCTCGTCCTGGGGGCCCTCCCTGGGGCCCCGCTCGCTCTGCTAGCGCGCAGATGTGCTGCGTCGGGGGAGGGAGGACGGGGAAAGAGGGATGGGGGAAAGGGAGAGGGGGGAGAAGGAGGAGGGGGAGGAGGGAGGAGGAGGAGGAGAGGGAGGAGGAGGAGGAGGGGGAGGAGGAGGAGGAGGGGGGGGAGAAGGGAGGAGGGAGGGAGGAGGAGGAGGAGGAGGAGGAGGAGGAGGGGAGGAGGAGGAGGGGAGGAGGAGGAGGAGGAGGAGGAGGAGAGAGGGAGGGAGGGAGGCCCGCGCGCCCGCGCCCGCGCGCTGGGCCTGGCCGCGGCGGCCAGGAGCAGCACCGAAAACGCACGAGTGGCACAGGACGCAGCCGAAGGACACACGAGGGAGGAACAGAGCACACACAGGACACCAGCCAAACGGAGGACAGGGGGCCACATGCGAACCCTACCCCTACCCCCCACGATTTCTGAGGGGGGGGTAGGGGTAAGGTTCGCATGTGGCCCCCGAAGAGCACACACAGGACACCATCCAAACAGAGGACACGCGAGGCAGGAGCAGGAACTGGCCCAGTGCTGCAGGAACGCACGAATGGCACAGGACGCAGCCGAAGGACACACAGGGCAGGAACAGATAACCAGCCTCGAACGTATCCCTGTCCCTATGGTGGGCGAGCAAAAAGCTAGGACAATCTCAGGGATAGGCCCGCAGAAACTGAGGGAATCCTTAAGCTCAGCATCGAGGTGAGGTGATGTCAAACATAGGGATAGGGATATGTTTCAAACTTGTAAACAAGACAGGAACTGAACACACACAGGACACCATCCAAACGGAGGACACACGAGGCAGGAGCAGGAACGGGCCCAGTGCTGCAAGAAACTCTCCGCCGCCGCACACAGGACACCATCCAAACGGAGGACACGCGAGACAGGAGCAGGAGCTGGCCCAGTGCTGCAAGAAACTCTCCGCCGCCAAGAAGATACACTGACCTTATCTAGTTCCCATTCTGCTTGAGGGCCGCATCCCAGAAATAATTTCGAGCACCCGGAAAAGTGTCAAAAGAGTGTCGAAACAGTGTCGGGCGAGTGTCTCCCAGGGCCCGACACGTGAAATCCCTTGAGTTTCGGTAGTTTCTCTGGCGCTTGAAATTCTGTCTGGTGGTCAGGGCTAACGTAGATTGGAGCATCATAAAACTGACCCCCGACGACGACGGTCAGGGGGATTCTGGACGAACATGTGTTCTTTGTCCTTGCTTTAACAAAAAACAGCAAACCATATTCCCAAATTATCAAAACTAGTCCGAAAGTCGTACCCTGACTATCTTTGAATGTTCCTCCTGTAGGGGGACGTGCCCGACTTGAGACTGATCGCCAGTTGGGCAGGTGGCAAGTGCTGGGAGGTCTTCATCACAACGATGATAGGCTATGAGGCCCGATTGGGGAGAACGCCCTCAGACCTCCTGGCGTCGTGAAACAAACTGACGGACCTGTTTCACATGTTCGGCCTGGGGGGGTACTCAAAGGGCCACGGCGCCGTCAGAAAACATCTCGGGATGAAAAGCCGGTCCCCGCGAAGGGGTCAAGATTTACCACGCCGTGAAACAATCATGACGTCGGGGGTCTGAATCACAGGACAGCTGGCCAGGGTCGGTCGGGGGGGGGAACTTCTGGGAGGTCGTCGTAAGAACGGTCAGACTGAAAGGCCAGTGAGCCAGATGACCCCAGATTCAGCCCAACAGCCAGCATACAGCAGGATGATGCGTTTGGCCAATTGAGGCCAGTTTTTTTACCACGGAACAACAAGCGCCGATGGATGCTGAATCAAACCAGGTGTCGGACCGTCTGACCTCGGATCATTCAGCCGTCATCGAATCGTCCGCCCTCCGCTCTGTTCGCCAGGCTGAGCAGCGAATAGTCCCGAAACATCTATTCCTGGAGCCTGGGCTTAATTCCTGGATGCTGACGCCTAGGCTTGAGTCCCACCGTCAGCCCAAATGGCGGGCGTGAACACGGCGCAACCACGAAGAGACTGTTCGGGGATCTTCTGACCCGGGTCAATCCAGACCCGGGTCAGCAGGAAACCAAACAACTGCAATGCAGGAACAAAAAGCTGCAACGCAAATCTTCGCCAATATGCGCGGCCGCCTCGCGGCCACGAGCGGCTCGCTAACCCAGGTCAGCCAGAGGGGGTTTTCGCAGGATCCTGCAGGTCCAGTGCCCTGGCTGACCCCCGTTCGCATTGACCCCCGTCTCTTGAGCCCCGAACTGTCGGGTCCATCCGGTTCCGGGGCCCCGTCGGTCTGGCCGTCGTCGGCTCTGGCCTCGTCGTGATCGTCACCATCATCGCCAAAGTCCTCCCCGCCATCCGTGCCCCTGTCCTACTTCACTGTGGAGACTGCGACGGGGGGACGACGTGACAAGACTTGGGGCGGGCACGACCATACAGGCAGATTTTGGAGGGACAGCTCGATGTAAAAAAAAAACCCAAATGCACCAACTAAACAATGCATCCCAATCATAGTATTATAACTGTCCCCATACCATTAAACACATATGTTAGACGATTCCCCTGTAGAAGGACACGACCGACTTAAGACAAAATGGGGAGGGGAATGATTGGCACGAGCGCCTCTGGGCATGTAGGATGGGCCCCAAAAGCGGCACCTGTATTCGCCCCAAGCCCTAAAAAGGGAAACTCCCTTTTCCTCGTTTCCCTGTTGGGTGGCTCTGTCGCCAGGAAAACACAAGCGACCGATAAAAACAAACCTGCTTTGCTCGCGAGGGTCCGGCCGAGGACAGAAGGGCCTGCTGATGATTGAACCACAAAGTGCGGGCTAGGCCGCCCAAAACAACACGGCCTGCGATTGGTTGTGCCCTAGGTTGCGGGCTCGGCGGCCAAAAGTATAACTGAAGGGGCCCAAAAACATACAAATACATCCGCACGCACATCCAACGATTGTCCATACTGTTTCCACTTGTGCATGGTACCGTCTTCCCCCCACTTCCCAAATGTTCTCATATTTTCCCAGGAGTCGACGAAGACTTGTGTCTATGTGTTTCCCCTTCCTGACCAACCGCCGCCTCCAGTCGATTCACTTCATCCTATATCGCGGGATGAACGCATGTAAAACGACCCCCGCCACCCACATGAAACACTTAAAATCAATGGGACCGTCAAACTTACGACGCGTGAAATGCAAGCGGGAACAGCTCGACGGTCATCCAACGACAACGCCGCACAAATCACTGCGAACGGCGCGCTGCTGCTATGCTCGTTGGCATTTGATGAATTGGCGTTGCGTTGTGCTGGCACGCTGTCAACACCCGAAATCATCGTGGACGTTCGCGCGCCCGTGCCGAGGCAAAAACCAGAAGGCGCGTCGGCTCTCGGCGGCGCTGGCAAGAGCCCGGGACGACACCGGGGGCCCACCCCGCACGGGCGCGCATCGAAAAGCGTAGGCCCACCCCAACAGCAAAATTTAGGCACCAGGCGAGCTAAAGTTTACAAATGATCTCTGTATCCAATCGATCTAAATTTCGCCGAATCGACAAATCTCGCACGGGAGAGCCCCGAAAAGTTTACACGTGTATATATATATATATACATATATACATATATATATATACAGGGAGAGGAGAGAGAGAGAGAGAGAGATATATAGAGAGAGAGAGCGCGAGAGAGAGAGAGAGAGAAAGAGAGAAAGAGAGAGAGAGAGAAAGAGCGCCCCAAAAAACCTCATATTGGAACAGTTGCCTCAATAGAAACGCTCCCGATCTAAACTTTTCCGCCGGCGGGTTACGAGGGGGCGACGGAGGACGGGGCGAGGGCCCGCGGCTGGGCCAGCGGCGCTGCCGTGTGAGAGGCAGCGCCGCCGCCGCCTCAAGCTGCATGCCGCGGCCGTGGCCCGCGCGGCCCCAGGAATGCCGGCGCGGACTCGGCCGCGCCGAATGGGCCCGGCACGCCGCCGCGCGCGCGGGCCCCCGGGGCACGTCGCCGCGCGCGCGGGCCCCCCCTGCGGCAGCTGGCAGTGGCCTCGCCGAGAGGGCGCCTACACTTCCGCACACTCGCCACACATGCAAAACGCTGACGTGTAAAATCCATCGCTGTGGGGGCTGGGGTCGGTTCCCCACTGCTCGCGGGAAGCAGTTACGGGCCACTTGCGCCGCCAAAGGGGCCCCTCAGCCGATCCAAGGAACCGGATCGCGGCTCTCGGCACCTCCTGTGCTTCCATAGCTCCAGCGCTGCGTCTTGCGCTGGAGGCCTGCATTCCTTCCCCTATGACGGGCTATACTTATCCTTTTTTGACGCGCAAGGGAAGCCGTGAGGGCCTGTGGAGGCCGACACGTGCTCAACCCTCTCCGTCGTAACGGTTTGGCAACCCTTCGCCGATGGACCTCAGTCACATACAAAAGGTCCAAAGGGGAGTGCCAAGAGCTAAGAACGGAGGGGTATCCCTCCAAACCCAGGGCTCTCCTTAACCCTAGTGCCAACTGAATTAGAGAGGAAGAACGCGGGGACCATGACCACGACCAAAAGCGGCAACGCCAGTGTCGAGCTAGGTCACCGTCGGCCTTGGTTAGGGTGAATTCGTGGATCATCCTCGCGACTCGGCGACGGCCAGTGTGGACCATGACCGGCGATCGGCGTCGATAAGATCCTGCGGCATCTTGGTCATGGTCCCCGTGCTTCTTCCATCGACGTATGCAAATTATATTTTTCCCCGCCTTCAAAATGGAGGGCCAATACCGAAGAATAGAACGGTAACCCTCCAAATCCAAGCCTGTCCTAAACTCTCGTGCCAACTGCATGCACATGTCGCGGAAAACCCAGAGTTACCGATTCCGCTAATCCCTGGACCTCTCGGACCAGAACTTCGCGGCGAATCCAGCCGCGGCGACGAGGGCTCCCCAAGAGGTCCAAGAAGGCGAAAGGGGATGGGGATGGGGATGGGGTCTCGAAGGGGATGGGGGTGGGGTCTCCGAAAGAGGTCCAAAAAGACGGTGGGGGTCTCGAAGGGGATGGGGATGGGGATGTGGATTGTCAACCGATACCGACTCCCGAGGGGAGGAGGGGGGAGGAGGAGGAGGAGGAGGAGGAGGAGGAGGAGGAGGAGGGAGGAGGAGGGGGAGGGGGGGGAGGACATGGAGGAGGAGGAAGAGGAGGAGGAGGAGGAGGAGGGGCGAGGAGAAGTAGGAGGAGGAGGAGGAGGAAGAGGAGGAGGAGGAGGAGGAGGAGGAGGGATCGACTAAGCCCTTCGGAGACACCCTCCAGGTCTGGGCATGTTCTCCCACACCCCCTCCCGAGGCCTCGCTGTCGTACACCTCGGCCACCGCGCGCAGCAGCAGCGGCGCGAACGGCGCGCACGCCAGCCGGCGCGCCTCCGCCTGCATGGCGCGCCCGAAGGCGTGCACCTCCCCGGACACGGCCTGCCGCAGCCGCTCCGCGAGGGCCACCGCGCACCGCACCTGGGAGTGGAAGCTGACGGGTCTGTTTTCCACCACCACCACCATCAAGTTGGAGGGGAGGAAGGAGGCGGACGACGAGGAGAAGGAGGAGGAGGTGGAGGAGGTGGAGGAGGAGGACACCTCCCCATCCAACGTACGGTGGTGGTGGTGGTGGTGGAAAACAGGCCCACCAGAAGCGACCGGGGGAGGGGGACCTTCGTGTCGGGGGTTCCCCAATGCGGTGGCAACGCATGGGAGACTCCATGTGTGGGGGCATCCAGACCCCGCCCCTCCTACGTGCGATCGTTACCTCTGCCCATGCGGGAGGCAAGGGGGGTTTAGCCCTGGCAGCGACCGTTACGCGCCAGAGGACACAACAAGCAACCCCCTTAGGGGTGACCCTTCGGTGGCGACTCATGGGTGATGGAGGCTCAATCGACGCTAGTCGATGCTAGCCGACGCTAAGTCGGCGCTCTCTTAGCTATCGATTCTCGAACGCTAAGTCGACGTTAGTAGACGCTAACATCGGACCTTCGTGTCGGGGGTTACTAAACCCAGACCCCTTCGCATTGTGAGCAAAATCGCGACGGCACGTCAGAAACACCTCGGGACGAAAATCCAATCCCAGGGAACAGGTCCAGACCGCTGGGGGCCCACGTTGAGAAACAAATCGTGACGTCGGGGGTCTGCGTTAGCGTCGGGGCTTACGAAAGGTGCCCCTGGCCCAAGGTGCCCCCAGCTGTTCGTTCCAGTGTGGACCCATGGGACCTCTGGCCTTCGTGAGGGGAGCTCTGGAGGCTTCGGTGGTCTCTTTGGGAACTGGGCCCGGGGCACTTCTAGCAACAGGCGATACTGGGCCCAGGAATCGACAGGGCGGGTTTTTCAGCAGCCCCATTCTGACGTTCTATTGTCGATTCCCTCGCCGTTTTTCTGCCGGTTCCGTCGCCGGTGTTTTGTCGCCGGTTTTGGTCGCCGTTTTCCTGGTGCCAGCACCGGACCCATTCCTGGAGCCGTTTTGAACCGTTTCCGTTTTTTGAATTTTTGTATGTTTCGTTTGTTATATTCTGGACATGTAGCAATATACATATATTTTTATATACATAAACCACTTCTGTGTTCAAGAAACACCTTGTCGGACACGGTGAGATGAAACAACGGCCCTGCTGTCTCCAGGGCCCACTGAGGGACTGGCCCATGGGGCGGGGAGCAGTGACTTGGAATCGGCGGGCCGAGGTGTCGGAGACGTCACGCGTCTATGCACCACAGGTAGTAATAGGTCGGGCGTGTCCCTTTACAGAGAAATTTTGGGCGAAAGATGAAAGATACTGCAAACATTCAATAAACATACGAAAACAAAGAGTCAAAACATCGTCCCCAGACTATGTTTTGACTATGTGTGAACACTCCTCCTTTAGAGGGACACGCCCGACTTAAAGGTAGTAGGGGAAGAATAAGCGGCCTGTGTTGTTCTTCTCGTCGGCCGCTGGCTTGCTTTCTCGCCCGCTCCCCCATCCAGCAGCCTGCGCCGAAATGGAGATGCGACGCGGACGAGCGCGCGAAAACTTGATGGCCCCGCCGGGCAGTGTACTCCCAGCCATGGCTGTTCATCTAAACGTATGTCGCACAGAACCCGCGGTGGACCCATCTGGCCCTGCACACGAATCCTTGCACCTGCCGGCCTCACCTGCCCAAACTCTCCCTCGAACCGTTGCCAGCGGTGACGCTGGCACTCTGTAGGCAAAGCGACCCGGCCGCGCTCAGAGGTCGTCCTCACAATGCGTCTTGATAGTGACATCCGAGGTGGCGTAGGTCACGCACGTGAGGCAGAAACCCTCCCCCGTCTGGTCTTCGTCCAGGAAGGCCTGGTCCGACTGGTCGATCTCGCCAGACAGCACCTTGCCGGCGCAGCTGGAGCACGAGCCCGCGCGGCAGGAGTACGGCAGCTCGAGACCCTCCTCCTCGGCCTGGTCGAGGATATACACGTCCTCGGGTTGTGGATGCCATGACAATGGACACTCTAACAATCCTATCATTGAATTAATGATGTGTTTGAAATGTGTAAAACATGTTACAAACATGTTTCGAACATGTTTTTAACATATTCAAAACATATCTGAAACAATTTTTAGACATCTGGAAAAAATTGCAGCATGCCTCCTCTCCTTTAATCGACTTCCACAGTCCTCGGGGCACTCGAACTCCTGCGTGCCGTCTGGGGTCTCCAAGGTCACCTGGGCCACGATCCGCAACGGGCTTCACGCGAGAGGGCAGAGCGAGACCTGACGCCGCAGGCTTACGGGGGCCGCCGGCGCGGCACGCCACGTTGGAGACGAGGGCGCTCACGCGCGACCTTGCGCGGGCAGCTTACGCTTAAGTCGGGCATGTCCCTCTACAGGAGGAAAATTCCAATATAGTGCAAGAACAGTGCGGGGACGATTTGTTTTACTATGTGTTTATTTTAAAAGCATGGTTGGGTTGTCGGTATTTTTCATCCAGAATCTGCTTGTAGGGGGACACGCCCAACGGCCCAGCTTTTCTTCGGGCCGGGCGAAAGGGGGGATAGCAAAGAGGGGGGTTTGAGATCAGCTCACGCAGCTGATTTTCCCGGCACCTCCCGGCGCCGGGAGGCTGCCATGTCTCGAGGAATGGGCCCCTCGGTGGGGCCGAACCCAGCTGCATGCAGCAGATTTCGCACTCCCCCCCCTTTCCCTGTCCCCCCCTTTCGTCCGGCCCGAGTTCTGCGCCGCTCGCCTTGAAGTGGGCGGCCACGTCGCCGCGGGCGGGGACCGTGCTGACGACCGCGGGCGCCGCGCCGAGCGCGAGGGCGCCCGCGCCGCCCGTGGGCCGGCACTGGCGGTGCACGCTGCGGGTGCCGGCCGGCGCGAAGGCGGCGTCCGGGGACCGCGTGCCGCGCAGCAGGAGCCTTGCGGGTGCCATGGCAATGGGCACTCGAACAGTCCTATCATTGAAGATTAAAGATGAGTTTACCATGTGTAAGACATGTTCTGAACATGTTCCAAACAGGTTTTCTTATTCAAAATAAAGACATATTCAACACATAGTTGAAATATCTTTTAGACATCTGGAGATAATTTGGCAGCATGCTTCCTCTCCATTATCATCGACTTCCACAGCAGGAGCCCGCAGGCGGCGAGCACGAGCAGCACGGGGAGCACGTTCGCCCCGCGGGCCATCGCTGCGGCTCCTGCCTACCCAGACCCCGACGCGGTGTGAAAAAGTCATGACGGAGGGTTTTTCACCATTGTCGTCCTCGGGGGGCCCTCGGCGGCCCTCGGGGCCGTCCAAAACCGACTCAGGATGAGGAACCGGTCCCAGGGAAGGGGTCGAGACCTCTGGGGGTCGACGGCGTGAAAAAAATCGCGTCGGGGGGCTGGGTACACTTGGGGGGGGGGGCGGTCTGCCAGAGTGCGCCTTGGGCTCTTGGGCCAAGCTGGTGCCAAAATGGCGCTACGGACAAAGCTCAAGCGGCAGGAGCATAACTCTCGGAGATCCGCGCGGATCTCTCGGAACAGCGCCCGGCGTCCTGACAGCGCCGCACGCGCCGCCCCTGGCGAGGGGGAGGGGCCCAGCGCCCAGCCAGGAAATCCGCGCGGGGCTCCAAATTTTCCATTCCATGAGATAATTAGCCCCCGATGGCGCAGCCGCGCGTTCCTGGGCGAGGCAGGGGGGGGCCGGGCCCAGGCCGGCGATGTGTGGGCGATCGGGGGACGACGCTTAGGTCGGGCAAGTCCCCCTACAGGCGGATTCTGGGCGGAAAAATAGAAGTACCCCACATTACTCCACACATCGAACAGAAATCGTCCCCAGACTATTTCTTTAAACTGTTCTTGAACGTTCCTCCTGTAGGGGGACACGCCCGACGGAAGACGACGCTTCCCCCTCTCCTGTGGGGGGCTATCCCCCCCTGCCGTTGCCCCTGGACCTCGCGCTCCGCCTGCCACGCGTCCACGGGGCCCTCGCCGGCGCACCACACGGAGCCGAGCAGCTCGAGCAGCTCCGCCTCCTCCGGGCCAGCGTCCGCCCGGAAGTCCGTGGCCAGGATCCGCTCCAGGGCAAACTGCCCAACATACGGCCTCCACTGCCTCCCGCTCATCACGGCGGCGTAGAGCTCGCCCAGGTCCACCGTCGTCGAGGCCTGGACCTGGAGCCGAGCAGGTAAAAGCATACGCGTGCACGCTCGGAGGGCCGCGCGGCCTGTTCGGATCTGCGCTGATGCCCCCTCCCTGGCGTGCGGAGCGCCAGGGGCGGCGCAAGAGGCGCGGCCAGGGGGATCCCAGCGCCAATCCAAGAGATCTCCGCGGAGCTCCAAAGATTCATGTCTGTGCCATTTGCTCTCCTTCGAGGACCACCGCCTCGTGGCCTCCCACGTCGTACGCTCGCCGCAGAGCGGGGTCGCGGAGCACCTTGTACGCCTCCGAGAGCGCCTGGAACTGCGCCACGGCCTGCGGGCTGCCGCCCGCCTTGTCGGGGTGGCACCTGCGCGACTCGCGGTAGTACGCGTGCCGGAGCTCGGTGCGCGACGCCGCGGGGTGGCAGCGGAGGGCCGCGTACAGGCTGGGCACGTGGCGCTGCACGGCTCCGACAGTTGAGGCCGCTCCCGGCGAGGACCACGACGGGGGCTGAGAGCTGCTGGCCGCCTCGCCCCCGTCGCGGTCGGGCCGCCCCGCAGCGGGCGCGGGAGGGCCGCGCGGCGGCGCCGCCCTGTCGTCCGCGCGCCTGGCCTCCTCTGCGGGAAGAGCACGCGGCATGAACAGAGACCTTCGGAGGTCCCCTACGTCAGGTTCGTGTCGTGCCGACTTCGGCGCTGGTTTCTGCCGCCGCGGGGATCGTGCAACCTTGAGCGATCGGTCATTTCCGAGACGCCCAAATCGTTCCACATCGAACGATGCTGGGTCGACACGACACGAACCTACCGTATACAGTCGGGGCGTTGACCTAAGGAACCCTGAATAAGGAACGAGGCCCCTTTTTTCGTAAGTTAAACTTTGACTCCCCATCGAAAACATAAGGAAAACCTTAGACAAGGTGTGGAACGATTAAGGAATATCGAGCCCCCCCCCCAACGAAAAGGGCTCCTTCCTCAGCGCCCCGACTGTACGGTCTTTTTTTGCCCCGTTTTTTGGCATGTTCGTCCCTTGCCTGGCTCTGGGGCCAGCACGGGTCGATCCGGCTCGACACACTACCCAGGCCGATGGGGTCTGGGGCGCTGGTCGTGATCTGTCGCGATGCTGCATATTTTCGCAACGCCAGGTTTCAAAATTCAGCAGGGTGCCGACGGTACACCCTGCGAAATGCTCAAGAAATCATGGGTTCAGAAATTCATCGTCTCAGAACTTGAACTAAAACCCAACATTTCTATTACAATCTTAGGATTTACATTGAAACATTAAGAATAATCGAGCCTCTGGCCGAAAACTTAGGTTTTCTTAAGCATCGCCTAAGGTGTATGAACCTGCACTTTCTGAGGTCCGCGCGGATTTCTCGGATCTGCGCGGAACCCCCCACCTTCTGGAGCGCGGAGCGCGCCAGAGGCGGCGCTGGAGGCGGCGCTAGGCCGGAGGGTTCCAAAAAGGATTTGTGGGGAGGAGGCTTTCCAGAGAGCCCCCAGGGGCCTCGGAACCTCGTCAAAATAGGGGGTGCGAAGCCCCTGGGGGATCCCTGGAGGAAAACCCCCTCCCCAAACACATTCTTCGGAACCCTCCGGCTAGGGGTTGCCGCGCCGATCCCAAAAATCCTCGCGGAGCTTCGAAAGTTTCATGCATGCCGCTTGTTACTCGTCGGTCCTCTGGAAGGCTGTAGCCAGCGGGCGGCGCCCAGGCGCGCTGCTTGGAGCACCACGCGAGACCGCGCAGGGACTGCACGACCGCCTCTTGGGAAGCCATCGGGTACCAGCACCGCCATTCACAGGACCTCGCCCGGGGTGCGTTCCGACCAGAAACTCGCGGCGAGTCCAGCCGTGGCGACGAGAGGGGAGGGGGAGGGGGAGGGGGAGGGGGAGGGAAGGGGGAGGGAGATGGGGAGGGGAGGGGGAGGGGAGGGGGAGGCAGGAGGCCCAAGCGGGGCAGCGATACCCTGGGCCTCTCCCGAAGCACCCGCCGTCGTGATTTCTTCATGACGTAGGTCTTGGCCTCTGCTTCTACTGCTGCATCGTTGTCTGACAGCCGCGGGGCCAGGTGAGGTCCCACGGAGGCCGAAAACAGGGAGACACCTTCCATCATTCGGGGGCGCACAACAAGACCTCCCAACTTCGCGCTTCGCGCTGCGCGAAGCGCGAATAACTTCGTGCTCTCGCGCCGCCTCCCAGGGGAGAAGAGGAGGATGCGGAGGAATCGGAGCCGAACCGCGAAGCGCGAATAACTTCGCGCCCTCGAGGGCGCCCTTGCACAAGCATGGATTAGCGATCCATGGATTTGACGCGCGGTCGCCAAATCCATGGATCGGGGGAAGTGCCCTCCCCAAAATGCGGCCGTTGCCGCCTCGCCCGGCGGCGGAAATCCGCGATGTCCCACGGAAGCGGGACCCGTCGCTAATCCACGCCCCCCCCTAGTTGGTCCATGCTTGCGATCGCCTGAATCACGTTTTTTTCACGGCGCGAGGCGGTCTGGGTGACTTCGTCTGAGCACCACGGCCTCTGGGGTGTTGGCCACCCCCCGCGCGCACTGCGACAGCCCCACCGCCAAGCCGCCGCATGGCAGCAGCACGGCACCGGCGAGGCCCTCGCCCAGGCACCACAGCGCCTCGCCCAGGCCGTCCGCGTGGGCGGCCTCGAGGGGCGCCCGCGCCAGCGCCGCGGCGCCCATCGCCGTGCTGCGGGCCTAGAGGCGTTCCGTGAGGATTGCTGGTCTTATCCCATATCCCCCCTGCTCCCTCTATATCCTCTGTCACCTCCCCCCTCCCCCTCCTCCCCTCCATCCTCCTGCTCACCCCGCACGCCACCGCGCCCCCCCCTTTCCCGGGAACAGGCGCGTGCGCAGGTAGGTGGGGGGCGGGTGGTTGCGTCCGTGCGTGGGTGGGTGGGGCAGGGGGGGCGCTCAAGTGAGCACCACGGGCGTCACCCTTGGAGAAACCAATACCGGACGCACAGGGGATTAGATCTACCATCTGGTCAACCGTTTCTCTAGCAGAACCACTTCACGAAGGGGGTTGGGGTGTGGGGCGGGGAACACGGACAGGAACTTTCGGAGCTCCGCGAGGATTCCTCGGATCGGCGCTGCCCCCACTCCTTGGCGAGCGAAGCGCGCCAGGGCGCGCTAGGGGCGGCGGCGCCAGAGGCACCGCCAGGGAGGGCCAGCGCTGATCCGAGAAGCCCGCGCGGAGCTGCGACAGTCTATGTTCATGCCGCTTCTTCTTCGTACTATGTTTCTTCTTCGTGTTACTATTAGTAATATTATTATTATTACTATTATTATTATTAGTATTAGTATTATTATTATTATTATTCGTAATCTTATCATTCGTATTAATATTTTTATCTGTGTTGTTCTTCCTATCTTTCTCATACTTTATTAGTTAAGCGATCTTAGTATTCTGCTTCTGTTCACCCTTCTCCAAGGGCCGCGGTCTTTAGGCCGCTGGCGGCCCCCGCGATGGCGTCGCGCGGCCGGGAGAGGCTGAAGACGACCTCGTTCGCGGCCGCGGGGCCGGCGCTCCGCTTGCCGGTCACCCCCTCGACGCCCGCAGGCGGCGCCGCCCGCAGGGGCAGGAGGGCGCAGGGGCTGCCGTCGGGGAACAGGAACGCAGCCGCCACCATCCAGAAAGGGAGCGTCTCGGGGGAACGAAGAATGGCATCCAGTCGGGGCGTTGACCCAAGGAACCCTAAACAAGGAACGAGGCCCCTTTTGCCCATGAGTTGAACTTCGATGTCCCATCGAAAACAGAAGGACAACCAAAGGCAAGCTGTGAAACACTTAAAAGGAACACGGAGCCCCTCGCCAACAAAAAGGGTCCCTTCTCCAGCGACCCGACTGTAACCATCAAAACTCGGAGGTCGGCGCGGATTTCTCGCATCGGCGCGGGAGCCCCCTCCCGAGCGCGCGGAGCGCGCCGGGGGCGGCGCAAAAAGGCGCCGCCGGGGGTGCCCAGCGCCGATCCGAGAACTCCGCGCGGCCCTCCGAGCTTTTCTGTTCACGACATGGTTCGTGCCCCTACGTGTGGGGAGGGGGAGCGGGAAGCTCCGTATGAGAAGGAGGAGACGGCAGGACACGCACACCGTCGGAGGTCCGCAGGGCCTGCTTGCATCGGCGCGGGAGTCCCCCCCTCCCTGAGGCGCGGGGAGCGCGGGCCAAAAGAGGATGCCGCCTGGGGGCCCCGCGCCGACCAGAGACGTCCGCGCGGACCTCTGACAGTACGGTGGGGGCATCGTCGGATAAGGAACGCGTAGATAAAAGGAATCCAGTCCAGGGTCTGGAGGCCAGTGGAACTCCAGCCGAGGCCTGGCCATGGATATCACCGCCGCCCTCATCAGAGAAAGAATCCTCCAGAGTCTGCAGCATCCTGGGCGTGTTCCTTCACTAACGCCCCCACCGTATGAGATTGTCCTCCATCGTTAGCAAATCCTGGACATCTTTTGACGGCGCGCAGAGGGGGGGTAGGGGGAGGGGGAAGGCATCTTAGAAGGAGGCTGCTGCTTAGAAGGCGCCAGTCTTACATCTACAGACAGTGCTCGCGCCTTCTAAGAAGCAAGGGTGCTTCTAAGAAGCCTCCCCCCCTCCCCCTATACCCCCCTCGGCGCGCCGCCAACAATCGTTGGCAGATCCCCGACAGTCTTCGCGGGCGCGATCGCGCCACATCAGGCCAGCCGAAAGGACCGGCTGGGCCAGCTGAGGCCGGATCCGGCAACGGACTAAGTCAGACTAGTCCACGATGTGTGTATATATATATATATATATATACACACGTATATATATATATATATATATATATATATATATATGTGTATATACACGTATATATGCACACATTTTTAAAAAGGAGGGGTCTCAACCCTTCAAGACGAGCAACTCTGGACCCCCTCCCAGACCGGCCACGAAAGGGCGGCCTTTTGTCCCTGGTCCCACTGGGACCCTCCAAGACAGCACGAACGACCCTCAGAAACAAATTATGCTAACGGAGTTCCCCACATAAAGAGATTCACGGTTTCGTGGAACCCATTTTCTTGATGCCCTCCTCGCTTTGGCGGAGCCCCGCTGGAAGGGGGGAGGGCTACGAAACCTGGCGAGGAGTGGCCAGCCGATACCCTCCTCGCTCAGGCGGGGCCTCCCTGGAGGGGTGGGAGGGGCACGAAACCATGTAAATAGTATGGTATTCCGATACCCTCCTCGCTCAGGCGGGGCCTCCCTGGAGGGGTGGGAGGGGCACGAAACCATGTAAATAGTATGGTATTCCGATACCCTCCTCGCTCAGGCGGGGCCTCCCTGGAGGGGTGGGAGGGGCACGAAACCATGTAAATAGTATGGTATTCCGATACCCTCCTCGCTCAGGCGGGGCCTCCCTGGAGGGGTGGGAGGGGCACGAAACCATGTAAATAGTATGGTATTCCGATACCCTCCTCGCTCAGGCGGGGCCTCCCTGGAGGGGTGGGAGGGGCACGAAACCATGTAAATAGTATGGTATTCCGATACCCTCCTCGCTCAGGCGGGGCCTCCCTGGAGGGGTGGGAGGGGCACGAAACCATGTAAATAGTATGGTATTCCGATACCCTCCTCGCTCAGGCGGGGCCTCCCACGAAACCATGTAAATAGTATGGTATTCCGATACCCTCCTCGCTCAGGCGAGGGGTGGGAGGGGCACGAAACCATGTAAATAGTATGGTATTCCGATACCCTCCTCGCTCGCTCAGGCGGGGCCTCCCTGGAGGGGTGGGAGGGGCACGAAACCATGTAAATAGTATGGTATTCCGATACCCTCCTCGCTCAGGCGGGGCCTCCCTGGAGGGGTGGGAGGGGCACGAAACCATGTAAATAGTATGGTATTCCGATACCCTCCTCGCTCAGGCGGGGCCTCCCTGGAGGGGTGGGAGGGGCACGAAACCATGTAAATAGTATGGTATTCCGATACCCTCCTCGCTCAGGCGGGGCCTCCCTGGAGGGGTGGGAGGGGCACGAAACCATGTAAATAGTATGGTATTCCGATACCCTCCTCGCTCAGGCGGGGCCTCCCTGGAGGGGTGGGAGGGGCACGAAACCATGTAAATAGTATGGTATTCCGATACCCTCCTCGCTCAGGCGGGGCCTCCCTGGAGGGGTGGGAGGGGCACGAAACCATGTAAATAGTATGGTATTCCGATACCCTCCTCGCTCAGGCGGGGCCTCCCTGGAGGGGTGGGAGGGGCACGAAACCATGTAAATAGTATGGTATTCCGATACCCTCCTCGCTCAGGCGGGGCCTCCCTGGAGGGGTGGGAGGGGCACGAAACCATGTAAATAGTATGGTATTCCGATACCCTCCTCGCTCAGGCGGGGCCTCCCTGGAGGGGTGGGAGGGGCACGAAACCATGTAAATAGTATGGTATTCCGATACCCTCCTCGCTCAGGCGGGGCCTCCCTGGAGGGGTGGGAGGGGCACGAAACCATGTAAATAGTATGGTATTCCGATACCCTCCTCGCTCAGGCGGGGCCTCCCTGGAGGGGTGGTTTTCGGTATGGAGTGGTATGGAATGGTATGGTAGGTATGGTATGGTATATGGTATGGGTACTGGAGCTATGGTATGGTATGGTACGGTGTGGCATTGGTGTGATATGGTATGGTATGCTATGGTACGCCATGGTATGGTATGGTACGGTATGGTACGCATGGTGTGGTATGGTATGGTATGGTATGGTATGGTATGTGTGGTAGGAACTATGGTATGGTATGGTGTGTGTGGTAGGAATAGTATTGTGCTGTATGGAAGATGGAGCGGGAGGTGGGTGGGAAGGAGAGGGTGTTCTGGGAAAACAAGAACCCCACTCAGGATGTGGGGAATCAGACCACTCCCCTTTTTCCCTGGTCCCACTGGGACCCTCCAAGAAAGCACGAAGCCCCCCCCACTAAAAACTCAGACCACGCCCCTTTGATTGCGAAGTCCAGAGTAAGCAAGACTGCGCTGGATGGGCTTAGGAACAAGGAGCGGCGACACCAACACCAGCAGGGCGAGGAGGTGCGAGGAGGCAAGGGGGAACTCCCTGGTGGTGTGGTCCCCCCCTCTCGCTCGAGACATCGACCAGCCTCCAGCTCGGAGAGGCCTTGCGGACCTCCTCGGTCGGTCGATCATCCACGCAGCCCAGGTTGCCTCCTCCTCCGCCTCCGCGTTCTTCTCCTCCTCCTCCTCCTCCTCCCCTCCTCCTCCTCCTCCTGGCGGTGGGCCCCCAGGTGGTGTTGGTATCGCTTCTCCTCCCTCCGAGGACTATGACCCGACCACAATGGGTTTAACTCGATCCAAGGGAATCCGCCGCCGCGCCGTAGGCACTCAGAGGAGTGCCCCCAAGTTCCTCCCAGCCCTCCGTATCGAAGACCGGTGACGCTCCTCGGGTCGCGTGGCTTGTCCGAGAAGCTGGAGAGAAAGGGAAAGGGAAAGCGAGAGAGAGAGAGAGAGAATATTGGCCAAGAGGATCCCAAGAGGCCCCTGGAGCGGTCCACGAGGGCCCTGCGTCGGCCCGAGAGCGCCCAAAGTACCCCCCAGACGGCGCATTGAGATAGATGGCCCCAAGAGGACCCCGATGAGCGCGTCGGAAGGCTTTTCGATGTCTCCCAAGCAAAGGCTGCACTTAGGGTTGTTACGTTTTCCGAGCGACGAACGTTGCACCTACGGGCTTGAGCTCACGGTGTACGCAACAAGGCCTGACCATCGGTCGGGCAGCTGTGATATCGCCGTCGCCGCCTCGTCGCCGCGTCGTCGCCTCGCGTCGTCTGGGCTTGACCACCGCTTTGGCGGATCTGTTGTCGCCGTCGCCGCCCCGCCGTCGCCCCGTCGTAGCCCGTCGTCAAGTCCTGACCGTCGGCCTGGTGGAAAAGCTGTCGCCGTCGCCGCCCCGTCGTCGCCCCGTCGCCGCCCGTCGTCTGGGTCTGACCCATGCTGTCGCCGTCGCCGCCCCGCCCCCGCCTCGTCGCCGCCCGTCGTCTGGGCCCAACCGTTCGTCCGGCGGCTCTGCTGTCGCCGGTGGCGCCCGTCGCCGCCCAGCGCCGACTTCCTGCCGGAGAACAGCCTCGGATCGACCCTCGCCCCCCCAAAAAACGGCCGCCCCCCCCAGAAGAACGCAATTCAAACACGAATCCCCCCATCGTTCATCTCATGGATGCACTCGTGCCATCCCATCGAGACCCTGTCAAGCAAAAAACCCTACTCGCACACCCGTGTATCATGAACCACGATTGTCATACATCCTCTGCGACAGAAGCAAAAATGGGCACGCGCGCGTCGTCGCGCGCATACTGGAATTGTCCCCCCACCTTCGGTTTTGTACAGATTTCGAAGGCGACTTTCCCGACCACATTGATGGGAACAAAAGTTTTGCAACCTGATCTCTAACGGTCATCTGCGCGCGTTATACATCCCAACCGATGCGACGAAGCGGGCCTGTCGCACGCAGGTCGGAATCATTCGAAGGCCGTTCGCGCAATTGCTGGAGGGGTGGGAAGCACGATCCCTATCAAAAACAACATGCGGGACACTCGCCCGAATCATCCGTGCGCGCAAGGCGGAATCGCCCCCGGAACTTCATCACCGACGCGTGGGTGCCATCATCGTCATCGGCGTGACCAGTATCGGCGCCGTCATCGCCCTTGCCAGCGTAATCGTCTGCATCGTCAACGCCCTCGCTGCTGTCGTGAGAGTGTGTCTGATGTTGTCGACGTCGCCACGATACCGCGCCCGTCCGAATCACCGATTCGCACTGGAGTGCCCTCGCGCCAGCGCGGCTTGCGAGACGCGTCGGGACGTCCTCAGCGGTCAGCGCCACCGCGGCCTCGCCGGTCGCGCTCGACTGGCTGACGCCTGTGCGCGAAGAGCCCGCTCGCGCCGCGCGGCCGCAGACATGCACCAGCCAGTGCTGAGCAGCCATCCCAAGCGCCGCCGCATCGGGCGGGCGGGACGATTGCGCGAGCAGCGGGGCCGACAATTTCAAGGCCGGCGGTCTGACTTCTCCTTTCTAATAAGAGAATATATAGACTCTACCCAACCCCCGGACTTAACGCTTCCCCCTGGAATAATATAATTCCACATATATATATATATATATATATATATATATATATATATATGTGTGTGTGTATTCTGCACACCCGTCCATCCTAAATATGGAACCGTATCATCCCAGCCAAACCGGTATCCCCCCCCTGAGGTTCCCTGGTAAAAACACTATGCGGTGACATTTTGTTGCTTTAGCATCGCACTTTTTCACGAATCCCTTGCAAAGAATAGGACGAAGTGCGCACGCGCGCGTCGTCGCGCGCGCATGCCGAACTCCTTTAAAAACCTTCACCTTCAAAACCCATCGGTTTCGGAAGGATTTCAAAATCGTGTCCAAAAAACCTACACAAACACAACGTTTCGCAACACGGATTTTCAACAACAGCGTGCGCGCGCGCTCTTGCGTCGTCGTCGTCGTCGTCGCCGTCCTCCTTCCTCCCGCGTCGTTGTCGTCGTCGTGTTCGTCGTCGTCCGTGGTCGTTTCCGTCGTCGTTGTCGTCGTCCTTCGTCGTCGTCGTCGTCGTCGTCGTCGTCGTCGTCGTCGTCGTCGTCGTCGTCGTCGGCGTCGTTGACGTCGTCGTCGTCGTCGGTGTCGTCGTTATCGTCGTCGTCGGCGTCGTCATCGTCGTCGTCGTTGTCATCGTCGTCGTCGGCGGCGTCGGTGTCATCGTCGTCGTCGTCGGTGTCGTCGTCGTCGTCGTCGTTGTCGGCGTCGTCGAAGTCGTTGGAGACGTCGTCGGTGTCGTCGTAGTTGTTGTCGGCGGCGTCGTCATCGTCGTTGCCGCTGTCGTCGTCGGCGTCGCTGTTGTTGCCAAGTGCCATGTGGTACCCACCGTCACGGTCTGAAGAGATTTTGCAAACCAAGTTGCGGGTGGGTGGGTGGGATGTTTGCGCGAGCAGTGGAGTGGACAACTCACTGCAAACAAAAATTAATTGCACCGCATAGATGACACCGAGCTACGTGCACCACATACATTGCAGCACGGAGGCACCACGCACCATATCTCCTTTCCAAAAGAAAACAAAGCCCACCACATTCCAGAAGGCGGGCGTTGCGGTCCACCCCGGGAATCTGCAACGCGCATGCGATACTGCCTCATCGCGAAATCAAATTATAAGCTCTCGCGACCACAACCAGCCAGCATCGATCTCCCCCGACAACACAAACAATATGCACGCACATTCGCGTATAAAAGCTAACAAATGGTTTTTGCTTGGACCGCCTTCGCAGCGCAATGAGACGAGGTGCGCGCGCGCGTCGTCGCGGGCGCAGGCCAGAACCTGTCAAAAACGCTTAGTATCGAAAGGACTTCAAACTCCAGCGCCCCCGCATAATCTGGAAACAACAACCAAAAAAACCAAGTGGATTTGCTATGCGACTTTTCAAACATCCTGCGCGCGCGCGCATTCGAATGCGCAAAATATTTCGTCGTTTCAGCACTGTCGTGGACTCGGGGGGAAAATGAACCCAGGGCTTCGACCGCGCATGTCGAAATCATTCGAACGTCCGCGCGCGCGCGGGGGGGGGGGGGGGCGCGACCCCCGTCGAAAAATACCATGCGCGCCGCTCGCGCCCGTCGGCCGCGCGCGCGTCGGAATCCTTTTCGCAACCTTCATCGCCGACGCGAAGAGCGCCATCATCGTTGCTAGCGCGGTCGGCATCGGCGCCGTCGCTGGCTTCGACGTCGCCCTCGCCATCGACGTCGCAGCACCGCTGCAATCGTCGTCGGGTCTGCCGCTGTCGACGTCGACGCGATGCCGCGCCCGCCCTAGGCGCCGACCCGAACTGCTGTGCCCACGCGTCAGCGCGGCCCGCGCGACGGGCTGGGAAGTCCCCGGCGGTCAGCGTCACCGAGGCCGCGTCTGTCGCGCCAGACTAACTGGCGGCTGCGCGCGCAAGAACTGCGAGCGCGAGCGCGGCCGGAGCGACGCGTTGGCCGGCGCCGAGAAGTCATCGCAATCGCCGCCGCATAGATAGCGGGCGCCAAGTTGCGGGCCGGCGGGCAGGGTGGTTGAGCGATCAGTGGAGTAGACAAATCAGTGCGATACAAAACAACATCGCGCTACATAGGTTGCACCGCGCATGCTGCACCATGTACATCACGTCACATCAACTGAACCACTTGGGTTCTCCTCTCTAAATCGACAACCAGATCTACCGCCCCAGTCCCATCGTGCATGCCAGATAGGAGCTCATAACCGCAGCTAAACACCTTGCCGGATGCATGCGTCACGCGCGCCCGCGTATCAAACGCCCGAAGTACTTGAGACGCCCCCGCGCGCCAGTTCGCGAATTCCACGCGCGCGTTGTTGCGCGCGGATGCCGAAACCCATCGCGCAAATTTGGCAACGCGCGGATGCAAAAATCGGCGCGCGCGCTCTTGCGACGATGTTGTCAATGCGCCCATCCCTGTTGACAAAGCAGGCCTCTCGCGCGCGTTCCGGAATCGTCCGAACGCCTCCGCGCGCTTGCTAGGGTCGCGGGCCCCGCGCAGAGAGGCGAACCAAAGTCCAGGCGCGCGGCGTCGCGCGCGCGCCGAGACTGCCCGGGAACTTCAGGTTGCAGACTTAGCCCCCGGAGCATATAGAAACCAAATGGTTTTGCAACTAATGATCCAAAGAACTTCGCGCGCGCGCTCCCCCGAATTCGCGCGGGAAATAATTGTTTTCAATCATTCCTTCGCAGCGTGGCCCAACGGCCCTCTCGCGCGCGCGCCTCGAAATTATTCAAAGCCCTTGCGCGCGCTGGGGGGGGGGGGGGAAGGGCGACCTGGCCAGGCAATGCAGTCGGCCGCGCGCGCGCGTCGAAACCCGCCCACATCCTTCGTCGCCGACGCCCGGCGCCGTCAGTGGCCTTGCTGTCGCCAGCGTCGGCATAGCCAACGTCGTCGCTACTATTATTATCGTTTCGGCCGTTGTCGGCGTCGACGTGATGCCGCGCCACCCGAGCCACAGACTCGCGCTTAAGTGTTCGCGCCCCAGCGCGGCATGAGTGACGCGCTGGGAAGTCCCCGGCGGCGGGCGCCACCGCGGCCGCGTCGGTCGCGCCAGACTAGCGCGCCGCTGCGCGCGAGAAGCCTGCGCGCGCCAGCGCGGCCGCAGCAGTGCGCCACCCTGCGCCGGGCTGTCGCCAACGTCGCCGCCGCGGCGATTTTGCGCGCCGCGTGGCGGGCTTGAGGGCGGGGCGATTGCGAGGCCAGTGCAATCGACGACTTGGTGTTCGCCAGGGCGAATTGCGCCACGAAGATTCCTCCTGCCCGGAACAGCTCGGATCGACCATTCTCCCCGCAGCCCCCCTGAGATTCCCTGGTAAAAAATACGAAGGGACATTTTGTTGTTCTAACATAAGACTTGTTCGCGAATCCCTTGCAAAAGCTGGGACGAAAGGGGCGCGCGCGTCGTCGCGCGCGCATGCCGAAATCCTTCAACAATCTTCGGTGTCGAAAGGACGTCGCAATTGAGTTTCAGAAAAACATACAAAAACACAAGGTTTCGCAACGCTGATTTGCTAAAAAAGCTGACGCGCGAGCTCTTGCGAAATCTGATGAAAACCATAGGCTGTTTAAGATTTTCACAACATGCTACCAAACGGGCTTCGCGCGTGCGCATGTCGAAATCAGTCGAACGCCCTTGCGCGTGTGCCGTCGCGAGAATCCTTTGCAAAAAACGCGACGAAGTGCAGACGAACGCGTCGTCGCGCGCGTATGCCGAAATCCATCAAAACCCTTCGGTTTCGGAAGGATTTCAAAATCGTGTGTCCAAAAAACCTACAAAAACACAAAGTTTCGCAACACGGATGTTCAACAAAAGCGTGCGCGCGCGCGCGCTCTTGCGTCGTCGTCGTCGTCGTCGCCGTCCTCCCTCCTCCCGCGTCGTCGTCGTCGCCTACGTCGTCTTCTGTTTTTCCTCGTGTTCGTCGTCGTCGTCCTCTTTGGCGTCGTGGTCGTTTCCGTCGTCGTTGTCGCCGTGGTCGTCCTTCCTCCTCCTCCCTCCTCGTCGTCGTCGTCGTTTGTCGTCGGCGTCTTGTCGTCGTCCCTCCTATTTCGTCGCCGACGTCGTCGTCGTCGTCGTCGTCGTTGGCGTTGTCGTCGTCTCCCCTCCTCCCTCGTCGTTCGCGTCGTCGGCGTCGCCGTACTTCTTCCTTCTTCGTCGTTCGCGTCGTCGCCGTCCTCCCTCCTCCCTCGTCGTTGTCGTCGTTGTCGTCGTTGTCGCCGTCGTCGTCCTCCCTCCTCCCTCGTCGTCGTCTTCGTTGGCGACGTCGTCGTCGTCTTCGTCGTCGTCGTCGGCGTCGTCGTCGTGTTCGTCCTCGTCGGCGTCGTCGTCTTCGTCGTCGCGCACTGAAGTGCCCGCTGGGATGTGCCGAACGGTCAGCGCCACCGCGTTCGCGTCGGTCGCGCCAAACTAGCTGGCCGCTGCGCGCGCGAGCATACGCGGGTTAGCGCGGCCGCAGAGATGCACCAGCCAACACCCAGCACTCATCGCAATCGTTCCCGCATGGGTTGTGCAAACCAAGTTGCGGGTGGGTGGGTGGAGCGATTGCGCGAGCAGTGGAGTTGACAACTTCAAGTTCGGCAGGTGATTGCACCACATATGTTGCACAACATAGGTCGCACGTATATATATATATATATATATATAGATATGTATTGCAGCACGTGGACTGCATAGACCATCGCACCACAAATACTGCTCCACATCTTTTGCACGACATCGGTTGCTAGGCACACGCTGTTTGGGGTCAACGCTGGCTCACATGCTTGGCTGATGTTAGCATACTCGCGCGGGCGCACATGATTTTCCAAGAAGCCCCAAAGATCTCCACAAGAGGCCCTCAAGAGAACCCCAGGACGGCCCATCAGGCCTCCAAGAACGCCCCAAGGCAGCCCCCAAGACGACTCACGAGGCCCCCAAGAAGGCCTCATGAGGTCGAAGTGATCTTGGCAGCCTTCCCTCCAAGATAGCCCCCAATAAGGCTCCCGAGACCCCCAAAGTCCCCAAGAGGCCGCGAAGCGGCCTCGAAAGGCTTTGAAGAGCCCCCCCCGAGGCCTCGAAAAGGCCCCAACAGGATTCAGGGGCCTCCGAGAGGCATATGAAGATACCTCAACAAGCATAGGTACCAGGCGCGACGCTGAATTCAACCTCGCAAAAAATGAACGCTGAGGTGATGGAGACACAACAAGAGGCAGTGGAAGGGCGGTGGCGCGACCGGCGCGTGGGCGCCGGGCGGCCGGGGCACAGCCTTGGGCCCCGAAAAGCTACTGAAGCATAGCTTCACACGCACCAAGCACCACCCTCATGTCACGGCACGGCTTGGCACATGCAAAACCGCACATGGCGCGCACGCCACAAGGCAGAGGCGCAGCACGGCAAACGCGGCGTGGCATACGCCGGAATCTGACACTGTTACCCCGAGAGCCTGGATCTGACCGGCAGCGGAGAGAGCCTCGACAGAACGTGGCCGTCCTCTCCAGGGGGTCTCAAGGAACCCGTGCTGCCCGAGCTGGTCCGTGGACAGCAGTGAGCGCATGGACCTGTGCCGAGGCGCGGTGCAGATCGAGGCTGCGTCTTGGCGGCGCGCAAAGGGGCGTAGGGGGAGGGGGGAAGGCCTCTTAGAAGCACCCTGCTTCTTAGAAAGCACCGGCCTTGCGTCTATAGACGAGGCCCGCGCCTTCTCAGAAGCAGGGGTTCTTATAAGAAGGCGCCCCCCCTCCCCCTACCTCCCTCTGCGCGTGGCCGACGATAGGCGCCCCCCCCTGCGCACGGTGGGGGCGTTGATTAAGGAGGCTGCAGACCCTGGAGGATTCCTGATTTGATGAGGGCGGCGGTGGTATCCATGGCCAAGCCCCAGTTGGAGTGCCACCAGCTTCCAGACCGTGGATTCATTATCCAAGGTTTCCTTGTCCAATGCCACCCCCGTGCGTAACAAATAGGGGAACAACAAGTGACATAAACATAACAACTCGGAGGTCCGCGCGGATTTCTCGGATCGGCGCTGGATCCCCCTCCCTGGCGCGCGGAGCGCGCCAGGTGCGGCGCCGGAGGCGCCGCCAGGGGGGTCCAGCGCCGATACAAGAAATCCGCGCGGACCTCCGAGTTGTTATGTTTATGCCACTTCTTGCTCCCCTGATTATCGAAAGCTTCCTTGTCCAGTGCCCCCCCCCGTGCGTCACAAAAACAGATAGGAGACCGACTTCTGACCACACCCACTTCCCGAGGTGCCTTGCGAAAAGCGGTTTCCAGAGGTGGAGGTGGGCAGTTCCCCCGCCCCCAGGGGAAGGAGAAACTGCCCACTTCCACCCCCGAGGGCCTATCACATAGAATCGAGGACCCAGAGGTGGATGTGGTCAGACATCGGTCTTCGCACAGAGCTGCCCAGGTTCGAGCGCAGGCGAGCGCGCAAAGGGGCTCCTCCTCCTCTCCCTCCTCCTCTTCTCCTCCTCCTCTTCCTCCTCCTCGTCCTCCTCCTCCTCCTCTTCCTCCTCCTCCTCCTCCTCTTCCCCTCCTCCTCCTCCTCCTCCTCCTCCTCCTCCTCCTCCTCCTCCTCCTCCTCCCCTTCCCCCCCCCGTTCGTAACAAAAACAGAGCTGCCCAGGCTCGAGCGCAGGCGAACCCGCACGAGGCGGGGCGCTGCCTGCCGAAGCACGCCCCGGCGTGCCGCGCCGCAGCCGTCAGCGCCAGCAGCAGCCCCGCGGAGCACAGCGCGGCGGCCACGGCGGGCGCCTGGCCGCCCTCCTCCCTCCTCCTCCCCTCCTCCTCCTCCTCCTCCTCCTCCTCCTCCTCCTCCGCCCTCCTCCTCCTCCTCCTCCTCCTCCTCCTCCTCCTCCTCCTCCTCCTCTCCTCCTCCTCCCTCCTCCTCCTCCTCCCCCTCCTCCCCCCTCCTCCTCCTCCCCTCGTTCTCTCCTCCTCCTCCCTCCTCCTCCTCCTCCTCCTCCTCCTCCTCCTCCTCCTCCTCCTCCTCCTCCTCCTCCTCCTCCTCCTCCTCCTCCCCCCCTCCTCCTCCTCCTCCGTCCTCCTCCTCCTCCTTCCTCCTCCGCCTCCTCAACCTAGCCCCCTGCCGGCCAGGCTTGCCAGACCGCCTCGCGTCGAGAAAAACAGGACGGACATATCTACTTAGCCTCTCGGGGCCCTCACCAGCTCTTGTTGCGCCGCGCTGTGACATGTTGGCGTCTGTCTGCTCTTGCCATCCTCGTTCTTCCTCTCGTTCGCTTGTTTCCCCCTGGTCTACGGATGACTTCGATTGGAAGAGGTGGAAGGGATCCGCGCTGCATGAGAAACCCACGCGCGCGCTCCCCCTCACAATAAACCAAAGAGGATTCCTGATGGATCATCTGCGACACTGACTCTTGCGCGTGCATGCGAACGGAAAGACACTGTGCACCGATGGTGTCCCGATTGACTCATAGTATCGCAACGCAGTCCCGATTGCACTCAAATGATGGTGCCCCGATAGAGGCTGGATTTGTCAATGATCGTGACCCGGTATATTTCCTGATGTTTCTGGCTTATTTCCAGATGTGTTCCGACTGCGTTTTGGATGATCCCATACGTCTATGCGCAACGCAACAACTAAATCATACCAGCTGCTATACAAGTGGATTGACAAATTCTGGCGGATGCCATGTGAGCGATTCACGCACGAGCTGAACACACCGCCAAACTAGTATACCACAGCTGGGATCTAAGTGCGATGCGACATATCACAGTATGAACGAGATCAATGTTCAGCTACTGAAGGAATCGCAGACTGCTAAGCTTTTAGTTGCCAGCGATGAGCCAGAACTTACGGAACCTGCACATTTGTACGGCACCACCATTACCACGCGGTTCAAAATACGACGAGATAGCAACACAACAAACACATGCCATAGGCGACGAACAACTGGCCGATCAGGACTAAACCAATACTCCGCCTCCCCTCCCTCCCTGGAGCGCAGAAAGACATGCCAGCACCGTGCGCCCCTTTGAGGCGTCCGTCCAGCCAGAATATCCAGCACGAACATGTCGTAATACATAGGAGGAATATGTTCTTTGAGACTTGCGGTGAGGCCGAAAGAGAAATCTGGATTTCACGCAAGTCGAATATCATTCGAACGCCTTTTCGGCCCAGCGGTGCTGGAAAAGGCGGCGGAGGGGGAGGGGGTGGCGGAAATGCCATGCAAGTGAACCTGCCTGAGCCCAACATAATCTATGCTGCTACGACAGCTATGGTGCTTCTACTGCAGGATCTGTCAATGCGCGCGTCGCCCCTGTTGAAGAGAGTCATGCACACATGATACGAGTATGCCTGCATCCTGCCGACCCCTCGTGTATCCTCCGCCTCCTGGTCCAAAGTTCCCAGGAGGCCTCCAGGGAACTCCTGGGGTCTCCCCAGAGGTCTGCATGGCGACTCCCGGGAGGCCCCCGGAGTCCCCCAAGAAACTGGGGCGGACCCCAGAAGCCTCCTGGATGGGATCAGAATAGATGGGATTGGGAGATCGCGCCGCGGATTTTGGACGAGAAAGAAAAAACCCAAATGCCCCCAAAATGCTCAAAGATAGTCAACACATGGTTCCAACACTACTTGTTGACCGACTTGAGACCGTTTTTCTTGAATCGGCGATGACCCGGTCTATCCCGGGGGGGTGGGGATGAGGGGGCCGGCCGATAACCTAAACCTCGCGCTGTGGGCAGCCCTGCATATGCCCGCGCCCCCCCTTCCCGCGCACCTGCACCAACGGGCAAACCCGATGACCCGGGTAATCGCCCGACCCAAAAAAAAACAGTCTCTTCTTGAAGGCCTGGAAATGGGCACCAACACCAACGCAGGGGGTTGCCTCCACATGGGGAAGATGATCCTAGATTTCGGTGTTGGTGGCAATCTTTCGGTCACCCTGGAAGCCAGAATATTACCACCATCACTGAGATCGGCATCTTCTTCCCTCGGTAAATGCACACCGCCGGTATTGGTGTTGGTGTCAATCTCTAGGCCTGCGATGGGAGGCCTAGAGGTTGACACCAACACCAATATGGGCGGTGTGCCCTACCGAGGGAAGGGGCTCCCGATCTCGGCGATGGTGGAAATCTGTTGGCGTCCTGGGTGGCCGAAGTATCACCACCAACGCCGACATCGAGGATCACCCTCCTCCCGCTGAGGCATACCCGTGGGTTGGTGTTGCGATCTTAAGCCTGGAGGCCCTCCCCGCTCCTCGAGCCTCGAGGAGCGAGCCTCGAGCCTCGAGGAGCGAGCCTCGAGGAGCGAGCCTCGAGCCTCGAGCCTCGAGGAGCTCTTAAGCCTGGAGGCCCTCCCCGCTCCTCGAGCCTCGAGGAGCGAGCCTCGAGCCTCGAGGAGCGAGCCTCGAGACTCGAGGAGCGAGCCTCGAGCCTCGAGGAGCTCTTAAGCCTGGAGGCCCCTCCCCGCTCCTCGAGCCCCGAGGAGCGAGCCTCGAGCCTCGCACCTCGAGCCTCGACCCCCCTGGCACCAACCCTGCGTGCACCGCGCGCGGCCCGGGGGGGGGAGCCTCTCTCTTGGAGGCCGCCCAGAGGCGAGCGAGGAAAACCAAGCGGGTTGTATGGGACGCACACCCACTGGTCCTGTAAGCGCCTCCGTGCCCCAGGAGGGGAAGAGGGGAACTGCACTGGAGGAACCTAAAGAGCATCGAGCCCCTTCCGAACCCAAACTGTTCCTTATCTCAGCGTCTTTACTGTGCTGAGGAACATGTGTCCAGGCTCTCTGGGGCGCCCCCAAACCACCCCATCACTCGGACGTCCACTCCCTGTTTTCTTTATCGGTTTCGTGCGTGGCCTTTTCGCAAAAAAATGTCAAGGATGCCCTCGATGGTCCTCGCCGAGGGAAACATGCACACGTCCGAGCGATGCCAAGACACAATCATGCTACACTTGTGGATGCCATGACAGTGGACACCCTAACAATCCTATCATTGAGTTGAACCGGTGTTCTAAACGTGCAAACATGTTCTAAAGATGTTTCAAACATGTTGAACCTATCTAAAACATGTTTAAAACATGTGTTAGACATCTGGACATTATTTGGCAGCATGCTTCCTCTCCAGTAGCCGACTTCCACAAGACATACTACAACCCTCGTCAAAATTGATCTCAAACATGTCTTTCGTGGCTGAACTGTTTGTGGGGAGATACTGGACAGAGTCGCGGTAACTGCGAAAAACTTGTATGCGCCGCCCCTCCAACGTCGGTCATCATCGAACTTCCGAGTCGCTCTCGGTCAGACCACTTTTGCCCTGGTCCCGACATTGAAAGAGCGTCTATCGACATTGAAGGGCGCGCCGACATCGCAGGGACGTGGTCGCCATTCGTGAGGTTAATCTTGACGAGGGTAGTAGTACTATATGTCCTCCTTGGAGGCGCGCGTCCGACTCGAACAGGTAGTACACCCATCTGGTGGTATATCGCTTCCCGATCGGCATGGCCAGAAAGCGCTGGCCACGACGCACATGCTATAAGACTTCTCGGTGCGCGCAGCGCCCCTGGGGGGGGGCGGCGCAAACACAGTATTAGTATGTTGGGGTGGCGCCGGTGGTATGCGAGCTGGCACAGCGACCTTACGCTTAAGTCGGGCGTGTCCCCCTACAGGGGGATTTTCGACGAAAATAAAAAATACGGAAAAAATGCTCCACAATGGTAAAAAATGAAACATTGTCCCCTGACTATTTTTGACTATCTCTGAATATTCCCCATGTAGAGGGACAGGCCCGATTCACCCTTACGCGGGCAACTTGCGCCAATGTCGGTGCAGACGGCTCCGCTTCTGAGCGTCGATTAGATGGGCCCGAAGCAAGGGGGTCGGTGAAGGGCGCCGCATCGCCGACGCATCGCCCGATGCATCCGCGACGTCGGCGGCAACCAGCCTCGATCTCATCCCTACCCCTAAGATCGGCAAGCCCAAGGCGATGACAATCCCACGGATGTCCTCAGAAACTGGGGGGGGGGCCTTAAACTCGACACCGAGGTAAGATGACGACAATCTCAGGGATAGGGACAGGCTTCAGGCTGGTAAGGCGGTGCGTCGGCGACGTCGGCGTGGGGAAGCTGGGCCCCACATCGAGCCGCATCGCCGATGCGTCGGCTATGCTAGGGCTCCCAACTTCGCGCTTCGCGCTGCGCGAAGCGCGAAGCGCGAATAACTTCGCGCTCTCGCGCCGCCCCCCCAAAGGGAGAAAAGGAGGACGAGGAGGAGGGGGAGGAGAAACGAGGACCGCGAAGCGCGAAGCGCGAATAACTTCGCGCCCTCGAGGGAGCCCTTGGCTATGCGGCGCGACCCGCCAGAACCGACCGCGTCGGCTGTGACCCGATTTGGGCGGCCTGGACCTTTACGCACTTACGCCGCCCTCCGCCGAGATTGCTTATCCGAACCCGCCACCGCTGTGCTTCTTGGACGCCCGAGTTATCCGGGGTAACTCGGGTCCGGGGTAACTCGGGTTTGGGTTCCCGAAAAACGAACCCGAGTTATCCCTGACCCGAGTTATCCCTGATGATTCGGGGCTCTGGACGCCCGAAATATCCGGGGTAACTCGGGTCCGGGGTAACTCGGGTTTGGATTCCCGAAAAACGAACCCGAGTTATCCCTGACCCGAGTTACCCCTGATGATTCGGGGCTCTGAGCTTCTGCCCTTGAAGGACAAGGTAGAAAACCAACTAAGGGGGGGGGAACATCGATCCGGACTCGGCGATGCATCGCCGATAGATCGGCAATAGGCAACTCATAGCGAATCCGCACGGTCCTTGGCGGAGTGGGCCATCGGGACCCCATCGGCCGGCGATGCATGGGCGATTGGGGGGGGTCGATGCGTCCCCCCCCCCCCGAGCGTAGCTTCCCCCTCACGCTGCACCTGCAGCCCTCATCCTCGCAAAAGCTTTCGGGCTACAACTCGGGTCTCGGCGGCCGTTCGGAACGACCTGGACACGCTGGGGAGGAGGAGGAGGAGGAGGAGGAGCAGGAGGAGGAGGAGGAGGAGGAGGAGAGCATCCCGAGGCTGGAACGCCGCCCAGAACCGACGAGACCTCCCGAAAAGCTCCAGAACACCTCGACCCTCGATGTTTGTTTCGTCGCCCCGAGCTCGGGGCAGGGGCGCCTATCCTTAAGTCAGGCGTGGTCCCCTACAGGGGGATGTTCGACACAAAAAATCAAAAAATGCTCCACAATGGTAAAAAAAAACCTCCAAACATTGTTCCCTGACTATTTTTTGACTATTTCTGAATTTCCCCCTGTAGAGGGACAGGCCCGATTTAAGCATATCCCCCCCATCGTTGCCCCGGAGGCCTTCTGCTCGAGGGCGGGGGCGTGCCAGCGGTGAGGTACAGTGGAGCCCAGTCCACAAGAGGCCTCCCACAGGAAACCCAACCTTGAGACCCCAGGCCGTCCATGGACGTCTGGTGCGGGAGCGGCGCGCCCTCCATCGCAAAAAACCCATCGAGACCCAGGAAACCCAGGGCACCCTGAAGGCACGCAGGGTGTTTCTTGGCATGAGCCTCCACTGTAGAACAAAAAAGGGCCTTTCTGGAGCGCGCCGCGTGTTGGGGCGGTGCTTCCCGTGGTGGCCTATTGCGCAGAGTGCTGGGGCACTGCCTCCCTGGCTGCCCCTCTGCGTGGCCGTCGTCAGTGGCCCCAGCCTGGCCCAGAAGGGCCTCCTCCTCCTCCTCCTCCTCCTCCTCCTCCTCCTCCTGCTCCTCTCCCTCCTCCTCCTGCGTCCCCCCTCTCAGTTGCTGTTGTTCCTCCTCTTCCTTTCTATCCTCATCCTTCTTCATCCCTGCTCCTATTCCCTCTTCCCTTCCTCTGTTTGTTGCCTCATCTCTCCATCCTCCTTTCCCGCTTCCTGATCCTACTCTTGCATTTCCCTCCTTCTCCTCCTCCTCCTCCTCCTCCTCCTCCTCCTCCTCCTCGTCTTCCCCCACAGTAAAGCAATAAGAATACTACTCTCCCTCCTCCACTGAAGTTTCCAAATGATTTCCCGCCACCTCCGCGCTGTCGTCCCCATCGTGTGGTGGTGGGTCCTCGTTTTAATGCGACAACGCCCCGCGTCCCCCCATCACTCCCGCCTCCTCCCGCTCCTCCCTCCTCCCATCCCTGCATCTGCCCTTCGCGCCCAATCTGGGAACATCCCTCGCACATGCCGTGGCCCCGTAGGGAGCTCTATTGGAGGCCACAATGGCTGCGCCCGAATGGCACCCCCGCGACCGTGTCGGCACACCCCATCGCACGTTTCGTGGCCCTGTAGGAAGCTCCACAGAAAGCCCCAGTGCCGGCGCTCGCATGGCACCACCGCGCCCAGTTCGCCACACCCCTCACACGCTTCGTGGCCCCATGGGGAGCTCCACATGCGGCACAACCCCCACACGTCCCCGGGCCCCGTAGGGAGCTCCACCGAGGGCCCGAGTGGCTGCGCTCGCATGGCACCACCGCACCCATTCTGGCACACCCCTCGAGCGCTTCGTGGCCACATAGGAAACTCCACCGAGGGCCCCGGTGACTGCGCTCGCATGGCACAACCGCGCCCATGTTTGCGCACCCCATCACCCGCTTCGTCGCCCCGCAGGGAGCTCCACCGAAGGCCCCAGTGCCTGCGCCCGCGCATGGAAAACCCGCGCCCGTTTCGGTACACCACTCGCACGCTTTGTGGCCCCATAGGGAGTTCCACTGGGGGCCCCAGTGGCTGCGCTCGCATGGTACCACCGCGCTTTCTTTGGCACAACCCTCACACTGTTCGTTGCCCCACCAGTGGCCCCAACAAAGGTCTCAGTGGCTGCGTTTGCATAGCAACACCGCGCCCGTGCCAGTGCACACCTCACACGTTGCGTGCCCAAGTAGGGAGCTCCACCGCAGACCACAGAGAGCTGCTCTCGCATGGCAACACCGTGCCCGTGCCAGTGCACCACTCACACGTTTCGTGGCCCCGTAGAGAGAGAGAGAGAGAGAGAGAGATCCACCGAGGGCCCGAGTGGCTGCGCTCGCATGGCACCACCGCATCCATTCTGGCACACCTCTTACATGGTTCGTGGCCCCGTAGAAAGCTCCACCGAAAGCCCGAATGGCTGCGCTCGCATGGCACCACCGCGCCCGATTAGGTACACCCCATCGCGCGTCTCGTGGCCCCATAGGGAGCTCCACCGAAGGCCCCTGTGCCTGCGCTTGCATGGCACCACCACGACAATTTCGGTACACCCCTCAAACGCTTCGTGGCCCCATGGGGAGCCCCACCGGGGGCCCCAATGGCCGTGCTACCACGCCCGTTTCGGCGCACCTTTCACACGAATCGTCACCTCATTGGAAAACTACAATGGGCCCCCAATGGCTGCGCCCGAATGGCAAAACCGCGCCCATGTCAGCGCCCCCCTCGCACGTTTCGTAGCACAATAGGGAGCTCCACCGGGAGCACCAACGAACTGCGTTCGCATGGCATCACCGCACCAAGTGTGGCACACCCGTCACACGTTTCGTGGCCCCGTATGGAGCTCCACCGACGGTCCGAGTGGCTGCGCTTGCATGGCACCACCGCGCCCAGTCTGGCACACCCCTCAAACGCTTCGTGGCCACGTAGGGAGCCACACCGAGGGCCCCAGCGGCTGTGCTCGCAGGGCGCCACTGCGCCCATGCCCGCGCACCACTCGCGCGCTTCGTGGCCACATGGGGAGCTCCACCAGAGGCTCGAGTGGCTGCGATCGCATGGCGCCACCGCACCCATTTCCCACACCGCTCACACGTTGCGTGGCCCAAATAGAAAGCTCCACCGAGTACCCGAGTGGGTGCGCTCGCATGGCACCACCGCGCGGGTTTTAGCACACCCTCGCACGCTTCCACCCGACACCCCACCAACAACGCCCGCATGGCACCACCGCGCCAATGTCGGCACACCCACCCCGTGTTTCGTGGCCCAAAAGGGAGCCCCACCGAAAACCCCAATAGCCTGCGTTCGCATGGCAACACCGCGCCCGTTCCGGTGCATCACTCACACGCTTCGTGGCCCAAGAGGGAGCTCAGCCGAAAGCGGTCGGCAATTACCCACAACGCAGTACTCTAAATTACATGTGGTTGAGCATGTTTGCTTCCAAAAAGGGTTTCGAAAAGCGGTTGTTTTTTCTTCTGGAAGTTTAGAATCGCATTGTTTTCGGTGCTTCGACATTGTAATCTCGTTGAAGCGTGGGCCTCATCTCAGAATCGGCGTGTTGCTTCCGTCGTTCAGAATGGCGATCTCGCCCAAACGCGGGGAACGGTTCTGGATCCGATTGTTGCGTTACTATGGTTTCCCCCCCATCATGCCACCTCTGGGGAGGGATGGGAGGGAGGGATAGGGCGTCTGATGAGGTGCTTGTCCTCCTCCTCCCCTCCCTCCCCCCTCCTCCCTTCCCCATCCCTCCCTCCCCCCCTCCCTCCTCCCCGCCCTCCCATCCCTCCCTGCCCCCTCCTCCCCTCCCTTCCTGCCTCCCCTCCCTCCCCCTCCCCCCCCCCCTCCTCCCCTCCCTCCCCTTCCTCCCCCCCCTCCCCTCCCCTCCCCCCCCTCCCTCCCTGCCCTCTCCTCACTTCCCCTCTCCTCCGCCCCCCCCCCCCAGAGTGCCAGGCACGAGCACCACGCGCCTGGCCGACATCCTGAGGGAGGCACCGAGCGCCCACCCGACAACTGATTCTTCCGTCGGGGGCGCGACGCTCTCGAACTGCCTGCCCTCGTGGATTTCAGGGCAGACTGGGACGGGGCTGGGATCAGGTCGGGCGTGTCCCCCTACAGGGGAATTTTCGACGAAAAATAAGAATACTCCAGATTTCGTAATAAAGGGAGGGGGGTCTCATTTCGGGGGGGGGGTCTCTTCCAGGCTATCTTGGAGGGCCTGGGGGGTCTGGGGACGATGTTTTGGAGGGTTCTCCCACAGGGGGAGGTCTGAAATGGCTTGTCTTGGAGGGTCCAGACCCCCTCCCTTTTATTACGAAATCTGGAGTACTCAAAGAATGATCCAAAAAACTATGTTTGAATATTCCCCATGTAGAGGGACAGGCCCGTCTTAAGGATCAAATCCGGTCTCTCGGATCTCAGAGATTCTCGACCTGTCTTTGCCAAATCCGATCCTCGTCCTGGCTTCGTCTTGATCCCTCCCCTTCCTCCTCCTCCGCGCCCTCCCTCTGCGGAGATCCTCCGGAGCCCGCGACGGCCGCCGGAGACCGGCGGCTGCCGCCGAACGCTTCCACGTCGGCGGCCACACAGGGGCCGCCGGCGCTGGCAGCAGGAGCTAACCAAACGGGGGCACCGTTGTAGCGAATTGGCCATCATGCAGGAGCGGGAAGGCGGGCAGAGCAGGCGGCCGCAGACGACGCCGAGCACACCTCCGAGAGGCCTCCGAGGCGATGCGGCGCGGCGGCGCCGGAGGGTCACGGCCCTCTCGCGGCCGCCGTGGGCGTTCAACGCTCCTCCTTCTCCCGCTCCTCCTTCCCTGCTTGTCTCGCCCTCGCGGCTCCTGCTCCTCCCAGTCTCTACTCTTCTCAGCTGTGAGTCCTCCTCCTCCTCCTCCTCCTCCTCCTCCTCCTCCTCCTCCTCGCTCCTCCTCCTCCTCGCTCCTCGCTCCTCCTCCCAATCCCCCCAGCGGGCCCGAGAATAGACACCACATCCACCTCCGTCCCCCCTCCCTCCTCTACTTTCCTCTTCCCCTCCTCTTCCCTGTGAGAGGGCGGGAGCGGGGGAAGTGATGGTGGTGCATATTCTTGGGTCCTAGACAACCTCCTCCTCCTTCTCCTCCTCGTCCTCCTCTTCCTCCTCCTCCTCCTCCTCCTCCTACTCCCCTTCATCCTCTAATTCCTTCTCCTGACGTCCTTCGCGCCTCCCCCCCGCTACGGCTCTCACCCCCTGGAACCTCCTCCCCTCCCCTCCCCCCATGGAGCTTCGACGATAACTTTTTCATAGCTTTGGCCACCGCTGGACATCTTTCCTGAGCCCGGGGTTTTCATCCCGAGTTGTTTTTCCACCGCCCTTGGGACCAGGGACGCCGAAGATATGCCAAAACCTTGCGTCGCGATGTTTTGGCAACGCGAAGTCCTCCTGCTCCTCCTCCTTTACCTGCTGCTCCCCTCGCCTCCTCCTCCTCCTCCTCGTCCTCCTCCTCCTCCTCCTACTTCCTCCTCCTCCTTCCTCCTGGTCGTCCTCCTTCTCCTCGTCCTCGTCGTCGCTGTAACGCCCCCCGAGGAGCTTTACCCCTAACTCCTTTGGAGTTTTCTCTGATGCGTGCGAATGCGGTGGACACCTTTATAGCCGTTGCCGAACTCCTCCTCCTCCTCCTCCTCCTCCTCCTCCTCCTCGTCCTCCTCCTCCTCCTCCTCTTCCTCTTCCTCCTCGTCGACCTCCTCCTCCTCCTCTCTCGCCTTCCTCCTCCTCCTCCTCCGCCCTTATCGCACCCAGACGCCCGACGACATGTTGCTTTAATGCGAGTTCCTCTTCTGATGGCCCTGGGGAACGGTAACGGCCCCAGAGGACGAACCCGAGGCAAAACGCATACGAGATCGGAGAAACCAAAAAGCGTCGGACATCTGAGAAGGACCGCTTGCTTCCAATGCGGGCAATATTTATATCCATATCCAATGCGTCTTGGATTTTCTTGGAAGGAGCGCCGCAAGGCCGAGGCGCACTGGATATGGATAAAATTTGAGCCTTTTTGAGGCAGACTATAATCCATATCCAGTGCGCCTCATGTTTCTCGGGAAGAGTGTCCGAAACTCCAAGACGCACTGGATGTGGATAAAGCTAGGGCTCCCAACTTCGCGCTTCGCGCTGCGCGAAGCGCGAAGCGCGAATAACTTCGCGCTCTCGCGCCGCCCTCCCAAAGGGAGAATAGGAGGACGAGGAGGAGGGGGAGAAGGAACGAGGACCGCGAAGCGCGAAGCGCGAATAACTTCGCGCCCTCGAGGGAGCCCTTGATAAAGACAGTGCCCGCAACCAAGACCCCCGTCCAGGTGCGTTCTAACCAGCTGTTCGAAGCGCCTCTGGCCGTGGCGACGACGGCCATCCAGGACGGGCAGCGGAGCCGGTCTCCCTTCTGCCTGTGACCTCTTCCCCCCCTGCATCCTTCGATCCTCGATCCTCGATCCTCGATCCTCGATCCTCGATCCTCGATCCTCGATCCTCGATCCTCGATCCTCGATCCTCCTCCCTCCTCCCTCCTCCCTCCTCCCTCCTCCCTCCTCCCTCCTCCCTCTCCCTTCTGCCTGTGACCGGTCTTCCCCCTTCTGCCGCCGTCGCGAAAGCTCCGGCACTGCCAGAAGCCACGACCGGAGCCCTGGACCCCACCTCGGTGCGGCAACTTCCCCGGCAGGATCGACCTGTCATGGCCTCGGAGCCTGGAACCCGGCGGACGCGCCTGTTGTTACAGAACAGGAAGAAACGACATGAACATAAACTGTTGGCGCTCCGCGCGGATTTCTTGGACCTGCCGTCGCTCGGACGTCCATTTCCCGTGCATTTGTCGGTTTTGTGCGTGTTTTTGTTTTGCTCGATGGTCCAGGATGGTCCTCGATGGTTCTCGCCGAGAAAAAATGCACACGTCCGAGCGATGCCAAGTGGACCTGCGCTGGACCCCCCTCCCTGGGCGCGCGGAGCGCGCCCAGGGGCGCGCTCAGAGGCGCCGCCGGAAGAGCCCAGCGCGGACCCAGGAAATCCGCGCGGCACGCCGAAAGTCTATGTTTATTTGGCGGGTGGCGGGAGGGGGGTGGCGGGAGGGGGGAGGGCTTCTTAGAAGGAGGCTGCTTCTTAGAAGGCGCCGGCCTAACATCTACAGAGAAGGCCCGCGCCTTCTAAGAAGCCCCCCCTCCCCCCACCCCCCTCTGCGCGTGGCTAACGGAACCAAGAAATCCGCGCGGCACGCCGAGAATATGTTTATGGCGTTGCTTCTTCGTCTTCGCCTTTGTGAAAGCACTGCAGTGCCGGGATCTCCTGACGGCCCCCGCAAAATGGCCTTAGGTGGCCCGACACAAAAATCCGCACGAGGGTCACCTCGAGATCGGGAACGAAATCCTCCAAGACGCTCCTGGCCCATCCGATCGCTTTCCGAACGACATCCGCTCTGCGATATGTTGTCGGGGAGACGTAAGACTCGGGTACGGGGGACTCGGGTTGGCCCGACGGGGCAATCATCAAAATGACGAGGCCCAATCTGAAATTTCACGCGAACTCCCACTGCAGACGTCCCACGAAACCTGGACCGTCAAAGTCCAGGACGCGCTCGTCAAAAAACCGTCGGCTAATCCGAGTTCCGGCTTACTCGGGTCTTGCGTTCCCCCGATGTTGGCGCCATGGCAAACCGGGCTATAGTCGGGCGTTGGCAGAACTGGGTTTAGTGGAACCTGGTTTAGTGATTCGTACCGGGGGCGCCCCCCCGCCCCATTTCCACTAACCGGAACTGCCGTCACCCGAAAAACACCAGTTACGGCAAACCTGGTTTGATGAATATGGCCAATTGAGGGGCCCCAAGGCCCTACAACTAACCGGGTCCCCTTACCCGGGGTCCTGGCCATACCCGACTATAGGCGACCTCCCCCCTCTCCGGCAGCGAGCCTCGCCCCCGCCGGCAGGCAGGAGCGGCCGCGCCGGCCGCTGCCACTTGCGGCTCGCCACGAGGGCCTCCGACCAGCCGGGGGAGGAGGAGGAGGAGGAGGAGGAGGAGGAGGAGGAGGAGGAGGAGGAGGAGGAGGAGGAGGAGGAGGAGGAGGAGGGAGGCGCCCCAGACATGCTCGCGTCGTACAAAAATTCAGGACGGAGGCTTTGCACACGATTCGGCCCTGGGGGCCCTCGCCAGGCCCCGGGACCGTAACAAAATGACTCGGGATGAGAAACCAGCCCCGGGGAGAGGGCCTGGACTTCCGGGGACGCCGCACTGAAAAAATCAGGACGTCGCATGTCTGGGGCGGGATCCTGCTTGGATCACCGGCATGCGCTGTCGACGGACACATGCCGCCTGGGATTCCTCGACCACCCGCCTTGGGGCCCAGCGGCCAAGCGGGGGCAGAAGCGGCAGCTGCTGCAAAAGCAGAACGAGCGGAATACGGCAGGCGTGTGTGTTGGTTCTTCTGCTTTTGCGGCCGAGCCGCGGGGGTAGAATCTGGCTTCTGAAGCAGCGGCAGCGGGGGCAGAGGAGGCAGCGGCAGCAGGGGCAGCATAGCGACCAGCAGTGGCAGCAGATCAGCAGCAGCAGGAGCAGCCGCAGCAGGAACAGCCTCAGCAAGAGCCGCAGCGGCAGCAAGGCAGGGGAAGCAGGATCAGCCGCGGCAATTGCCAGGGCCGATAGATTCCCTGTGCTTGCCGAGCCCTCAGGCCGGAACAACATATGGAAAGAGCTGCGTGCGCTGACGAGGCCGTCTGCCAGGGAACGTCGTTTTCCGGGCGAACTCCGCTCGGCGATGTTGGCGCCATGAGAACTGGGCCCCGACCTTTTGGGGGGGTCCCCGCCGCGGGGCCCCCAAGGCCCTGGGAACGAGCCCAGACTTTGGCGCGTCGGGATTCTGGCACCGAGGCGTGTGTTTGTTCTGGGTGGCCTCTGTTTGGGGACACAGAAAATGTAACGATACCGCTGCCCCCCAGACCTCTCCCGGGGTGCGCTCTGACCAGGATTTCGGGGCGAAATCCAGCGGTGGCGATACGAAGGCCCCCCGGGAGGCCCCAGAAAGGGAACAGGGGCGCAAGACAGCGGCATGGGTACCCATTTCCTCCTCTGACTTTGAAAAGGGCCTCGCGGAGCGCCCCCCTCGCGACGACCGAGTCGGCGCAGCCGCCCACCAGGAGAGGACCTTGCCCTTCGAGGGCGGCAAAGAGGGGGGTGATGACTAGGGGGGGGGGGGATTATGATGGCGGGGGCCATGATATTTGCCCAGATTTCGTGGCGCCTCTTCTTCTTTCATCACGTCCCTGGCCCCCCCGCTGGGCCGCGCACATGCCGCCGGCCATGATCTGCACACCCCCCTCTTGGACACCCCCCTCTTGGCCGCTCCCGACCCACGCCCACCCAGGGCACGGGGCGCCCACGAGGCGCCCACGGCCACACACATCGTGCGAGACCTCGCCACGCCCCTCCAGGTACGGCGGGGGCATCGGACACAAGGAACCCTTAGATACAGCCAAACACCCTAATGAGGACGCGCGGTAAGGACGCGAGACCCTTGGAAGCCGAAGTTGGGATTTTTGGGGCGGCGGACGAGACTGTAAGGAGCCCAGGGTCTGGAAGCTGGCGGAACTCCAATCGCGGATCGGCCATGGACATCACCGCCGCCCTCAGCAATCCCGGGATCCTCCCGAGTCTGAAGCCTCCTGGGCACACTTCTTAGCGAACGCCCCACCGCACTTATCAACCGAAGAAATGAGCCCTAGCGCTATGCTGTTCCCATGGAACTTAAGGACCACTCCCCAGAAGTAATTTCGAGCACCCCGAACAGTATCGTAGCGGTGTCTTCCCAGCACGCTGGCGAAGTGCCGAACGAATATCGCCTCTCATGGCGCGACACGTGACGACCCTGCAGTTTCGACACTCTCTTGGTGCTCGAAATTCTCTCTGATGCTCGAGGCTTAAGGTAGATTGGAACATCATTAGTCCTAGCGCCTAATGTAAGTACTGCCTGGGGGAGAAGATACATCTGGGTGAAATCGTGGCACTGCTTCGCGTTCGGCGCGCGGTGCCGATCGAAATGCTCAGGCAATGCGCACTGCGATGCGAAGAGCTTCTTGTTCTCTGGCGGACCAGCTGACATCAGGGCGTCCATGGTCACAGTCGTGGCCTTAAGTCGGGCGTGTCCCCCTACAGGGGGATTTTCGACGAAAAATCAAAATACTAAAACAATAATCCAAAATGGTCAAAAAATGTTCAAAACATAGTTCCGATACTAATTTCTGAGTGTTCCTGAAGGTTCCCCCTGTAGAGGGACAGGCCCGACTTAATCGTAGCCTGATTCTCCAACTTCTCCTTCTGTCCCTCCATCTTCTCATAGTCCCCTCCTCCCGCGGGGAACTGCTAGAGCAAGGGGGGGGTGTACGTTGCCATGGGCTAGAATGAACTGAGGAACATGTGTCCAGGCTCTCTGAGGCGCCCCTACAGTCGGGCCGCTGAAAGAAGGAACGCTAAAGAATGAACGAAGCCCCCTCTTGGCCCTGAAAGCGCCTCCGTGCCCCAGGATGGCAAGAGGAACAGCACTGGAGGAACCTAAAGAACATCGAGCCCCTTCCGAACCCAACCTGTTCCTTATCTCAGCGTCTTTACTGTGCTGAGGAGCATGTGTCCAGGCTCTCTTGGGCGCCCCCAAACCACCCAATCGCTCGGAGGTCCATTCCCTGTGCTTTTTTCGGTTTCGTGCGTGGTTTTGTTTGCTCGATGATCCAGGATGCTCCTCCAGGGTCCTCGCCGAGAAAAAAATGCACACGTCCGAGCGATGCCAGGCGTGGTGATCCTCCGTTCGGCGTCGCCCCAGGGCCGGCTCGGGAGCGACCGCCAGACCCTCCTCCCGGCCACCTCCTTCGAGCTGCGCTGCGCAGCGGCGGCGGAAGCCCTCCAGAGAGACTGACTACCTACCAGACCACCCCAACCCAACCCGAAGACCCGAATTTCGGGTTGGGGGGGGTAAGGGTTCCACACGTGTTTTTTCGATGTTTCCCGACCCCCCCCCAACTGGAAATCGAGGGTAAATCTGAGCCTTCGGGTTGGGTTGGGGTGGTTTGGTGGGTGGTGAGAGACGCCCGCAGGAGCCCGCGCAGCGAGGGCGACGCCGTCGTCGGCACGCGGCGCCGTCGACGGCGCCGCCTCGCAGCGGCGCGCGACGACGGCTGCCGCGCGCGGGAAGCATGGCCGGCGGGCGCCGAGCGGGGGCCTCGTCCTCGCAGCCGACGCTCTGGTACGCGCAGCACCAGTCCTGCGGAGAGCAGGGGGCGCGGCGTCCGCGTCGCGCCGGGTTTGGTCCCGTAGGCGTGCTGAGGGCAAGGATGATGTCACTCGGGCGGGAGATCAACTTCAGCATGGATTTCCTCCAGAAAATCGGGAGCGGCCAAGAGGGGGGTGTCCAAGAGGGGGGGGGGAAAATCATGACCGGCGGCATGTGCGCGGCCCAGCGGGGGGGCCAGGGACGTAATAAAATAAGAAGAGGCGCCACGAAATCTGGGGAGATCTCATGGCCCACGCCATGATATCCACCCCCCCTAGTCATCACCCCCCTCTTTTCCGCCCCTGAGAAAAGACTTGCTCGTCGAGTCCATGAGAAGTGCGTGCAGCATGCTTCGTGGACCCGACGAGCAAGTCAATAGTGGTGTCAATCAGTTATGTAGTCGATCCCCTACTAGAGTCGTGATACGAATGGATCAGGATGCGTTCTGGAGTGGAGGTTCAGCCGCTCTCGGCCATTCGGATTCGGCTGGTCTCTGGCCGCACGGCAGGTTCGTGTCATGAAGTGTGATGCCATGCCGGGCATGTCCCCCTACAGGCGGATTTTGGAGGAAAAATCAAAAATAGTCAAAGAAAGCTCAAACATAGTCAAAACATGATCAGAAGATCGTCCACCGACTTTTTTTTGTTGCTAACTTTGGAAGATTCCCTCTGTAGAGGGACAGGCCCGACGAAAATGATGCGCGGTTCTATCCGACACCGCGTGGATCGTTTAGCCTCGAACGATCGCGGCCTCCCGATCGTGCAAATCGCCTGGATCGGACGATTCCGGGTTGCTGGCGGCGTTCAGCCTTGAACGCACGGGCAGGGGTCGCCGCCGTGAAAACACGGCGCGAGCCTTCTGTTGACACTTGCACACAGTAGCCCTTGATGAATGAGGACATTGACGCAGCCCAGAAAACTGCAGCCGTGTGCCCGAACAATCACCCTTCATCTCTCCTGCTGGCATTGCCACTTTTTCCAACCACCCGCGGGGCTTCTGTTTTTGAATGGGGCATCGCGGGCGCGCCCCTCCTTCCCGCCTCGTTCCTACTTTCTTCTCCTCTCTCCGACCTCCTTCCTCATATGTCCGACCGCCCTCCTCATCTGTCCGTTTTTCATTATCCTACTTCCTACTTTATCCAACCTAGTGTTGTTTACTTTGTCGTGTCTTGAGAAGCTGCGAACTTCGGAACCGTCGCCACTTTCGAAGGGCTGCTGCAGGGCCCAGTGCAATAACGTCTTACGGAGACTCAAAGCCCTGCCGCGGGGGGGGGGTGCGAACTGCGAAACTGTCGCGAATTTCCAGGGCTGCTTTGGGGCCCACCGCAGTGACGTCATACCCGGACCCATAGACCTCGCCATCACTGTGGGGGGCTGCGGGCAGCGAATCCGTCGACACCTTCGAGAGCTGCTTGGCGGTCCGGCGCAGTGACGTCCTACCCAGACTCAAGCTGCACCTCGCCATCCCTGGTCTGCTGCGGCCTGCGAGACTGCTGCCACTGTCTAGGGCCGGGGGGCTGCGAACTGTGAACCACTGGGGCCGCTTTGGAGTGCAGCGGTGGAGCCCAGCGCAGTGACGTCAGTCCAGAAAAAGACCTTGCCATCCTCGATGGGCTGCGCACCGCGAAACCGCTGAACAAAAGCGTGCTTGCCCTCTCCCCGGTAACGGTCGTTACCCCGGGGGGTGGGGGTAGGCTCGGGGGGAGCGGGAGGGGAACGGTGACGACGGCCACGGCATGCACCCGCCAGGGTGCGTCCGCGCCACTGGCGCATCACAGCAGGAGGGGGGGGGCCGGGCCCCCCCCCCCCAGTACGATCCTTAGCGTTACCCAGAGATAGGGAGCCCATAAAGGACGTACGCGCCCAGCTATGTACATGAACACGGCCCCTCGATCCGCGAGACCGGCCGCGTTATACGAGCATTTGCGAAATGCGTACTCTCGAAACCAGCGTGGATTCATGTACATGTACGTCCTTTTTTCGCTCCTGAAGAGAGGGGGAGGGGGGGGGGGCGGCGGATGACGCGGGTAACGAGCGTTGCCCATCGGAGCGAAACACAAACGCTCACGAACTGCTGGGGGGGCGGGGGGGCGGGGGCCAGCGCATTGACGTTCGTGGCTGCATCTCTGCGCCTCCACGGAAAAAACCTCTGGTCCCGTGGACAGCCCGCAGACCAGGCGTCGCGCCTGCGGGCATGTACAGTAGGGGCCCGGCCACAAGGAACCTTCGACAAGAGCCCAACTCTGAGACCCCAGGACGTCCGTGGATTCTTGGTGTGGGAACGCCATGCTCTCCATCGCAAAATCACCAAACCCCCAGATACCCAGGGCACCCTGGAGGCAAGCATGGTGTTTCTTGGCATGGGCCTCCCACGTGTCAAAATCTCTACATCTACAGAAAGGAAAATGCCGCCACGCTGGTCCCGGGCAGGCTGCGCTGCCTGGCGGAAGGGGACGAGAAGGGGAGAGGCAGGCAGACGACGTCGAACGCCCAGGCGGGAGGCCAGGGCCCGCGGGGCGGGCGGGCAGGCAGAACAGGGGCCAGGCGGAGACAGCAGGCAGGCAGCAGGAGGAAAGGCACGGGAGGAAGGCAACGAGCAGAAGGCGGCGGTGGACAAGCCTCCCTTTAGTAAACCTCCCCTTAGTGGAAACGGCCTGGGACCTGGACCCGCAAGAAGGACGGCCGCGACGCCCTCTCGCGAACCGAGAACGGCCAATTCGCTCCTCGACGCGTCAGGGTAGGAGGTCTGCCCACCCCCGACAGAAGGGGAGGGAGGAGGAGGACAGGGAGGAGGGCCCGGGCCTTCACTGCACGTCGCAAGGTTCGCTCGTTTCCTGGGCGGGGGCTCTCGGCTCCTCCGCAGAGCACGTCGCGGGCCGCGCGGCAAAGGGCCGCTCTCTCCGCTTCCGCAGCCCCAGCCCTCACCGGTCGCCCCCCCTGGGGGAACAAAAAGTGACATAAGCAGAACAACTCGGAGGTCCGCGCGGATTTCTCGGATCGGCGCTGGACCCCCCTCCCTGGCGCGCGGAGCGCGCCAGGGGCGGCGCCGGAGGCGCCGCCTGGGGGCCCCAGCGCCGATCCGAGAAATCCGCGCGGACCTCCGAGTTGTTATATTTATGCCACGACTTGTTCCCTACCCCCCTCCTCCCCTCCTCCTCCTCCTCCTCCCTCCTCCTCCCTCCTCCTCCTCCTCCTCTCCTCCTCCTCCTCCTCCTCCTCCTCCTCCTCCTCCTCCTCCTCCTCCTCCTCCTCCCCCCCCGATGGCGCTGGGGCGCTCGGCGCGCGCCGCGCAGGGAGTCCTTCTTGTTGAACGTCCACTTCTCCTCGCCTCGGGCGCGGCAAGGGCCACCAAGGGCTCCCAGCTTCGCTCTCTCGCGCTGCGCGGGGCGCGGAGTGCGTCGCACTCTCCGCGCCGCATGAAGCGCCTGATGAATCAATTGCGGCCCTGCACGCCAACGCCAACGCAGAAATGATGCCTCGGAAACACACCTCGCGCCAACCTCACGCAGGCCCCGCGCCAAGGTCGCGACGAAACTCACTGGTCGCGCTGAAGGCCCTGGCCAGGCCTTTACAGAGTGCGAAGAACTTCACGCTCTCGCGCCGCCTCCCAGGGGAGGAGAAGAGGACGAGGAGGAATCGGAGCCGAGCCGCGAAGCGCGAAGAACTTCGCGCCTTGAGGGCGCCCTTGGGCACTGGGCAGTGGAAGGGGGTGGAGGCGGGGGAGGGGGAGTGACTGCCTACCAGACCCCCCCAGCCCAACCCCAAGACCCAAATCTCTCGCCCGAACTTTGGGCTGGGTGGGGGTACAGGTTCCAGGTGTGTTTTTGCAATGTTCCTCGCGCCCCCCCTCCAACTGCAAAATGGAAGTCAAATTGAGGCCTTCGGGTTGGGTTGGGTTGGGGTGGCTTGGTGGGTGAGGAGGGGGGTTCCGCACTTGGGCTTTTCGGAGGTGCCGTGCTGGGGGTTTGGGTTGGGGTGGCTTGGTGGGTGGCGAGGGGGATGCTGCACTTGGACTTTTCGGAGGTGCCGTGCTGGGGCACTCTTCAGGGCTTTCGGGGGGGGGGGGGGGGGGGCAGCCTTCGGGCCCTCCTTGGGCGGTCTGGGGCCGCCCCGGGGGGTCCTCGGGGCCGTCCTCGAGCTCCCTTATGGCGCCCTCTTCGGCCGAAGCGGCGCCCTCTCTGGCTGGCGAAGTGGGAAGAAGCGGCGCGGGAAGATCCATCACGGTGGGGGAGGAGCGCGGGGGCGGATCGAGGGAGCAAGCCGGAGAGGAGAGAGCGGGGGAAGAGGGCAGGCGAGTGGGGGGGGCGTGGAGAGGCAACGAGGGCGCCCTCGCGTTTCGTCCGCCCCCCCCCCCCCTCGTTCCCCCCAGGCCCCTCGCGCTGCGAACTTTCAATGTGGGCAGGGCTCTGAGCGCAGGACGGTCGTCGAAGCTCGACTTGCAGTCGAAAGGCTGCTCGATGGTCTCGCAGCCGAGCTCTTCGCTGCTGCAACACCACTCCTTCCAAGGGCGGCCGCGGCGCGGCAGCCATTCACCGCCCGGGACGAAATCGAGATGGAACCAAAGAGCCCCGTGCTGGTGGTCGTGCTTCCTTTTAGCATGCAGGAAACGGGTCCTTGGAAAAGGGTTCTGGAATTTCGGGAGCGGCCAAGAGGGGGGTGTCCAAGAGAGGGGTGCAAATCATGACCGGCGGCATGTGCGCGGCCCAGCGGGGGGGCCAGGGACGTAATGAAATAAGAAGAGGCGCCACGACATTTGGGGAACAATCATGGCCCCCGTCATGATATCCCCCCCCCCCTAGTCATCACCCCCCTCTTTTCCGCCCCCGAGAATTGGTTCGCCGTGTCCGGGCAGCTGGGGCCCTCCACGGGCCCCGGGACCGGGCCACAACCTGCGGGGACAAAGGGCTGGACCTGCGGAGAGACCCGTCTCCCTCAGTACTCCAGATTTCGTAATGAAAGGGAGGGGGTCTGGACCCTCCAAGACAAGCCATTTCAGACCTCCCCCGTGGGAGAACCCTCCAAAACATCGTCCCCAGACCCCCCAGGCCCTCCAAGATAGCCTGGAAGAGACCCCCCCCGAAATGAGACCCCCCTCCCTTTACTACAAAATCTGGAGTAGCCCTTTCGTTCACGGGCGACTGCTCGTAGCCTGGCGTCATTCCTGCACGTGGGACGAACGTTACGCCGAGTCTGCGTGCACGGTCACAGCCGAAGACGAAACTAAGCCTGAAGCTCAATCGACTGCTAACCTGGACAGGACAGGCGTCTGATCATACTTCTTGAACTTCACGAGCAAATTCCCATCAGCTCGTCCAACAACAGCTGCTAAGCGAGTTTCAGCCCGATATTGCACAATATAGCTTCAATCATGCCTCGAAGAGGCCCCAAACTCGCCTTAGTACGGTTCCAAGTGGCCACGGAGCCTCCGAAAGACCTCCCGAGAGCCCCAACTCTTCACAACATCTAAAGCAGATCAGTGAGTTGTTCTTCTCGACTTTTAGATCCCGATCGGCTGTGGATGCCTCCAGATGGCTCCAAGAAGGCCTATTCGAGCCCCCACAGGGGCCCAATATGGCTCCAAAAAACACCGCCCTCGAATTTGATCGATGGCCTCGAAGATGGCCCAAGGAGCGCCCCAAAGGCCTCCAAGATGGCCCCAAGAGCGCCCCCAAGGCCTCCAAGATGGCCCCAACAGGGCCGCAAGAAGGCCCGAAAGCCTCCAGCATTGCCCTGAGGTGGTCTCAAGACGGCCCAACTCAACTGCCAAACTGCTTCCATGCCGAACGATCCGCGGATGGCTCACTCCTGGGCCTGCTCAGACTGATCCCGATCCTCAGTTTGAAGGCTACCCTCCACTCACTATCTCGCTGCATGTTCCTGCACTTCATTGATCGCCGCAACTCACGTGGACATCGTTTGTGGGGTGGCTGGTGGGGATGCACGAGGCAAAAAAGGCTGACATGCGCTGTTGGTTGCTACATGAAACTACGTAAGGCCTCGACTCAACAACAACTGACACTGAGCTGCAGCCAGAGATGCATCGCACTACATATCCTGATTGCATCGCATGTCTGGAGCGAACGGCACAGCCTGTGCGGGGTACAACGCGCATATCCATGAGCAAACCGACGCGGCGAGTAAGGAAGGACTATGCATTGAGCACGCCCGTTGTGTTAAAAGAGGGGGGATCGGGTTTTGATGTACAGATAACTCCCTGTTCGAGCTTCCCTATAATTTCCATAGCAATTCCCTATAATTCCCTAAGTCGAAGAATTTCCCTTTAATGCCCCTATAATTTATTAGAGTGTCCCGCCTGTTTCAACAAATGATTATGGGCGTCAGTTATACTCGGTCTTACATGGTCAGCCTATATTCCTATATTGCACGTAGAGAGGTTGGGGCTACAGGAACACCACACCCATGGACCTCAAAGGCCTGAAGGAGCCCTGGGGAGCCACGGGAGGAGGCAGAGGAGGAGGCACGGGCTCGGCATTCGAAGCTCTCGCCTGCTCCAGCTGCTGAGGAGGGCCCTCACCAAGGGGCCTAGTCGGGCCCTTGGGGTGCCCAGGGTCCCGAGAAGAGGGCTCGGAAGAGGAGGAGGAAGAGGAGGAGGAGAAGGAGGAGGAGAAGGAGGAGGTCCCGAATTAACGGGAATTACCGTCCAAGCATTAAAAGGAAAAATCTCCCGGGAGGTCCCGGGAGGTGTGGCCGCAGGAGGTGAGGGCCTTCCCGATAATTCGTTGTGATTGTTTTAATCCATATTATTATCGGGAAATGATCGGGAAGAGTTCCCCGGAGGTGGGGCCCCGGGAGGTCACCGGGAGGTCCGTTAATTCTGGACGGTAATCCCCGAACCCTTGGACGGTAATCCCCAGCAATGAAAATCATGTGGGGCGAGGGGTGGGGGAGCTCGGGTTGCTCTCCTGCAGTTGCGCCTCGCCGAGAGCCTTCCAGAGGCGCCGGAGTCGCCCCGGACGGCCGCCCGAGGCCCGAGGAGGATCCAGGCCCCGCCCCCCTCTGGCGCCAGGCTGACGAGTCCTCCTCCTCCTCTTCCTCCTCCTCTTCCTCCGTCTCCTCCTGTATTCGAACGCACCCACTGGGGCCTTGGAGTCGAAAAGTAACAAATAAAGGGAATACACGACAATAAACGGGAATAGAAAACAATTAACGGGAATACGTGACAAGACCATTAACGGGAAGACAAGACAATTAACGGGAAGACAAAACAAATAAAGGGAATGCAAGACAATTAACGGGAAGAATTAACGGGAAGGGAAGAATTAAGGGAAGGGAATTAAAGGGAACTAACATCAGCTCAAAACCCGATCCCCACCCTAGTAACACAACGGGCGCGCTCAAACTATGCAGATCAACGCACACCATACCAGACAACTACGAGGCCGACTCCGATGGGTGTCTTGTGACTCGTGCGGTGCGCGCACTCAGACGACTCGTGCTCAGAGTCACGTACGCCCAAGCTCATCCATACGCAGAGTTTACTTTACTCATAATGACTTGCACGCGTAGTCGCTCATACTAAGACGCAGGCCCAATCGCATTCGGCCTCACTCGCGCTTACACCCGCATACTAGCAGATCGACCACCCATTTTCAGACTCAGAACCACTCAGACCCATCCGCACACATATCCAACCATGTTCAGACTCTTTCTGCCTATATTTGCTTCTATGCGCAATCAGGTATATCCATACAGAGACCAAAATGTACCCAGACCCAAAAATTAGCATCCTCACTCATATTCAGACCAATTCGTACTCGATCTCAAACTTGCTCCTACAAAATCTCACATCTACAGTCCCATGATTTTCGCGACGTGCGCCGTGATGGTGCTTGGGCGCCGAAGGGGAAACCGACCAAGGGTGCTCCACGAACCCGTTCGGTGTCAGACCGCCTGGAAGTCTAACACGAAGTCTAAAGCAGAACAGCCGTCTTGGGGAGTAAACGTGTGCGTGTTCAGAACACCTTGATCGCCGCGGCGTAGCATGAATGCGAATTGAGCCGCCCAAGGGGGGGCACCACCAAGGGTGCTCCAAGAGCCCGTTCGCGGCAAGACCGCCTGCACCGCTCGGGCGGAATTGCCGTCTTCGTCACCGCGATGTAGCATGCATCGCACTTGAACCACCCAAGAGGGCACCGACCAAGGGTGTTCCACGGCTAACGCCCACATTGCCAGGACCTCTCATGCGACATGGCTGCTTCGGGAGGCATGTGTGTATACAGGGCGGACGCAGTCGCAAGAAACCCTCGCAAGAAACACAACCCTAAAACTCCCGCGCGAAGTGCACCTGAGGGGAAACCCGGAGCACCCTGAACGCAGCAGCCTCCTTGATGGCCGCGGGAAGTCTCCGCGCAGCGCGCGGAGCGAAGAAACCCAGGGTACCCTGACGAAAAGCAGATGGTTCCTTGATGCGCGCCCCCACTGTAGTTTCACAGCCCCGTGATCATCGCGGTGTAGCCGGCGTGACATGTGAGCTGCCCACAAGGGGGGGGGGGGAGGCAACGGCTGTTCCCTGGGCCCTCGCGCGCTAGGGCCATCGGGACCTGTCATGAAGAAGTGCCGCTTGGGGGGGACGACGCGTCTCTTCTCACAGCCCCACGCGTCGCGATGCAGCAAGCATGGCGCTCGGGCCAACCAAGGGGGCACCCACCGGTGATGTTGTGCGGGGCGTTGGCGCCCGGATGGTGGGGGCCGCTCGAGCAGATTACAAGCCGTGCGAGGCCCATGCGTCTGTTCTCACAGCCCCGTGGCCACTGCAACGTGACAAGCACGGCGTGTGGGCCACTCACTCCAAGGTGTCCCGACCAAGGGTGGTCCGTGGTCAGATTGTTCCAACTTCTCAGGCATGGCCGTCGTGGAAAGTATACGTGTGCAGATTCACGGCCCATGATCAACGCCATGAGATCGGCATGGCATTCGGGCCATCCGAGATAGTGCCGGCCAAGGCTGTTCCAAGGGCCAGTTCCCGCCCTGGTGGTCAAAGCCTCGCAAGTGCGCCTTTCTTTTTCGGCGTTTCGACTATGGGCGGAATGGGGGGGAGAGGGGGGGCTCTGGCTCCGGACATCTGCTTCATGCAGCTCTTTGCAACAGTGCGTCCTATGGGGGAGCCTCCATCGCCTCCACCGGCTCGAAGCAAGCGCCCCCAAAAGCCAAGATCTACTCCACGGGGGGGGAGACGGGGGGGGGTACGAGGCCCAGCGCCGATCGACAAAACAGTGAATTAGAAAACGATCATCAATCCTGGGCGAGCACCGCGCGCTGCGCCGCGCTGTGGAAAAGAGCGGGTGCCCGGTCGACCCCTCTGGGGTCGAGGAGGAGGAGGAGGAGGAGGAGGAGGATGCGGAGGAGGGGAGGAGGGGGAGGGGAGGGGGAGGAGGAGAGAGGAGGAGAGGAGGAGGAGGGAGAGGAGGAGGAGGAGGAGAGAGGGAGGAGAGCAGGAGGAGGAGGAGAGGAGAGGAGAGGTAGGAGGAGGAGGAGGAGGAGGAGGAGGAGAGGGAGGAGGAGGAGGAGGAGGAGGAGGAGGAGGAGGAAGAGGATGAGGAGGAGGAGGAGGAGGAGAAGGAGGAGGAAGAGGATCGGACAGACTGATGACTCCGTTGAGGGGCACGGCTAGGCCAAGCCCCCAACAGAGCCACGCACCATAATATATGGATATCTCCTGGGCCCTGGCGGTCCGTGCCCGCCGATAGGGACCCCGTACGGGGGTGGCGGGAACCCTGGAAATTAGCGAGAGCCGTCATTCGATTACGGCTAGAGGCCCAGGTCACTTGACCCAGGCAGTCGCTCAGCAGCGTGGGCGACTGACGAGACGAGTGGATGTTTTTTATTTGCGATGTGGTGGATCCAAGTGGTGGCGGGGAGGCAATGCGGCGAAATGCGCTATCTCCCGCCAGCTCCCATGGAGACGCGCGGAATCTGAAACAGCGTTCCGTGTAGGGTGAATCCCCACCGCAGGCGGTGCGGTGAAGCGCCGCGCAGGCGGCAGCGCCCTGCAAGCCCAGTCCCCATGACAAGATGCTTCCATCGTGGTTCGGGGGGCGTTCGTTGTAGGGGGAGAGCTGGAGACGTCGGGGAAGCGAGGGGGTCGTCGCCTGGCGTGTCGTCGTAGGGCTTTAAAGCTTTCAAAGGCGGCCTCGAGGCCCGCCCAGCCCGCCCCAGGGATGGTTACCAGCCGAGCCTCTTCGGGAGAGCTCGTGAACACCATCGTGCTCCAATGCGACCCCGATGCCCCCCGCGAGCTCTTCGCAGCCCCCGAGAGGCACCCTAATGTGGCCCCAATGCCTGCGCCAGTTGCGGCTAGCAGCTGTGCACACGCCTAACTGGCGTACGCAAGCTTCCCGCACAAGTCTTGGAGCAAAGACCAGAACTGGACCACGATCATGCGAGCGGCCGAAATCGATTAAAACATGACGACCACGCGTCCGCAGATGCCCTTTGTTCGAATGCGAACAAAGGTCACTGCGGAATCATGCACGACGCATGCGAATTCTGAGTGGCTAAGGCTGCGTCGAGGGCGCAAGCATCTCACCGCCTCACCTCTCCCTCCATCTCCCCTCATCACTCCTCAACCTCGCGCTGCTCGCTGCGAAATTCCGAGCTGGTACCCCTAGCGTGACAAGTTGTACTCGACTACGCTTGGGCGGATGCGCACAGGAGCGCGCGCTGGATCGTTGGGGTGTGCGTGCGCTCGCCCAACGGAAACCTCAGAGTGCGGCCGAGTGTAGCTTAATGGGCACAGTGCTGAAAGAGATTGCTAAGCCACTGGAGGACAACGGAGAAATGTGTATAACTAAAGAATAGATATGTGCGAATAATGCCAGCAAGAGGTGGAACAGAGCGGGCCGCTGACGGCTTGGAGTTGACACTGCCCGCTGGCGGCCAGCCCCCACGTCCCCGCGGCGCCGGAGGCACCGTCTAGAGATGTGGGGACGGGGCCCCCGCTGGCCTGTGCGCTCGGCTCTGGGGCCCTGCAGACGGACGAGAAGCTGGCGGCCAAGGGAATCGTGGCCAAGAGGTACGCGGCGTGCCCACTTCTCGGGAATGTCGCGCCGCGGGATCTGCGGGCGGGCGGGCCGCAGAGGGAGGAGAAGAAGGGGTCCCAGCGCCAGTCGAGGAAATTTGCGCAGACATGCGAAAGTTCATGCCCCTGCCGGTGTTCATCATCTGGAGAGGAGGTTAGCGGACACGGCTCTCACTGTCGGAAGAAAGTCAGAAGGAGGAAGCGCGAGCTAGTAAATTGAGCCCCCTGACTCGCTGGCTGTCGGCGATGAGGCGGCCGATAGCACGCGCAGCCGACTCGGCTTCGCACCAACGGCCGACGCGATGCCCGCGGCACAGAGCGCGACGTCACTGCCCAGCCACGCTGGAAGCAACTGCCAAGCCCCTCCCCCAGGGCTGAACCTGAACGGTGCTTCTCGTCTTCGTTTGGTTCTCGCTTTCCCTCCGTTCTGTCTCGAACCCGCCTTCCCCGCAACACGACATCGAAACGAAAACGGCCCACGAACTCGCCAAACACACCGTGGGCCACAGCGAGCGCTCCCCGAGCCCGAGAAACACCCTCGGCCCCGGGGGGGGGGGGGGCGGACGCCGCGGCCACCCGCTGCCGCTGCTGGCCGGCGGGCCGCCCCGCCGCCCTGCCGGCCTCCCC
>CAUYUJ010017015.1:283951-292894 GCA_963575745.1 Prorocentrum cordatum | reverse complement strand
CTGGGCCGCGGTACCACAGGGTGATGACCTCCGTGGTGTAGCTCTTGACAGGGAGTGAGAAGATACGGGCCAGGCCGAAGTCGCAGATCTTAAGGCCGTCCACAGGATGGATGAGGAGGTTCTGCGGTTTGAGGTCACGATGAATGATCATGCGCGCGTGGCATGCGTGGATTCCGTTGAGAAGATCTTGTGAATACCGCAGGACCTCCTCCATGAGTAGCTGGGTTCCCTCCCTCCGGTGACCTTTCAGGATCCGATGCAAGTCGTCGGGAACGTACTCGAATATCAGCTGGTACTCGGTGGGACCATTGACCTGCAGGCCCTTCAACTCCACGATGTTGGGGTGAACGAAATCGCGCAGCAACGATACCTCACGGATGACGCGCGCGGGCACGCCGTCGCCCTGGGCGTCATCGATCGTCAAGCTCTTGATCGCCACCCTGCCGTCCGTCTCGCGGTCCCGGGCCACGAAAACCGTCCCGTAGACTCCGGTGCCGATGACGTGCATGACCTCGTACCTCTGGAGCTCCGCGGCGCCCGCCCAGTCCCGCTCCTCCGCGCCGGGCTCTGGCGCCGCCTCGGGGCTCCCGGCGCGGGTGGTGCACGCGTCCGCGGCGCTGCCGCCGCACGCGCCCGCGGAGGCCTCGCGGGCGCTGCCGGCGGCGCACGCCGCGCCCCGCCAGCACGCCATGCGCGCCGGGCGGCGAGGGTGCCCGAGCGCGGGGGGCCGTGCGGAGCGGCCTGGGAGCGGTCGCGCGGCGTGCGCGGGCCACCCCTGGGGCTCACACGTCTCTTGAGCCAGAATGGCTGCGGACCGCCCCCGCTGGGAGTGGAGAGTACCTCTCGGGGCCCTCGGACTGGGTGGGGGTGGTCTGGTGGGCGGTGGCACGTCATACCGGTCACACTTCTGTCTGTGAGTTCTGAGACGCCCAATCTCAGCCGCTTGTACTCAGACCCACTCACATTACAACCCACTCATGTTCAAACTCACCACACCATGGCTCGCTCATGTTCAGAGTCACCCACATGCCGCCACTCAATCAAACTCTGTCCCGCCCAGACTTGGACACTCAGCAAGGAATACGCTAGACAGTATATGAGCACATACGCCGATTAGGTATACGCTCCATGTCAAAATAGCAAAGCTCGGGGCGTGCGCGCAAACAACGAACAGCAATACCTAAGAAACGTCTGTCCGCGCGGACATTCAAACCAAACAGCCAATGGAGGAAACTGGACACGATGCCCCGAGGCTGCCGCGCCGCTTTGAAGCGCGGCAGTCGGTGGCTAGACGACCCAATGACCGACCAATCAACGACAGGCGTCCGAGTGTTCAACACTTGATGTGGCAAAGACGTCCCCTTGAAGAATCGGGCCTCGATTTTCCTTCGCCGCTTCGGTCTCCACGACCTATCCTGGGACTCGTGACAGAACATGGAAGCAGCGCCAGAGTGCGAGAGAAAAGGCCCTGGGGAAAACCGTGGGGCTGCGCCATTAAGGGTCGGCGTTCTGCACCACCCCTCGGGGATCTTCTGACCCAGGTCCATCTAGACCCGGGTCAGTCAGGCCTTGCAGAATCCTGCAAGATTCTGCACCCAAGCCCAGATCAACGCGAAGGATCCTGCAAGATCCTGCAGGATCCTGCACCCAAGCCCGGGCCAGTGCAACCCTGGCCCTGCGGGATCCTTCAAGATCGGGCGCTCTGATTGATCCTCGTTTGCACCGACCCCGTCTCGTAGGCCCCCGACACAAGAGAAGCCGGCCCCGGGGGAAGGGGTCGGGAACTCTGGTGCCGTGGATGGGAGCATTCGGTGGCAACTCCTGGAAGCCTCCCGTGCCATCTTGCCGGCTCTTGCGGGCCGAGGCTAGTCGCCGCGGAATCGACGCTAAAGCGACGCTAGTAGACGCTAGCCGACGCTAGCCGTTTGCACCGACCCCGTCTGTTAGGCCCCGAACCCCGCGGCCTTCTTCTCGGCCGGCCACTCCTCCTGCCAGGCGCTGAGGGCATCCTGGCAGTCGTGCTCCTGCGGGCGCCACGCCCCGCTGCTCAAGAGCGCCCTCTCCGTGCCTCCACCTTCCCTCCTCCCGCTCGCTCTCTGCTCCTCTGCCACCTCTCCCCCCTCCTCCATCGCTTCCCCGATTTGTGGGCCCTGCAGACGACAGGGCCGTTTTTGTTACCGGCTCCGTTTTGCCGTTTTTTTGCCGGTTCCGACGCCGTTTTTGTTACCGGTTCCGTCGCCGTTCTTTCACGGGTTCCCGCTCCGGTTCCAATCCTGGAGCCGTTTTTGTTGCCGTTTGCGGTCGCCGTTTTTCTTGCCGTTTCCATTTTCAAGGGACACTTTTTCGGAAACGGTGAAAAAACGGCCCTGCCGTTTCCAGGGCCCACTCAGCTTCCCCGTCCTTCTCCCCTCGCTCGCCTGTTCCCTCATCCCGATGATGTTGCTGGAAGCTTAAGAGTAATTCCGGCGCGCTGGAGAGCTAGTTGGCAAGAAAAATCTCGACGGACCTTTTGCTGACTTTTGCTCGGTTGCAAATTATGTTCTCGAAATTCAACAAAAACGAACAGCATCATCAAGGTCAAGCACGTAACATCAAGGTCATCTCCCTGCCCCTGATGCTGTCCGGCCCGAATCCGATCAAAAACGGTCCCAAGGCCCCTCCCGCAATCCATCCTGGCCCGTTGTTTGGACGCCCGAAGTGGGTACGGAAAATCTGGGTACGACGCCCAACAGCATATGGTGTTCAAAATCGACAGCGGCTGCTGTCAGGCAGGCGGCCTTCAGTCTCACATGGACAACGTCCGAAACGACACCGACAGCGACTCTCGTTCAACATGGGCATGATCTGCGGTCGGCCTCGGTACCCCTTCTTCCCGTACCCATTTCGATCGTGCCGACGTTTGTCGGCGACGAGCAAGGGGGGAAGTGACAAGGAGGAGGCCTTCTCAGAAGGCTCGGAAGTCCCCCGTCCTTCTGAGCAGTGCTCTGAGCCTTCCCGAAGACGCAGACAACTTCCCAGAAGGGGTGGAGGGCTTCTGAGAAGCCCCGCCGCCTCCTGAGAATGCCTTCTCACTTCTCACTCCCCCCTCGCTCGCCGAACCGCAGCTCGACCGTGCCGACGTCCTCCGAAGCGGATCCAGCCGAGGTGGCGAGAGACCTCCAGAGGGGCCGGCAAGGACGATACACACAACTTGTTTTGTCGGCGGCAAGGCAGAGGCAGTCCGCTCCAGCGCGTGGCTATTGGGGGCAACTGTAACATAATAAGAAACCACGACACAAACAGAAACCTTGGGCGCTCCGCCCGGATTCCCTGGATCCGCGCTGGCCCCCCCCGGCAGCGCCTCCAGCGCCGCCCCTGGCGCGAGCGCCAAAAGTTTATGTTTATGGCGTTTGTGCTTCTTCGACGAAAGGCTGTCCGGCGTGCAAGAGGAAGGAAACAAGACCACGGGGACCGCGCGGGGGAGGAGGAGCAGGAGGGTGGCTGGACCACGAGGATGGACGACGCCATCCTTCGAGGGGTGGAAGACTTGCTCGGATGCAAGTTGCGCGTAGCCCGAAGGGCGCAGTGCTTCCTCAGGCTGGCTCAGGAGGCCTGGGGTTCTGCGGCGCAGACGGCAGCGGCGGCGTATGTGGGCAGCTGGGCTCTGACCTTGAAAGCGTGCGCACGTGCATGGCGCTTGCCTCCTGGTAGAGCTTCTCATCTCGCTGCCCTGCGGTAGCCAACGCCATCGGGCGCGCCGAGGCGAGACTCCGCGCGCAGGGCGCTGGGGACATCGACGCAGTGGACTGGGCCAGCTGCTCGGGCGAACCACTCACCGGCCGACAAGGGCACTGGACGGGGCTGCTACGGAAGCGGGCGCGCGACGACTTGCTGCAGACCCTAGGAGAAGACGACCGGGTCGACCTGCGTTCCGCTGGAGGCCCAGGGGCAGGGGGTTGGCTTTGAAATCCAGGTCGTCAGGGAAGGGGAGGCGCCAACGAATGTCCCCAGCGAGCACTTCCTGATGGCCTTGGCGGATCGGCTGCGCTGCGATCTCTGCTCCACTGGAGCGACGTGCCGCCTCCGCAAGCAGGGCGGCACCGTCTGCGGCGCGGCGCTGGACAGGCGAGGAAGACGCGCGCTGAAGTGCCCGTGCGACCCCTTCAGATCGGGGAAGCCTGACACCATGCGCGACTTCTGCGCGGCCTACACGGTCACTGGGTACGCAGCTATCACAGAGCAGCTTGTCACGGCGTGGCATCGAACCAACCCCAGGACAGGGGTGCAAGAAGAAGCCAAGCTGGACGTCGCCACGCGCGACGCGGTTACGGGCACCATGGTTTATGTCGACGCAAGTTCTGCCTGCGCTCACAGCAACGACCCGTCGTGCCAATGGGCACGCCCCAGTCGGGTCGGCCTTGCAGCCCAGCACCGCGAGGGCGCCAAGCGCCTACCCACCTCACGTAGGCGATCTTGTTCCCATCGTCATTGAATTCTGTCAGCAGACTGGCCTCGTTTCTGACCGCGTGGGCCCTCTCAGCGTGCAGCAGCAATAATTTATAACCCCACGCAGTCTCTCCCCGCAAATCCCTCCATCGGCGTTCGTGAGGTTGCGCTGAAGCGGCCCCGCCAGCTCCGCCTCGTCGAGAGCCCCCGCAACCAGCGGGGGCGGCCGTTCGAAACCAGGAGGGGGGACCAACCTCGACAAAGCTCGTGCCCTGAGGATCGAGAAATCGATGTCCACCCGCTCGTCGAACTCTCGATCGAAGAGAAGCTTGAGGAGCGGGTGCTCCGAATGCAACAACTGCTGGAGCTCCTCCGAGCCCTCCAACCCGAACGCGAGGTCCTCGAGCACCTGCAGAGCCAAGGGGTTCGCGTTCTCCACCAAAGTCCAGGACGACGCGATAACCTCCTCGGAGCCCAAACTCCGAGAGACACTTGCTCTGGCTTGACGGTTCGCCTCGGGAGATCTGCACAAACTCTGATGCCAACGCAACCTTCTTACTCTCAGCTCCTTGGCGCGCGGGGGGGATTCGCCGGCGCGCCCGCGTGCGCTCCGCCGACCACCGACGGAGTTCCCGCTTGCCGTGGTCCTCGAGGCCCAGGATCGCCATTGCCCTCCTCGTAACCCGCTGTCAAACCTCAGCCGCTGCACAACAAGAGCTCGCGTCTGGAATCCTGGCCTCCATCTCCGAGAGCAAGGCCAACTGGACGAGCGCGATTATCGCTGCTCTCTCAACGCTCAGGACTGACGAATGCCTCAGGAAGAGCGAGATCTCACCGAAGCCAACTCGCCCAGCTTGGACGCGCTTCACCTTTTCAACCTGGAGAGAACCGCTCGTCGTCAACCAGCCTCCAAGAACCCCCATGAACCTCCCCACTTTGCCCTTGACCCCCACAGCCCCGCTGAAGACGCGGCGACGTTGCCCGAGAGAACCAGGACCCACCAATTTGACAAGGGAGACTCTTGTTTCGGGATTCAGGTCGACTCCGATCTGGGCCAACGCCCTCTGTAGATGATCGCTGCCGACGCGGGCGAGAGCCGGCAGATGGGGAGCTTCGCCTCCCATCCGTTGCGGAGGCGGACCTGGCCCAAGGACAACATGCTCGTTGCTATCATCCGCGAAAAGAGACAAGCGCACGTCCGTGGTGACCCCATTCGGCTTGGTGACCAACGCCATCGGACTCGAGGTCGCCCGCTGTCGAATCCCACAGAGCGCCTCCAAATCCTTCCGATAGAAGCACGGAGGTCCGCGAGCAACGCTCGGGTGGCCCATGAAGTCGCCCGTGCTCGGGCGCACGCAGATTGCTTCGCCTGGAGTAATGATCTGGCAGGCGCTCTGAATGGTCCGCCGGCGTTGGGGCCTGACGTGTCCCTCTGATTGCAGCAGGGGCAAAGTGTCCAACGTGATATCGCGGGGTGCACTAGATAATGCATTAGTAGCGTCCTCGTTGAAGATCGCGCGTGAGTAGCACTGCCTTCGCAATCCTGCGCGATGCACAACGTTGAATAATAATGGCGCCTTCCCGCCTGCGTTTTGTTTTTTTCGGGGGGGGGGAATTCGCGGCGCGCGCGGTAGTGCTTACCTATGCCGACGCGCTCTAACCCATGAATGAGAGTTCCACACTCTGCCCAAAAGGGCAGAATACATCAAAAATCTGGCCTTCAGCGCCCTGCATGCCGCTGCGTTTACAAATCCGCAGCAATCGGACACATCGACGGAAACAACCCAGTCAGTTCATAAACCTGTCCGAGAAAGCCGTCGCCGATTCAGGGCGCAGCGCGGCCCCAATGCCGCCCCCACGAACATTACCCCAACATTCTTCGTCGAGAAAAAGTAGCCGCAGCTCCGAAGGGAGCGACCACGTCGGAATTGCCCGTCGCTTTGGAAGCCGCCTCAACTGTCGGATAATGCCGGCCATGTCGTTTCTCGCGTCCGCTAAGTTCTCGGAATGCGTCGTGCTGTAGCGAACCTCCTCCGCGGCATCCAAGCCGTCGGTGAGCGGCCGCCCGAATCTCTCCACGAGCTCAGCTTGCAAGTCGCACTTGTCGGCGCCAAGACCTCCGGAAGTGGCAGACCGACGCGGAAACTCAAATCTCTCGAGCTTCGGCATTCTCGGACTTCGGCGCGAAACACTTCCTGTGTCCAGGACGCGCCCCACGTTTGGATAAGCGCCGGATGGGCCTCTGCACACTGTAGTGGTCGCGCAACTTCCAAGCGTCGTTCAATTCCAAAGTCAGGGATGCCTCGCGTTCCTTGTTGAACAGCTTCGGTAAGTATCAGATTCTGAATGTAGCCCGAGCAATGTGGAGTGCCAACTCGCCGCGTTGCTCCAGACGGGCCCCCCCGCCGGGCGGGGGCAGTGGCTCCGAGACCCCGACCTCCAGAGCACGCGGGGCCCCGAGGTCCACGGACCGAGCCTGGCCGAGGACAGAGCCGACATCCTGGGGGAGTCCCTGGGCAGGAGCAACAGTAAGGCGAGAAGACTTTCCTGACTTTGAGTAAGGACGAGCGCTGCTCCTCCAAGTCCGTCAGCTCCTTCTGAGCCTCTGTCTTCTTTGAAACAATTCCCACTGCCTTTGCCACTGATGCACTCACGGCCGAGTCCCACACCTCATCAGGAGTAGCCCTCGCACACGAGCTGACCCAATCCGCCTCGGGTATGTCCGTGACCGCCGACTGTTTGGCCTCGATCGCGGCGGTGCACGATGTGCCTTGGGTGATGGAGCGCACGATGCGGTCGTAGTCCCACGGCGGTTGGCGCTCCGCAAACTGCGCCTGGAAATCGTACTCCACCTGCAAAACAATGGGTCGATGCCCGCGGTCGTCTAGGGTCGAAACGGGTTGAAACAGCCGCCGTGCCCCGCGAAGGATAACACATCGCTGAACATGAGGCCGAAGCTGCTGAATAATCACCATGTAATCAGTTCTCGAGGTGGAGCCGCCGACGCCGTGGGCAGACGTCCTCCTCCTCGTCCTCCTCAACGGAGATAGCCTCGCCTTCATAAGAAAACCCCGAACGTTGTCGAGGCCGCCGTTCAAGTCCATGCCAACGATGGGGGTGCATCCCCCTCCCGTCGGCTGCAGCAGTTTCCGCAAACATCCCATCATTATGCTAACTAACCTCTTATGTTCAGCCCTGCCCGCTCGAACGCTCGAGTATACTGGCAAATACAAAGTGACGGAGAGCACGTCCATCACTACAGACTTCAAACGGACGGCGCCGCAGCGCCCCTCGAGCTCCACGGGCGGGGCGAAAATGCGCTTGATGTAGCGCTGCGGGAATACTTTTGTGTGCAACGTGATACTGGTACCGCGTGGTATATTCGAGGACCTCGACAAACCAAAATAAATCTCATAGTGGCGAGAGTGGCGAAAAACTCGATGTGGATCGTCGTCGCCCTTCCGCCGACATGTCCCCTGTAGCAACACTGCTCCCACATTCCCAAACTCCGCTGGTACCTCTTCTCAACGAAATCCACACATATGCATAAGATTGTACGTAACTGCACGAATGTGTCCGTAAGCTCTGGGGGGTACCACGCCCGAGTTCGTCGTCATGCTGCTGCAGAGGTCGCCGACGCAGATGGCGAGAAGCTTTCGGCAGCGGCGGGCGCGGTCCACTCCCTCTCACGAAGAGCGCGAGCCCCGCACGAGGAGAGACAACATCGCTGCCTCTGAAGAGAGTGCCCTGGCAGTTACAGCAGCTGCGAAGGACGTGTGGGACTCAAGCCGCGACAGCAGCTGGAGGAGGAGGAGGAGGAAGAGGACGGAGGACGACGAGAACAAAAAAGGGAAGGCAGCCGTGGTCTCGCCTGGCACTCTGCCCCCGCGCCGGTGCCCCCGACAGCAAGTGCCCCTCGCAACGCCCCCCCCCGGTGAGGCGGTTGCCTCCGCACCGTTGGGGGCCGTGTCTGCCGGCGGGCCCCTCGCGCTCCTCCTCCTGCTCCTCCTCCGCCTCCTCCTCGGGCTCCTCCTCCTCCTCCTCCTCCTCCTCGTCGGGTTCCTCCTCATTGTCCTCTTCCTCCTCCTCCTCCTCCTCCTCCTCCTTCTTGTGCTCCTCGAGCTCCTCCTCCTCCTCCTCCTCCTACTCCTCCTTCTCCTCCTCCTCGGGCTCCTCCTCATTATCCTCCTCCTCTTCCTCCTCCTCCTCCTCCTCCTCCTCCTCCTTAGCGGGACCTTGCTAGGAACTCGTCAATGACGATGTTGCGCTGCTGTGGCCATTGTATGGCCAGCATCGTGGGGGCTCTGGTCGGTCTGAATGTTGGCACTCGCTCGCAAGCAGGTCACCTCACAAGAAATTCTGCTATGGATGACTCCATCGGAGGCTCCTAAGACGTTACAGGCCTCACAAGGCAGTGAGCTGCTCTCCTCCTTCTCCTCCTCCTCCTCCTCATCATCATCATCATCCGCCTCCGCCTCCGCCTCCGCCTCCGCCTCCTCCTCCTCCTCCTCCTCCGTC
>CAUYUJ010017015.1:271451-278951 GCA_963575745.1 Prorocentrum cordatum | reverse complement strand
AGGAGAAGACATCTGCAACTACAATCCTGGAACCAGCTCGTGTGAGAAAAGCCCGGAAGTAGCTGGAACCAAACGTTGTCAGTTACGGGCAGTCCTTGCGCGCAAGGCCAACGCGCACGACCACATCCATTGAGCTACGCTGCTGGAACCGAATTCGTGCGACAAGGCCCCTTGTAACGGCTAAATGGCTTGTTCGATTCGAGTCTAGCTCGAGGACGGCCCGAGTGGCGAGGTGTCACCGCGAGATCTTCGAGGTGTGCGCGGGCCTCTGGACCTTCGTGGACGACGCCGTCGCGCGAGCCGAGGGCACCGACGATAGCGTTGTCGCCCAAGTTTCTATGGATGGCCAGTCCTTCGCCCGCTCTTTCGCTTTGCATCAATTGCCTGTGTCGTCCAAGACCAAGGTCATTGCGTCCTCCCTTCAAGCTGGGAAGCGGATTGTGGCCAACCTGCGTGCGGTAGGTATCCCCGCCTCCCTGGCGGTCCAGGCTGTCGATCTTGGGTGCGAACCGGGTGGTGGGGCTCGTCGGGTGGTGGCTAAGCTCTCGGACCGCCAGAGGAAGGCTCGGCCTCGTGCGCAACGCATTCGTCGTCTGCGCCGCCATGCCGAGGCCACTGAAGTTTCCCAGGGTCTCCGGCTCAGGGTGCGCTTCCCCAGGCCGTGTATGGCCACCAGGCCATGGGTCTTTCGCCCTCCTCGATTTTGGCTGCCAGCAGAGGCCCTGGGCGCTGCTACTGCGCTATCCCTCTTTTTACGGGTATCGTGAACCTTTCATCGCCCTTAAGGCCCAAGTCTTGCACGCGTGGCTCGACAGGTGGAACCGTTTTCCTGAGATGCATGCTCGCATCACGCGGTCCTGGCATCACATCCGTGCGCGGCTTGATCTGATTGCCTCGAAACGCTGGCGTCGGGTTCGAGGTCCCATCGGTGCTGTCGTCGCCACGTTGCTGGATGTTGGTCGGAGGCCTGTGTCCCCAGTCGAGTGGCATAGGCCCATCATGGCCAGTTCGAGGTTTGGAACTTTCCAGATCGTGACGGTCTGGAACGCCTTGAAGGAAACTTCGACGTCGCCGAACTTATTGCCGATTTCAAAGATGATTTGCGATCCGCGCTCTGGAGTCAGGCTTCTCAGCACCCCCACGGCGAGGACCTGGGGGTGCGCACCTTTTCCCCTTTCCTCTGGAGGTTCGCCGACACGAGCAGCGAGATCAGCATGAGCAGATGGACCTTCTGACGGCCGTCGTCTCGGGAGGGCAATGGACCCACGCCCGGCAGCACGAAGCGGGGTACGAGGTGTCACCGCTCTGTCCTCGATGTGGCCGTGCTCGCGAGACCCTCTTTCGCAGAATATGGGAATGCCCCCAGAATTGTAACCACCAGGCTTTCGACCGATCCGGGGTCCTGTGCCGCCAGGCCCGAGTGGGCCATGAGGCCAGCCCCGCCCTGTGGCTCAGAGGCCTCCCTCCAGCGTCTCAGAGGCCTCTCCTCCTCCTCCTCCTCCTCCTCCTCCTCCTCCTCCTCCTCCTCCTCCTCCTCCTCTTCCTCCCCCTCCTCCTCCTCCCCCTCCTCCTCCTACTCCTCCTCCCCGAGCGGCGCCGGCGCGAAGCGTCAATGACGGGACGGTGGGGTGGATGTGTCGTGGGAGGGGGGGTCGTCGTCGTCGATCTGCGATGGGGCCGCCGTCGCTGCGGCCAGGTCCCCCCTTGGGCTCCTGAGGATCTTTGGAGACGGCTCTGGAGGAGCTCGCAACTCCGACCCGCGCCGCCGACGCGTTGGCGCAGCGGCCGTGCTCGTCGCATGGAAATGGTGCTGACTGGTCCCGCCCCTAGGGCTGGGCCTTCACTCTGACAGGTCGCCGCCAGACGGTCCCGAGGGCTGAGTTGCCAGCGTTTGGGCTGGCCCTCCTCAATGTCCCAGGGGACTTTGAATACGTCACCGGCAACAAGCCCCTCTTAGAGGGGCGGCGGCGCCGTCGGTTTATCCACTGTTCTGGTGCCAATTCTGATGTATGGTTTCGGATGCGATTGGCCTGAAGGGGCCGCGAGGACGGGATCGCTATTCAGTGGAACCCTTCCCATGCTGTTCCATCGGACCCCTCATGGGTTTCTCTGGGTTTCTGGCATTAGGTGCAAGTCGAGCCAGCTCATCCTACACCAAAAAAAGAAGGAGCGAGGAGGCTCGTCCTCCCGCTCCTGGCGCCTCGGACGCGCCCGCGCCTGCGCGTCCACCGCCACAAGCGTGCCGAACATCGGTGGCACGATGAAGCGGGACGGAAGACGAGGTTCCCCTCGCGGTCGGGTAACGGAGCTGCTGATGAGCTGGCCGCCCAGGCTGCCCAGGAGTCCTGGGACATTGCCGCGCGCGGCCAGCGCATGCCCGAGACTAACAATTGGGACGCCACGTGCTTTCTCATCCGTCAGCGGGCTTCTCAAGCGTTGGCCGAATCCATCTGTGTGGCTCCCTGGTCGGCCGAGCGGCCCAAGAAGGGCCGATCTTCCACCACCAAGCTGCAGGCTGCCCTTTGCGGCAGCTCGCATTGTCTAATCAAACCTGGCAACAAGTGGATGTGTTCGCTTTGTTCGGTGACTGTTCCCGCGGCGCGGGTGCTGGAGGCATGCAACCAACCCTGCACCGCCGTTGATGGCGGTGACCTAGACCAGGGCTTTGGTAGTCGGATTGTTCGGGCGAGGAGGGCCCGTGACGGTGGGGGGTGAGTCTCTTCGCATTTTTGGCCAACGCATTCACTGTGTTTCTGCTCGGTGTGCGGCCGTTCGGCCACTATCGACCCGGGTCAGTTGATCGGTGAATGCACCCAACGCTCCAAGAAAGGCCTCGAATACCTCCAACGAATTCGTCGCGGGTCATTCCCAGGCCACAAGGGCCCAACGGCCTCACTCATCGAGGCCGCCGCCAGCCGTGTCCGACGCAATGCGGGTCGTCGGTCGGTTCCTGGCTCTCTCGAATCCCCTGAGCCACTGCGACTGTGGCCGCCCAGAGCATTCCAAGCGCTCCTGCTCCTCTGTCCTCCTCTGTCCTCCTCCTCCTCCTCCTCCTCCTCCTCCTCCTCCTCCTCCTCCCCGTCCTCCTCCTCATCCTCGTCCTCCTCCTCCTCCTCCTCCTCCCCGTCCTCCTCTCTCTCTTCCTCCTCCTCCTCCTCCTCTGTCCTTCTCCTCCTCCTCGTCCTCCACCACCCCTCCTCCTCCTCCTCCTCCTCCTCCTCCTCCTCCTCCTCCTCCTCCTCCTCCTCCTCCTCCTCCTCCCCCTCTCGAGAAGCAGGGCGCCGGCGGGGCGAGAGGCGAGGGGGAAGGTCTAGGGGGGGACGCGCTGGGCTGGAACCGGCATCACACATCGCCGACGAAGCTGCGGCAGGCCCCCCGCAGCGAAGGCGCACGCTCCTGGGCGAGGCGGGCTCGCAGGCCCTTCGCTGTCGACGGCGAAGGGGCCATGGCGGTTCGATGATGTCCCTCTGAGCCGATCCCCCTATGAGGTTGCCCCTGGGGAGGAGGAACTTCGGGCAAAGATGAGGTCGGGGATCTCTCCACGGGCTTCTCCTCCTCCTCCTCCTCTCCTCCTCCTCCTCCCTCCCTCCCTCCCGCCCTTCCTCCCTCCCGCCCTCCCTCCCTCCCTTCCTCCTTCTCCTCCTCCTCCTCCCTCCTCCGTCCCCTCCTCCTCCTCCTCCTGTGTCCGCCTCCTCCTCCTCCTCCTCCCTCCTCGTACCTTTTCCATCCTCCTCAGACTCGTCCGCCTCCTCCTCCTCCTGTTTCTTCCTCCTCATCCTCCCTTCTCCTCCCTCCTCGTCCTGCTCATCGATGAGAGGGAGGATGGTTCGGGAATCTCCGAGGGTCCGCGGGCCTGGTTATTCCGGATCGGGCTCACGATCACAAATGGTTCTTCTGAGCCCGCCGAACAAAATAGGCGGAACCGTCCGGCATGCGCTGCCGTTCTGCGCTGGCAACGTGTCGGCGTGTGCCACAGGAGGCCATGTACGTACGATGCCTAGAGCCTTCGCTGGTGCTGCGCGAGGGCTCCGTGAGTATCTACGACAAGACAGCTGCTCCCTATTTCACCGCGTGCTCATTTGTCCGAAAGCCGTCGGTCGACATGCCAAAAGGAGGATGTCGCTGCCGATATCATGATATATTTTGGTCAGCGGTGCTCCGATTCACCTGCAGGTCATCCTAAAAAGGGCAAACTGACTGGCCCTCGACCCCGGGGAGAAGGAGGACATACGTTCGCAAGCGGCTCGTACATTGCCGGGTCGCCTCGACGCAACTTTCGAATTGCAAAATCATACACGCCCTCTGGGATGTCTCCTGTCACTGCCTTTTGCAGTGGGCGACAACCGCACAGAAGCCACATTCCGAAGTGACCGAAGGGGCGACCGCAGAATCAGTCGCCAAGATATTACTGAAAGCCGGCTGGTTTTAAGTCGGGCCTGTCCCCCTGCAGGGGGGTTGGGCAAAAAAATAAAAATACACAAAACAACACCCCCAAATGATCAAAACTACTCAAACAATAGTCCCAGGCCATTTTTGACTATTTTTGAATCTCCTCCTGTAGAGGGACAGGCCCGACTTAAGGCTGGTTGAACCAAACAAGGCCGTCAACAAGTGAAACAACTAATAAATCCACAAATGTACCCCGTCAGCGACCGACCATCGACAGTGGGTCGTCGGAGTCTACGCGCACCTCATCGACCACCCACCAGTGCTGCTTAGAAGATTAGGCGAACTGGTGCAGCTGTCCGAGGGCGACGGGCTTCGCATCTCTTCAAGCTCTCTCATATCCCCTCAGACCTGCCTCACTCTCCTAACTTGTCCAACTCGGTCTGCACTACATGCACTCGAATCACTGCTCACTACCGGCCCGTCTGGTGAACTTTGCATGGGCGTCTATATTCAAATGCCATACCTAGAACATGACTGAATGTACTGATGACGACCTGAGCGTTATACAGTCAGCCTTGACTGGACAGGACACGCGAGAGGACACAAGATCCTTCCGAGGGCCACGTTGCCACAGAAATGTAGGAGCCGTGGATCGCAAGACACAAGACACGATGGCACCCTTGAACTGGCAAGGGTCGACCTACTAATCCGGGCCGCCTGTATCAGATACGCAAGCTCGTAATTGGGGAAGCAAAAAATGACATAAACATAGCAACCCGGAGGTCCGCGCGGATTTCTCGGATCGGCGCTGGACCCCCCTCCCTGGCGCGCGGAGCGCGCCAGGGGCGGCGCCGGAGGCGCCGCTGGGGGCCCCAGCGCCGATCCGAGAAATCTGCGCGGACCTCCGAGTTCTTATGTTTATGCCACTTTTTGTTCCCCTAGTAATGAACAGCCCCAAGGCTCCTGTAGCGGTGCGTCGTAGGAGGGCTCTCGGACTGCACGGTTCTGCAGGGCCCTCCCCCTCTGCCACAACCTCACGGGTGCTCCCTGGGACTCTCTGGGTGTGCCAGCGCGCACCGGACGAGCTCCAGGCGCCTCAAATCTGGCGAAGAACGCCCCAAATCGCCCCCGAAGAGCGCTCCAGGACGCCCAAGACGGCCGCCAGACAACCCAAGACGCCTCCAAGACGTTCAGGGCTCCAAGAGGCCCTAAGAGGGCCCAACTTGTGCTCCTGAGGTTCTTGACATATTGAAGCCTTTTCGCGTATTCGGGCTTCTTCCCCAGGACGGCCCCAAAGACCTCCAAGTTTGCACCAAGACGGTGAGGCCCTCGAGACGGCCCAAAACTGGCCCTCAGAGGGGGAACTCGAACTGACAGCTCGCGCTTTCCGCCACATGATGATCACCGAGTCCGCTGGCAGCTGCGCGCTCGGTAGCAGGCAGGAAGGCCTGGTCGTTGCGTCTGCGTGGGCCCAAGCCCCGCTGGACCTCTCAGGGAACAGCAACGTGGCGAGTGTTGCACGACTGGCAGCACTCAGGGAGGGCGAGGTCCCGTTTGGTCTGCGTGGGCTACAGCTTCACTAGACCCCTCAGGGTGCATCAATCTGGCGACATTTGCGTTCCAAGCAGCACCAAGGGAGGGCGAGGACTTCTTGGGTCTGCGTGAGCTACAGCTCCGGTGGACTGTCAGGGGCGCAGCAAGGTGGCGACAATTGCGCGCCTGGCAGCACGCGGGGAGGCTGAGGTCTGGGAGGATACGCTCAGCTGGAGTTACTGCCAAACTACGGAGGGACCCTTCCACTTGCGTCCTCCTCGCCGCTCTCCTGCCCCCTTATTCAGATCGCGTGCGCTCACAATCTACTTGATGATCCCCTGCCTGGGCACCTCAAATCTCATGCTACGGTCGTGCGCTGGAGAATTCAACAACGTTTGCAAGCTGCGACATATCTGTGCACGACATACTCGTGCCACACGGGGGGAGGTCTTCACTTTTCCCGATGTTATTATCAACATCCATGTGTGAATATGGATCCAATTTGCTCGAACCTGAAAACGTCGTCGTCAGGGTCGAGGGCAGGCTTTAAATAAGGAGCAGGAAGAAGGATGCCCCCTCTAACGCCCAGCAAGGGGCCTTTTGGGCCCTGTTTGGGCTGTCTTGGGGCCCTCAGGGCCTCTTCGCGTTCCTTGGAGGGTCTTGGGGCTGCCGTGTAGAATCTTAGGGCCGTCTGGGGAGCTCCCGGGGGACCTTATAACAATAATGCTCTCATTTCAATTCTGCACGGGCCTGGTGTCGGGAGCGGTCGCAGGCTGTCCGTGCACACACAATGCCTACGACCCGCACGCGCGCGCCGCGAGAGTTCCATGAACACCCGCAGCCTGACAGCCGCGCTGCAATGCACTGCGCGTCCTCGTGCCCAACACAGATCGGTCGAAATTCCTAGGAGAAGGTGCGGGCGCCTTCGTCAGAATACTTATCCGTCGGTGCACGGATTCGCCCGCAAGTCTTACGACGACGACAGGTTGGCTGCCATCCGACTTTGACGACGAACGTGCTCTCGCAAGCAGCTCGGACTTCGCGCGGCGCTTCGGGGTAGCTCTGTGACGTCCCGTCCTTGACAGACGGAACACATACTCCGAAATCTGGAAGTGAGCGCTCGCCGCAGGGGCCTGACCGTAGCATCAGGCGCCAAGGGATTCAAAAGTCGATCGGGTGAACCAAACAGTGCCGTCAGCGAGTGAAACAAAATTATGACACCGAGGAACCCCACACACATGTTTGGTCGCCTGCGTGGAAGTTCTGGTTACAGCAAGCCACAAGCACTGCTGATACTACTACCACTACCACTACCACTACCACTACCACAACCACTACTACTACGACTACGACTACGACTACGACTACGGCTGGTACTACTACTACTACCACCACCACTACTACTACTACTACTACTACTACTACTACTACTACTACGACTACTACTACTACTACTGCTAATACTACTACTACTACTACTACTGCTACTGCTACTGCTACTGCTACTGCTACTGCTACTGCTACTACTGCTGCGACTACTACTACTGCCTACCAGCCTACCCACCCACCTAGCTACCT
>CAUYUJ010017015.1:258951-263951 GCA_963575745.1 Prorocentrum cordatum | reverse complement strand
CTACGGGGCCACGATACTCGTGAGGGGTATGCCGCAATGGCCCGAGGCCACCATGCGAACCCTGCCAGTGGGGCCTTCGGTGGAGCTCCCTATGGGGCCACGATCGTCGTGAGGGTATGCCGAAATGGCCCGAGGCCGCCATGCGAACCCTGCCTCTGGGGGCCTTCGGTGGAGCTCCCGATGGGGCCACGATCCCCGTGAGTGGTGTGCCGAAGTGGCCCGAAGCCGCCATGCGAACCCTGCCACTGGCGCCTCCGGTGGAGCTCCGTATGTGGTCACGAGCCTTGTGAGGGGTGCGCCGAAATGGCCCTGCCGCTGGCGCCTGCGGTGGAGCTCCCCATCCTCGTGAGGGGTGTGCCGACGTGGCCCGAGGCCACCGAACCCTGCCACTGGGACCTTCGGTGGAGCTCCCTATGGGGCCACGATCCTCGTGAGGGGTGTGCCGAAATGGCCCGCAGCCGCCATGCGAACCCTGCCACTGGGGCCTTCGGTGGAGCTCCCTATGGGGCCACGGGAAGCTGAAGTGGGTGCGTGGAACGACGGGAGGAGGGAGGAGGAGGAGGAGGAGGAGGAGGAGGAAGAGGCGGAGGAGGAGGAGGAGGAGGATAAAGAGGAAGAGGCGGAGGGGCGGGAAGGACGAGCGCGGGGCTTCTTATATATAATGTTATAATAAAATACAATCGAATATACTATAGTATAAAAGTTTAATATAATATACTAAACTTAAATATAATATACTATAATATAATATAATACAGTATAGTATTATAGCATATCATATAATATATTTTAGGATATGGTTATACAATGTAATATAATATACTATAATATTAAATAATATACCATAATATAATAAAACAACATAGATTATGATATAATATAAAAACAAGCACCCAACCCCACTCACAGGATGGTTGGGAACAGTACACTCGGAACAACAAATGAATACAATAGGGGTGCGCTGCGATAGGGGTGGACTAAACATACGATAAGAACGCGCTACGATAGGAATACCATGGGAAGGCAATCGGGTTGCTGAAGATTCCCCGAAAAAAAACCGGCGAGGATTCCAGACGAATCCTGCTGATCTTGGGGGACGTCAACGAATTCCCAAGAATTACTGACGAGACTGGGTGATTTCCGATAATTCCTACACGCCCCGAGCGATCACCAAAGGTTCCCGAAGGGTCCTGAAGATTCACGGGTGCGCCCGATGATTTTTCGAAGCCCAGCACTCCAGACAGGATCCCAGCGGATTCCTAAATACGCTCGAGGATTCCTCAGAATGTCAAAATGATTCAGGAACCGTGGAGATCCCGACGGGTTCGTGTAGATTCCAATGGGTCCCTCGGGATTCCCAAAAATCCCGTCGGATCCCGATGGCCTCTCGAGAATACGCGAAGTTTCCTGGGGGTTCGGGGGGGGGGCCTGAAGAGTATCGGCCAGAATCTAGGCATCCCCAATGGAACAGCGCGAAAGATGACCGAAATAGTACCATGAACATCTCTCGGTACCCTACAACAAAAACGCACTCGGAGTACAATACAATAAACCATACACTCGGCATACAATCGGAAACACAACATCGTGGAGTACTGTAGGAACAGTTGGGGCTCAATTGGATTAAATGAATCTGACGATCGACCCAACCAAATGCAGTTGCGAGTGCCGCGATTGTGAATACCATCTTCGCCCGCGCTCCCTATGTGGCCACGACTTCTCGCGGGAGCCCGACATGCTCAGGAGCACGTTCGTGGCCGTCTTCGCGGGCGCCGGCGACGACAAGGACGGCGTCCCTCTGACCGCGGAGCAGAAGCAAGAGAGGGCTTTGAGAGCCATGAGGGAGGAGGTGACGTTGCACTTCGACAAGGCGGAGTACGAGGCCCACGCGCGGTTGTTGAAACAGCACAACTATGGGGCCACGATCCTCGTGAGGGGTGTGCCGCAATGGCCCTGGGCCGCCATGCGGACACTGCCACTGGCGCCTTCGCTGGAGCTCCTATGGGGTCACGATCCTCGTGACGGGTGAGCCGAAATGGCCCGAGGCCGCCATGCGAATCCTGCCACTGGCGCCTTCGGCGGAACCCCCTACGGTGTCACGATCCTCGTGAGGGGTGCGCCGAAATGGCCCGAGGCCGCCATGCGTACCCTGCCACTGGGGCCTTCGGTGGAGCTCCCGATGGGGCCACGGTCCTCGTGAGGGGTGTGCCGACATGGCCCGAGGCCGCCATGCGAACCCTGCCACTGGGGGCCTTCGGTGGAGCCCCCTATGGAGCCACGATCGTCGTGAGGGGTGTGCCGAAATGGCCCGAGACCGCCATGCGGACCCTGCCACTGGCGCCTTCGCTGGAGCTCCTGTGGGGCCACGATACTCGTGAGGGGTGGGCCGAAATGGCCCGAGGGCGCCATGCGAACCCTGCCGCTGGAGCCTTCGGTGGAGCTCCCTATGGGGCCGCGATGCTCGTGAGGGGTGAGCCGAAACGGCCCGAGGCCGCCATGCGAACGCTGCCACACGGGCCTTCGGTTGAGCTCCTATGGGTCCACGATGTTTCGGGGAGGTGTGCCAACATGGCCCGAGGCCACCATGCGAACCCTGCCAGTGGCGCCTTCGGTGGAGTTCCCTATGGGGCCACGATCCTCGTGACGGGTGTGCCGACATGCCCGAAGCCGCCATGTGAATATTGCCGCCGGCGCCCTCGGTGGAGTTCCCTATGGGGCCACGATCCTTGTGCGGGGTGTGCCGACATGGCCCGTGGCCTCCATGCGAACCCTGCCACTGGGACCTTCGGTGGAGCCCCCTATGGGACCACGATCCTCGTGCGAGGTGTGCCGAAATGGCCCGAGGCCGCCATGCGAACCCTGCCACTGTGGTCCTTCGGTGGAGCTCCCTATGGGGCCACGATCGTCGTGAGGGGTGTGCCGAGCGAACCCTGCCACTGGGGGCCTTCGGTGGAGCTCCCTATGGGGCCACGGGTCGCTTTATTGGGTGGGTGAAACGCAGGGAGGAGGGGGAGGAGGGCGGGAAAGAGGAACAGGGGGCGTCGTCTTTTCAAAACGAGGACCCAACACCACAGGATGGTTGGGAATGCCAAAACAAGAAAAAAAAAGAAAAAATAAAAAAAAAAAAGGACAAAAAAAAACAAAAAAAGAAAAACAAACACAAAAAAAGAAAAAAAGAAAAAACAAAAAAAGAAAAAACAAAAGAGAAACAAAACAACAAACGAATAAAACAAAAAAAAAAAAAACCAAAAAAAACTAACAAAAGAAAAAAACAAAAAAAAAAATAAAGAAAAAACAACAAAAATAAAAAAAATAAAAAAAGAAAGCAGACACGACGGTGACGTGTGAAACCTCTCTTTTCGTTTTTCTGGTACAGCCGCTATACAAGCAGTAGGCAGCAAGCGTACATGAACATGACGTTGGCCTTTACCAACATAGAAGACACAACAATTACGTGTGAAGCGTCCCTCTTTGCTTTCTGCACCTATACAGCCTCTGACAAAAAGGGGCCAAACAAGAATACAAGAGAGTAGCGTCTGGCCCGGCAAGAAGGCGATATGCGACGCTACTGCGACTACAACTACTGCTGCTACTACGACTAATGCGATTATTACTGCTGGTACTAAAAGTAGTCGTACCACTACTTCTACGACTGCTGCTAGTACTACTACTACGACAACTACGACAACTACTGCAACTACTACTACTACTACTACTACTACTACTACTACTACTACTACTACTGCTACTACTGCTGCGAGTACTACTGCTACTACTACTCCGACAGCTGCGACTACGACGACTACTACTACAACTGCCCTTACGACTACGACCAATATTACTACTACTACGGCTACTACTACCACTACCGCGGCTACAAATACTGCGACTACTACTGCTAATACTACGACTACGACCAATACCACTACTACGACTACTACTACCACTACTACTACTACTACTACTAAAACTGCTACTACTACTACTACTACTACTACTACTACTACTACTACCTCTACTACTACTACTACCTCTACTACTACTACTACTACTACTACTACTACTACTACTACGGCTACTACTTCTAGTATCACAAATACGATTACGATTGCGATTGCCACTGCTACGACTTCTACGACTACGATGAATATTACTACTACGAATATTAACCGACTACTTCGAGTTGTACGGCTACCACGACGTCTAAGACTACTGAAACTACGGCGACGACGCATACGACTGGAACGATTGCCACTACAAGGACCACTACTACTACTACTACTACGACGACGATTACGACTACTGCTACTACTATTACTACAACTTCCACTACTACCACGACTACGACTACGACTACGACTACGACTACGACTACGACTACTACTACTACTACCACCACTACTACTACTACTACTACTACCACAACCACCACCACTACTACTACTACTACTACTACTACTACTACTACTGCAACTACGAGTATTACGGCTAGGACAATGACGACTACTACGACTACTACGACTTCTGCGACTATGACTACTAGTTCTACCAGAACTACTGCTTCGGCAGCAACAACAACTACTACTACTACTGTTACTACTACGACAGGTGCTACAACGACTACTGCTGCTACGGCGGCAGAGGCTACAACTGCCACGACGACTACTACTTCTACTACTGTACTACTACTACTACTTCTACTACTTCTACTACTGTACTACTACTACTGCTGCTACGACTACTACTTCTACCACGTCAAATAATTATACCAATACGATTGGTACGACAACTACCCCGACTACGACTACGTTAACTACCCCTACTTCTGCTACTACCACTACTACTACTACCACTACTACTGCTACTACGATCACAGCTACTACTGCTAATACTACTACTACTACTACTACTACTGCTACTGCTACTACTACCACCACCACTACAACTACAATTGCTACTGCTACGACTACGACTACGACTGCCACTACGACGACGGAGTT
>CAUYUJ010017015.1:253951-256451 GCA_963575745.1 Prorocentrum cordatum | reverse complement strand
GTGTAGGTGTCTAAGTGTGGTGTGTGCAAACATGTAAGACTGAGTTGAAGTGATAGTGCAAGGGCAAGTGTAAATGTAAGTGTAGGTGGAAATTCAAATGTATGTATAATGTAAGTGTAAGTGTACGTGTAAGTGAACTTACAAGTGTAATAAGTAGTGTGCAAATAAGTGTAAGTGTAAGTGTGGGTGCGTGTGTGGTGTGGTGTGTGTGTGTGGGTGTGTTGTGTGTTGTGTGTTGTGTGTGGTGTGCGAGTTGTGTGCTTGTGTGAGCGTGTTGTGTGAGTGTGTGTGTGTGTGTGTGCGTGCGTGTGCGTGTGCGTGTGCGTGTGCGTGTGCGTTTGCGTGTGTGTGTATGTGTGTGTGAGTGTGTGTGTGTGTCTGTGTGTGTGTGTGTGCGCGTACCCGCTGCTACCCGGCCCGTTGGCCTCGCTTCCCTCCACGCTCTGGGGCCTGGGCTGGTCTTGCCGCCTGCGCTCCCCCCCGCCTTGCCTGGTCACCAGGCCCCGCCCCCCATCCCTTGGGGTTCGGCATTCGCACTGGTCGCGCTTCCACTTCATCGGCTGTACCCGTCCGCCCTGGTGCCGCCAGCCCCCCTGCCGCCGCAGCCGCGGGTCCCCTGGTGCAGGCCCCGCCACGCTCCTGGGCTGCTCAGAGCGGGCCTGGCTCCTCTTGGTCCCCTCCCCTGGCCAGCGCCTTGTCGTCCTCTCCCCTCCCTCCTGGACGGTGGTTGAATTCGTCTAACGCGCCCCGTTTCGCTTTACTCGCCAGCGCGATCCCTCTGCCTAGCCACCAACGAAAAAGTGTGTGCGTTTGTGTGCGCGTGTGTTGTGCAATGCATGCGTGCGTATGTCGGATGAGTGTACGAGAGAGGGGGGAAGATGGAGGTGGGGAGATGGGTGAGCAAGAGTGCTACGCGGGCGAGAAGAACACCATGAACCCCCCAATCATGTGCGGGGGACCTACCTGACATCCGCAAGCGTGGCCCCTGGCGACCCATAAGTATGGTCGCGGGGGGTCGGAACCGACCCACGCTTAAACGTCATCAGCCGCTGGTTTAGTGGCCAGTGCTAGCTTCGTGGGAGATCCACACATCACGAATTTGGTCGGCGATGCCGCACTCTCGGCCCAAAGGGCCTTGGGAGCACCAGAGACGACCTTGCAGGGCAAGAGGCACACTCCTCTTGGCGCCAGGCAGGGAGGCTGGGGAGAAACATATCACGGAGACATCAACGTTCGAGATCCACCTGCCTCTCCTCCTGCTCTCCCGTCCCCTCCTCGTCCTTCCCCCTCCCCTGCCCGTGTCCCCGTCCCCCTCCCCCTCCCTCCTCATCCTCCGCCTGCTCTTCCGCCTCCTCCTCCTCCTCCCCCATCGTTCCTCCTCCTCCTCCTCCTCCTCGTCCTGCCCTGCCCGCCTCCTCCTGCTGTGCTCCCTGGTCGAACAGTCGACTGGCTGACTTATCGATCGATCGGCTGGCGGCATCGCCGCGCCTGGGGCCCGGCCGAGGCTGGAGGCAAAGTCCGCGTGGAAAGCTCTGCCCTGCGCGGCCCCCCACCCTGCGCGGGCCTCCACAGGGGCGCCACGGGAATGGCGACAGTGGCACGCTTGGCCGCACCAAAGGCAGGTGAGAGGTCTCGTTGGGTCTGCGCTGGGGCTCCCAAGACACAAACGGACACTCCGAGCCGTCGGCCCCGAGAGGCTCCCAGGAGGCCTCAAGAGGTTCCCACGAGGCCCCAAGACGCCCACAAGAGGTCCCCAGGAAGCCCGAAGAGGCCCCCTGAGGCGCGCAGCTGAGCAAATAGTTGCGCGCCTGGCAGCACCCCCTCTCGGGGGCGCGGCAGAGGAGGTGACGGCGGCACGCCTGGCCGCACCACGGGACGGCGAGGTCTCGGTGGGTCTGCGTGGGCTCGAGCTCCGCTGGCCCTCTCAGAGCCGCAGCTGGGTGGCGAAAGCTGCGCGCCTGGAAATACCCACGGAAAACAATACACTCTCTCAGGGTCCGCGTGGGCCCCGACCCCACTGGACCTCTCAGGGGAGCAGCAGAATGGCGGACTTGTGGCCCCAGGGCCCCCCCCATCAGCCCTGCCAGCATGCTTGCCTTTCGACCAACAAATAATCATACAAGTGTACGATGTCCTGCAAGCAACCGTCCGCGTACATCATCGTACGTCCCATCACAGAGACTACCACGGAGAACTCAGAGCTCAGATCCACCGACACAACCTACCACACTGCAGAGGACCATTCCGCGTGCGTCCTCCTCGCCATCCCCAGCTCTCCCTCCCCACCAAATCGCGTGCGCTCCCTCACGCGGAGCCGCTGTGGACTCCCTTGGGGCCCCCTCGGAGCCCTCCCGAGGCCTCGTTTGGCGCCGCGTTGGGGGCCGCCCCCGAGCGACCATCTCCGAGGGATCCCTCGGCCGCCTTGGGCCGACTCGTTTCAAGGTTTACCCTCGATTCACGGGCGAGCCGAGAGAGCGATCTGCACTGGCCAGCAAACAAC
>CAUYUJ010017015.1:228951-248951 GCA_963575745.1 Prorocentrum cordatum | reverse complement strand
GGCTGCCAATGAAAATCCTCTTGTATATGCTCTCATTCGGAATCCGATTGTATTACTTTCATATAGGAAACCGATTGCAACGGGTGTCATGAGAATCCTTCTGTGAACGCTCTCGATAGGAATCCTTGTGTAGAGGCTTCCAATTAGAATCCTCTTGTATATGCTCTCGATCGGAATCCGATTGTATTACTTTCATATAGGAAACCGATTGCAACGGGTGTCATTAGAATCCTTCTGTGAACGCTCTCAATAGGAATCCTAGTGTAGAGGCTTCCAATCAGAACCCTCTTGTATATGCTCTCACTAGGAATCCGTTTGTATTAATTTCCACTAGGACGCCGATTGCAACGGGTGTCAGTAGCATCCTTTAGTAAACGCTGTCAATCAAGAATCCAATTGTAGAGGCTTCCAATCAGAATCCTCTTGTATATGCTCTTACTAGGAATCGTTTTGTATTAGTTTCCAATAGGAAACTGATTGCAACGGGTGTCATTCGAATCCTGTTGTGAACTCTCTCAACAAGAATCCGGATGTAGAGGCTTCCTCTCAAAGTCCTCTTGTATGGGCTCTCCATAGGAACGCCATACCTTTAGGAAAACCTTGAAACAAACAACAACAACACAACAAAACACATTGAAGTGCTGGAGGCTGAAACTTTGGGAAAATCATGGGAAAAACCAAAAACCAAAACAAACAACCAAAGATTCCAGGGAAGACCCGTCCGCCCCAAAGGGGAGGTTACATGGGCGGGCGGGTGTCACTGGATTTGTTTCCAATGGTTTTGTTTCAAAGTTTCAGCCTCCAGCACTTCAATTTCTTTTGTTTTTTTGTGTTTTTGTTTGTGGGTTTTCCTAAAATTATGGCGTTCCGCTGGACGGGGGGGGGAGGGGGATGAGGTGGTCCCTTCGGACGGGTCTTCCCTGGAATCTGTGTTGTTTTTGTTGTTTGTTTGATTTTTTGGTTTTGTCAATGGATCTTCCAAAGTTTCAGCCTCCGGCGCTTAAGTTTCTTTTTCTCCGGGTTTCCCTAAAGTTTTGGCTTTCCCTTGGAAAGGGGGAGGGGGGGGAGGAGGAGGAGGAGGGGGAACGGGGGGTGGGGGGTGAGGACGAGCAAAAGAAGAATGAGGAGGATGAGAGAATGAAGAGATGAAAGGGGGGAGGAGGAAAAAGGGGGGGAAGAGGAAGAACCGCTTTGAAATGGCCCAAAAAGGCCCCCCACGGGAGTCCCATGCCCATTTTTTGAATATGTTTAAATATTCCTCCTGTAGAAGGGGCAGGCCCGACTTGTCACTGGGAGAAAATGAGCAAACGAGGAACCGCGCGGGTAAGGAAACATCCGCAGCATGTGGGGCGGATGGGGTTTGCAGTGGGGCAGCAGTGGGGCAATCAGGAGGGAGGGCCGCTTTATGCATCCCACTATGCCAGGGAAGGTTTTTGGCTGAAGAGCCCCTGCGCCAATGTGCAGGGGTCACGACAATGGGATGCCGTGGCATTGCATGCTCCTTCGGCTCGCTTTCCTTTACTGGGACGTCTCACCTCCCTTTTCGCTATCTGCCTTTCCTTTCCTCAGCCTCGGGCCCAGCTCTGGCCAGCCCTCTGCGCCGCGACAGTGCCGTTGCTTACGGTGGGGAGGAACAGGCAGGCGAGCCCGTAGCAGGTGTGCGCAACTGAAGCTGCCGAGGTTGGCTCTACCTCTCGAGGTTCAAGGACGAGGAGGGCGACGTTCTGTCTTGCTGCATCTGCGGTCGGCTCTTCGACCCAGCGCAGGAGGCTTTGGGGGCCATGCGTGAGGTTCGTGCCGAACGTTGTGCCCGCCCTATTCGTACCGCTCCTGGTCCAGTTCTCCCCGGCCCAGCACTTCCAGGACTTGTGAGGCCGCCCGCCCCGGAGCTTTCAGCCAGCAAGCCTGTGTTGCAGCCGTCGTCCAAGGGGTCGGCACCGCCTCCTCTTCCTGACCCCACCCAAGCTCTCGGATCCTCCCATTCCTTTTCCACCTCGGCCCCATCGCTTCGCCCCCCGCCAGCCACTTGTCTGCGATCGCGGCCCTGGCCCTCAACATGGCCCAGCTCGTTTTCTCGGATCCAGCCGTGGCAGCGAGGCGGGACGAGTAGCTGGGGCTAGGAATATTGGGCTCTTGCTTCGCCTCTGCCATATTCCCGCATGCCCTGATCCCAGCGCTGTAGCAGATGGCGTCGGGCTCTACTTTCCCCTCCCACTTCTCTCGCTCGCTGATCCCAGTGGCTTGGATCTTCGCCTTCTGCTGCCACTGCCTGTCTTTCTCGCAGTGCCCTCTCTTCTCGCACGTGCAAAGTCCGTCTTTGCGCGGCTCCCATTGCCCGTCCGCTGAAAACTGCCACGCCGCGCTGTAGCTGAGGCCGTCTGGTTCGTCTTCTTGAAGCTGCCCCTGCCCGCCTTGCACGCGCTCGTCGGCCTTCCCCTCTTGAAGCTGCCGCTGCCCGTCCTTCTCGCACGCGCAGGGCCCTTCCTTCCTGGGGGCCCACTGCCCGCCTGCGTCGCACGGCTGCCACAGCCGTTCTTCTCGCGCGAGCTGGCCTTTCGCCCTGAAAGCTGCCGCTGCCTGCCCTTATCGCACTTTGGCCCCTTCCTCTCTTGAAGCTGCCGCTGCCCGTCTTTTTTGCACGCCACGCTGTAGCTGGTAACGTCTGGCTCGTCTTCTTGGGGCTGCCACTGCCTTGCCTTCCTGAAGCTGCCACTGCCCGTCTCTCGTGCGCGCAGTGTCCGGCTCTTTGAGGCTGCCGCTGTCCGTTCTTCTTGCGAAACGCGCTATAGCTGATGGCGTCTGGCTCGTCTTCTTGAGGCTGCCGCTGTCTGCCCTCTTGAAGCTGCCACTACCCGTCATTCTCGCATGCGTGGGTCCTGCTTCCTGGAGCTGCCGCTGCCCGTTCTTCTCGCATGCACAGGGCCCGTCTCTTTGAGGCTGCCACTGTCTGTCCTTATTGCACGCCGCGCTGTAGCTGAACGTCAGGCTCATCTTCTCGAGGCTGCCACTGCCCGTCCTTCTCGCGCACATGGGTCCTGCCCTCCTGAAGCTGCCGCAGTTCGTCCTTCTCGCGCGCGCAGGGTCCGTCTCCCTGTGGCTGCCGCCGTCCGTAGGGGCCTCATAGATGGTCGGCCTGTAGATTTCAATTTACTGGCCCTCATGCCCGAATTATCGCTGATCGCGATGGGGCCGACATCTGCGCGACGCGACGCCAACTGTGCGAATCGACCGAGCTCGCGATATGAAGGAGCGCCCAGCACGGCGTCGCACGACAATTGGACACCATGACCCGCCGCCTGCAGGAAACCCTCCAGGCGCCAGTGGCGCTCTCTGGGCGGCCGGGGATTGCGGGGGGTGCCACGTCGGCCTCAACGCGCCGACAAACGACCCCGGGCGAATGGGGAGACCCAGATCCCCAATCCGTCGCCGAGACGTCTACACAAGCTTCCTCATCGACGCAAGTGGGTCCAATAGCTCCACGGGGCCCTCGGGCGAGCCAGTGGGGGAACCCGAGGAAGAGCGCGACGAGCCCCGAGAGACGCCCGATACGCCCTAGAGCGCCCCCCCCCCCCGCAGAAGCACGCAAGGAACCACTCGCATCCACCCCGGACAACGCAACCCAGACCCGCGACCGGTGAAATGATTTGTTTTGCGTCTTTGGCCCACCCCAAACAACAAAATCTCTCATTTCACCGATCTGGCCTGGCGGGGGCTCCAGGGGCGGACGCCGCGCGCGCCCTGAGGCGGCGGCCCGATCGACGCAAGGCCGCGTCCTCGCTTGAGCGCGCGCACCGATCTGCGGCGCGGCGCGCGCAGTCCTGCGCCTGAGGCCTGCGGAGATTAACGGTGCACATATTCGTTTGGGCATGAAGATTCCCGTCGACATTGCCGGGCAGCTTTGTAACGCGCGCTGATTGAACGGGATCAAACCGCGGCTACATAGGCACATGCGGCCTCCATGTCTGTTCGGGGGCCGCCGAACCAACCGAAGGGCCGTTGCATCACGCGTCACGTCGCTTTCCAGCAGTACATGAACATGCATCTACAGCGCGCGTCGTTCTCGAGGAGCCCAGCAGCATCTTGCGATGGCCACGCTCGCTCGGCTTACGCGCTCCAAGGAGGCAGCGGGCAGCGAAACGAAGAGTGCGCCGTGAAATAATAAAATGACGCGTCTGCGAGCGAGAACCCCAGCAACCAGTGAAAGATAAATGCTTCTGGCCCCGGGTCCGTCCTTCTTGCAGGCCGCACTGTAACTGGTGACGTATGGGTCGTCTTCTTGAAGCTGCCACTGCCCGTCCTTCTCGCACGCATTGGGCATGCCCTCTTAAAGCTGGCACTGCCCGCCCTCCTCGCGCGGCTGCCACTGTTCTTAAGGCTGCCACTGCCCGTCCTTCTCGCCAACTGGTTCCTCCGCGTAGGCCTGCATCCACTGCCAACCCCACCGCGGCTCGTCGGCCCGCGGGTTGACCAACGACGTGACGAACTCCCACATCATGGCGCAAGTCACGGAGGGCGAGGCGTCGGCGTTCAGGCTGCAACCGTCTCGTTTCGCTGGGGGCTGCGCCTTCACCGCTTCTGCCTTCCACTTCTCGGCTTCCCTTGGTGGTTTCTGCACCAGCCGGTCCGCGGAGGCGCGTGCTCCAGCAGCGCCCCGCACAGGTTCCCGTCGCGCCGGCGGCGCTGGGGGCATCGGCTCTGCGGGCCCACCCGAAATGGCTAGGCCGCGCTGATCGTGCCACCTAGGAGGAGGAGGAGGAGGAGGAGGAGGAGGAGGAGGAGGAGGAGGAGGAGGAGGAGGGTGCAGAATGGAGGAGGAGGAGGAGGTGGAGGAGGAGGAGGGAGGAGAGAGAGAGAGAGAGAGAGAGAGAGAGAGAGAGAGAGAGAGAGAGAGAGAGAGAGAGAGAGAGAGAGAGAGAGAGAGAGCGGACAAGCAGGCGGACCAGGGTCCGTCCGCGAGGCGCACTGCGGTGCGACAACTCGCCAAGCACTATTAGCGGCGGTGCAGCCTTTAGATACGAGGGCGGGCAACAAAAACCCCCTCCCCCGGCGCAGTGCGACAGACGCTACAGACGGCGGACAGACGGTGAAGATCTCACCTGTCAGACCGCGTGAAGAAAGAGGCCCCAACAAGGAAGGCGACGTGCTGGCACGTGGCTAGGCGGCTTGGCAGACCGCCAGTTGGGCGCTTGGCCGCAAAGCGGCGCGCAGGGACGGGGCACCCCCCGCCCCCACGCCCTGACACCGTGGACGCGGAGCCACGCGTACTCACGGGCAGGCAGAAAGGAGGAAATTAGCGCGGGGCACCAGGTGGAACGCCGCGGAGCGATGACAGCATAGCTTGGATGGTGAGTGACGGCACGGCACCATCGGACGAGGGCGTAAGCAGCTCGGCGAAGGCTCGCCCGGCGCTGTGGAGGCGCTGGAGCAGAGGGCCTTGACGGGCTTGAGCAGCGGCGAGGTCCGCGGCGAGAGCAGCACACCTCTGCTGAAGAGCGGCCATAGCCTGGGACAGCTCGGTTTCGCGGTCGGTGAGGGGCGGCTGCTCAGTGCCAGCGGCCGCGGGCCTCGTGGCAGGGACGAGGTCATCGGTGCGCCTGGCCAGGTGGTGGACTAGCGTAGTACGGCACCCCGTGTGCTGACGGCCGTCACCCTTGAGAGGTGACTGGAGGGTAACACACGGCCCCAGGGCTGGAGCCGCTGGGGCCACGCCCCGTGAGGTCGGAAGAGCCGCATCCTCTCGCCCAGCAACAATGGAAGCGTGGACGGGGTGCGACGGCCTGACTGGCTCGGTGCCCTGCGGGGGGGCTGAAGCCGCCCCCGCGGGCTGGCGCTGGTGGGGGGACGGAGTGGTTGGCACGGTAGGACCAATCATGATGCCATGCGAGGGCTCTGAGGTCGGCCGCGTAGTAGGGTGGCGTCTCGATAGGGCGGCATGGTCGGCAGCGTGGGGTGTCGGCGGAGCGTCGTCAATGCTGCCACTCAGTCCGAGGGGGTAAACCAGGTCCTTGTCGGCGTCTTGACGGTGGGCGACATCATCATGTGGGTGCGATGTCGCTCTCGGAGACGGAGTCGCGGTAGGCGTCGAGAGGTTGCCCGACGGGGCAGGGTTGTCGCTGGCTGGGCCGTCGTCCAAGACGTCCAATCCCCCACCGAGGCCGAACGGGTCGTCCTCCTGTTCATCAGCGTCCTGGAGGTGAGCGACGTCATCATGTGGGTGCGGTGCCGCTCTCGGTGGCGGAGTCGAGGGCGTCGTGCGGATGCCCGACGGGGCAAGGTTGGCGCTGGCTGGCCCGTCGTCCAGGAAGTCTAGTCCCCCGCCGAAGCCGAACGGGTCGTCCTCCTGTTCGTCGTATATCGCCCGTTGGGCCTCGGCCCAGAGCTCGTCCGGGTTCTGCGGGATGTCTGGTCCAGCCGCGGGTGGTGCCTGGTCCGACAGCAGGGGGTTTGGTTCCATTTTGCTGAGTTCCGCAGCTGTAAACCCAGCCCTGCGGTGTGGGAGTGGGAGAGTGCGGTGTCTGCGCTCGTAGATAGCGACAGCGACCCCATGGAGCACGGTCGCTTGGCGATGTCGTGTTTTGGCAGCTTCGACAATGTCGTCTGGAAGGTTGTGAGTGCGTGCCGCCATTGTGGCAAGGGCGTCAGCCTGACGGTTGAACTCCTCCGCAATGGGCCCGATGAGCCCAAGGTCGATGCCCATGTCTCCCAGGTGGCTGGCGATTTTTTCGACGCGGAACATGTTGGGCTTGGCCATAACACATCGGTGGATCTTTTCCCAGAGCTCCACGTGCGTGCCCTGCGGCGCTGGATGTCCGTCGATGATGCTTTGGAACCCATCGACCACCGCCTGGTTGTCCACGAAAACGTGCACGGGCCGTTCGGCACATGCCGTAAGGTGGACAATGGCGAGGGTCTCCGCAACCTGGGCGTTCTGCGTTAGGCCGTGAACGCGTGCACTGTAGTTCATGCGGTGGTCGATGCCGTAGTAGACGCCGTAGCCCGCTCGTGCTAGCAATGGGATGGCTTGGTTGGTGCATGCACCGTCCGTGGCAGCGTAGACCCATGTCCAACCAGTGTCGTGGTCAAGGTAGGTGGTGTAGGTGTCCTGGGCTGAAGCCGCAGGATCTCCCTCAGGGGGGGGCCGCGGCATGGGCTGTGGCAGCGGGTCCCTCGCGAGGTCGGCCTGCAGGTCGAGGAGGGCTGGGTCTTCGTCGAAGAGCCCGCAGTGTCTTGTGTGCGGCGGAAGACGGGCCCACTGGTCGTCACTGATGAGGGTGGTGAGAGGGAGTCTTTCTCGGGCCCAGCACTTGCAGTCGCGGACAGTGTGCTCCTGAGTTTCCTCTTCCTCGTCGCAGTATCGGCAGATGGGGCTGGGGTCAGCTGACGTGTTTGATCGGGATCGTCGCTGTTGGGTGTGGTCCCCGCCCGACAGGTAGTTCAGGAGGAGCGCCAGCTGCCAGGCAGTGCATTTGGCTGCTCCTTTAGTTCGGGCGAGCCACGTGCTGGCGAAGAGGTCGAGGCCCTGTCTGACAGAGGCAAGGTATCCAAGGTCGTGACGCCGTGGCTTGATCCTCCGCAGAAAGGCTCTGCGTTGTGAGGCCCGCAGCATGTGTAGGAAGGCGTTTTGGGGTAAGTTCAGCCAGCTGATCTGGCAGCCCCAGTCGTCGTACATGATGCCAAATGTGGGCCAGGTCCAACGGAGCTGCTGGAGCGACTGGACGAGTCGTCCGACAGGTCCTCCACCAAACAGGGTCTGGACGTGGTGTTGGAGGTCTCTGGCGAGCCCGCAGAGTGTAACGTCGCGGTTAACCTGTCGCCGCAGGCACAGGAATGCTTCACGCTGCGTGATGGCGTCGATCTCCAGGGCGTGTCCTGGGACGCACACGGCCATGAGAGTCCAGAACTCGACCCACTTGTTCCCCTTGGGGCGGATAGCCGCCTTGAGGGCGTGGTTGTAGGCAGTTTTGGCTGGGCCTGATGGTGCTTGAATGTCGGTGCCCGTGGTGCAGACGCTGGCAGCAAGGGAGCGGGCGTGCCGCGCCTTGATAAGCATCGGCGATGGGAGCTTGCCAATGCGCGGCAGGCGAATAGTCGCCCTCCGTACACGGGCGTCTGCGGTGGCCGTGAGGTTAAGCGCGGCTGGAGCCGGCGCTGCCTCGGCGTTGATGTAACTCCCGACGAGCTTGAAGGAATCGACCACACGTAAGGGCCGTTCCGCCAGAGTGAGCTGGGTAACGGCGGCGTGAAGCTCGTCGGTGAGCGCCCACCCTGCCACTTTACCAGGGTGAATGCGTTGACCTGAGAATCGATCAAACTTGGCGGTTTCGTCAAGAGATTTCTGCAGCTCCGACGCGGTGTGGGTAGTGGAGTTGCTGTCGTCAACAAAGGTAGTGCTGAGTGATCGAGGAACGTATCGATGCTGCCTCTTTGTCCACACGCACATGAGCAGCTTGATGTCGTCCAGGGACCACGAGCTTCCCTGGAGGTGACCGTTAGTCCTGGCCAAGTCCTTAGAGTACGCTCCGTTCATGCGGATGTAGCGTTTGTGGTGACTGTAGAAATTTCGGCGAACGGTAACGATGTCTTGAGGGCACCCCGCGTGCAGCGCAAGGTTAAGGCAGATGTCCGTGATGAGGTAGTCGAAGCACTTCTGTCGGTCAAGGGCAGCTCCAGCTAAGGGGAGGAGTAAAGCCCTGGCGTGCTCGATGCGCAGGGCGAGAGAGGTGCTGACATCCCCAATGGTAGCTTTGGGAACAGCGCCAAAGCTCGTGGCGTGGGTCCATCCTTTCCGCCAGTCCGTGAGGCTACGGTAGGCTGGCGCTTCCCACGCGTACATCCAAACGGAAAGAACCGAGAGAAGTCGTTGGTCCGTCGGGAGTTCCCCTCGGCCTTTTCGGAGGCACGGGTTTGGCACGTGAAGGAGGGGTTCTGGGATGGTGCCAGTGCGTTGCATAGCACGTAAGACGCTGGCGAAGAGGCGAAGGATGTCGTCGGGTAACTCCTTAGCCTCCTTAGTTGTCCAGCCGTCAAGTCCCCCCGCGCGGCGCGGTGAACGGGTGCGAATGAAGTGGATGAGTTGGTCGTCGGTGAGGTGGAAAGGGGCTGCTGGTGATGGCGTAGGCAGCTCTTGTCGGTACTCGTCGTAGAAGTCAGCCCACGTCGGCATGGCTTCGGCGTCATGACCTGCACGAGCGCGATACCTGCCCAAGATGGGCTCCCAGGTGTCGACCATGAGCTTAAGCATGTCTTTGGTATTGGCAACAATGGCGTTGGCGGGGAGGTAGTCGGGAACCTGGGCAGGTGGTGGGTCACAAGTGTGGCCTTCGTCGTTGTCCGTGTCGAGCGAGCTACCGTCGCTGGGGCTGAAGCCGCCAGCTTCGGTGTCGGCATCACTATCGTCCGTGCAAGCTTGGTCAGGTTTGAAGGCGGTGGTGTCGCAGTGGAGTTGTGTATCGTCGGGAGTGGTAGGCGTGCGGAGATACGCCGTGGGCGAGCAGTCGGCAGCCCGTGCGTATATGGCCGCCTTTCGCCCGCTTGGCTCGCGGACGCCCTCAGCCCAAATCTTGATGCGTTCAGCTTTGGCTCGGTTTGCACGTCGCGCCAGCTCTGAGTCAAGGTTTTGGATCAGACGGTCCAGGTGCTCTCCGTGTGGTGCTGGCTCGTCGGGGGTCCAGGCCTCGGGAAAGGCCAGGAGGACCGTGGGGCGCAGCTTGTGACAGAGAAGGCGGGCCGCGGTCCACGTGCAGTCGATGCGCTGCGCCAGGTACGGCGGGATGGCACGGCAGTCGATATGATGGTGCTGTCCGATGAAGCGAAGCTCACAAAGTTGCCGATGGAGCTTGCGAAGGCGGTTCATGTGAATCGTGGAAGCTCCGTAGGTGGGAAAGGCGCGGGGGACAGCGGGTCGCTCCTCGAACGTGGGTGTGAGCCCGTGCATGGTAGGGGGCTTCTTTTTTGGGTGGTCTGGCGGTGGAGGTGGCAGGTCGCGCAGCCGGGTGAGATGGTATTCATGGCTGGCCTCGTTTGCCAGGGCGAACATGCGTTCCACATCGTCGCGTGTGTCGGCCTGCTCCATGCGGTCCTGGTATCGCCCAGCGATGAGGGTCCCTAATGCCTGCAGTTCGTGGCCCTCATGAGCTCCATCGTTAGGGGGGTAAGGCGTGGGGGCTAGAAGGCGTCGGGCCGTATGGTCGAGGCGGCTAAGGTCGAGCGTGACCTGCAGGCCAACATGGGACTTCGCTGGCAAGTCACGCAGATAGCAGAAGTCGGTGACAAGGGATCGCGCCGCTTGGTTGGCGATGATGTAATCGATGCGCGAAGTGCGGGGGCACTTGGTGACGCGGTCCCAGTCAGGGATATTGCCATATGTGTGCATGGTGTGGTCTGGTGTGCCTTCAGCGACGTTAAACCATCCGTGCTGCATCATGTGCAGCAGGTGTGGATTGTCGTCGATGTTCGTGTTGGCGTCCATGCAAATGAAATACGGGGCTGAGCCGACCCTCGCGGCGGCGCAGTCAGCAAGCCGAAACAAGTCGGTGCTGTCTCCTCCAGCGACCCCGTAGAGGCTCGCTATGTAGATCCCAGCGGGCCCGTGGTTGTTTCGTCGCCGCCTGCGGCGGTGCTGGGTGCAGAGCGGGAGGAAGGCCTCGTGCCATCTTTTCTTGGCCTTGAGGGTGGCGATACAGGACGCAGTGTCGTCGACGGTGGAGTCGACGATGGCGTCCTTAGAGAGGATGGCGACCCCTCCCGAGGCGCCAGTGTTGCCCACGACCGTGTGGTCTGTGCCGCCGTGGGCAGCTCTGCGCTGGGCTCGCGCCAGATCCAGGTCAGGTCCCAGACTGGCGTGGTATCCCCCGTGGTGTGGATTGGCGGCGTTGGTAGCGATGGCTTGTCTGGTCGGCTTGGCATGTCGGGTCTCCTGCAGTGCTATGACTGCGGCGTTGTGGTCGACACCAAGAGCGGTGATGGTTGGCCAGTTCGCTGGGAGACTAGTGATGTTGAGGCTGACGAGGTGGATGGAGCGACCTGGCCCGTCTCCGTCGGTGGAGCTGGGGTTGGCACGCCCCGCACGGTGGAGGGCAGCCTGGCCCTCACCCAGGTAGAAGGCTTGGCCACAGTAGGAGCTCATGGCGTCCCTGCAGATTGGCTTGAACGGGGCTGAAGCCGCCGTCAGGCCAGAAGTATAGGCGAGGCATGGTCGGCACTGCGCCAGGGGGGGTTCATAAACATCAGCAAAACTGCCTCGAAAAATCCTCCTCACTCCTGTACCGTGGGGGACGAGGGGGGGGGAGGTGAGACGGCAGCTGAGGGAGAGGGAGGCGACTCCTCGATCCGCCCTGCCGAACACAAGAGCAAAAGCAAACCAGCGGCGGCAACTCGGCGCGGCAGCGGCGCAACGCGCGCGCATATACTGCGCACGCGACACCGCTGGTCCGTCCTGCGGCGGCGCGCCCGCCCCGTCAGTACCGTGATGAGCAGCATCCGGTGGAACAGCTCGAGCAGCGCGGTCGGTGGCCTGGCGCTGAGCCTCGTCCATGCCCGCTGCCGTGAGGCACGCGTTGCGGACAGGGCTGACTCCACGCGGGGCCGCCGCTGCCGCGGCAGCGGCTGAGGTGGCGGGGGCGCCGCCACGACTCTGTGGAGAGAGCGGTGAGCCGCCGCCGAAACCCGCCGCGAGGTCCTTGACGCGGTACTTGTTCTTGAACGGGTCGAAGGTCGGCGCCTCGTCGATGGGGACGACCACGCGGGTGGGCGGCGGCAGCTCCTGGTCCGTGGGCGGCGTCGGCTCGAGGTGAGAGAGAGAGAGAGAGAGAGAGAGAGAGAGAGAGAGAGAGAGAGAGAGAGAGACAGAGAGAGAGAGAGAGAGAGAGAGAGAGAGACGCCCGCGGTCGCGGGTCGCCCCCTCGGGGGCCGCCGCGCCCGAGCGCCCGCGGCCGCGGGCGCTCAGCGCGGGAGCCAGCGGCTCCGCCAGCTCGGCGCTCGGCGCCTGCGTCTCGTCGGGCGCTGCCCAGAACCGCTGCGGCCTAACCCCTCGCCGCGCAGGGGGTAAGGCGGCTGGGGCGGCTCGCCCCAGCCGCCTCCGCGCCGCCCCTGGGAGGCACCTCCAGGGCCACAAGCGCCGTGCAGGGATTACTCCGCGTAGTACCCCACGTATTAGCGTCAGCTGCTCCCTGCGTCTCGTCAGGCGCTGCCCACGTCCGCTGCGGCCTAGCCCCTCGCCGCGCAGGGGAAAGGCGGCTAGGGCAGATCGCCCCAGCCGCCTCCGCGCCGCCCCTGGGTGACACATCCAGGGCCACTGGCGCAGCACAGGGAGTGCTCCGCGTAGTGCCCCGCGTCGTGACGCCAGCATCTCCCTGTGTCTCGTGGGGCGCTGCCAGGGGCCACCGCGGCCTAACCCCTCGCCGCGCAGGGGGCACGCGGTGAGGGCAGAGCGCCCCAGCCGTCTCCGCGCCGCCCCTGGGAGACACATCCAGGGCCACAGGCGCTGTGCAGGGTGTACTCCACGTAGTACCCCGCGTCGGGTCACCAGCAGCTCCCTTCGTCTCGCCGGGCGCTGCCCGCAGCCGATGCGGCCTAACCCCTCGCCGCGCAGGGGGCACGCGGCTAGGGCAGGTCGCCCCAGCCGCCTCTGCGCCGCCCCTGAGAGACACATCCAGGGCCACAGGCTCTGTGCAGGGAGTACTCCGCGTAGCGCCCCGCGTCGTAGCATCGGCAACGCCCTGTGTCGCGTCGGGCGCTGCCACCATCCGCTGCGGCCTAGCCCCTCGCCGCGCAGGGGACAGGCGGCTAGGGTGGATCACCCCAGCCGCCTCCGCGCCGCCCCTGGGAGACACATCCAGGGCCACAGGCACTGTGCAGGCTGTACTCCGCGTAGTACCCCACCTCGTGGCGCCAGCAGCTCCCTGGAGTGCGCCCCCAGAAGCAGCTCGCCGACCACGCTGCCCCTGGCTGGGCGCCTCCACTGCTATTGGCTCGGCTCTTCTTCTCGAAGTACTCCTCGTAGTACTTGCCACCGCAGCTACTGCCTGGCCTCGGAAGCTGCCCATGATCTCTGCGCGGCCTCGAGCAGCACGTTTCCCGCTGTGGTTGCCGCTGAGCGCCTGGGCGCCCATGATTGCCTCCAACGTCTGCTGCTCGAGTACCCCGCTTGCCCTTCTCATGGGATTCGGCCCATGGTCCTTCTGCCCGCTCTCAGTACGTCGTCCCGATGCCGCCTGAAACAGTGCCCAGAGACTTGGCGGCCGTGCTCGTCCTCTCTGCTGCGCACCTCCATCATGCGGTTGAGGCCCTGCTCCTGCCTCCTTTCCGCCGCGACTGCTCGGTTGGGGCCCTGCTCCTGCCCCCTTTCCGACGCGGTCCCTGGCGGGAACGCTGTCTCCGTCATGTGGTTGAGGCCCTGCTCCTGCCTCCTTTCCACCTTCGCTGCTCGGCTGAGGCCCTGCTCCTGTCCCCTTTCCGTCTCGGCTGCAGCGTGCACCGTCATCGACACCGACTCCGTCTTCAGCGGCCGCTGGTAGGGGATCACCATGATGTTGTGCCACAAGGGGTACATCAATGACGCGGCGACGCTGCAGTGCCTCAGGCGCACTGGCCGCCATGGACTCAGTGGGCGCCCCCGTTCCCGTGCAAGCACTACCCCCATGATGAGGGTTGGTCGCTTCAGGATCTCCGTGTCGCGTGCGTCCGAGAATCGTGTTGTTGTCGTCGTCCTGCTCGCGCTTCGCCTTTTCCTTTGCCTTTATCCTTTCCATCATTGCTGCCATCTTGTGCTCGTACCCCGTGTCCTCCGCCATCGCCACAGGTCGAATGACACAGGTCTTCGAAATCAGAGGGGGCAGGGTCTTGGGCATGAGCCTGCACAGGGGAATCGTCAAGTCCATGTGCCTCGCCAGCGTCTTGTGTGGGCCCAAACCCCGCCGTAGATTCGTCAGCACTTCTACTCCTTGTCGGGCTGGTGGCTTGCACTGCCTCCTGAGCTTCTGCCGTCGACGTTGTTGTGCCCAAGCACCGCAGCCAACGCAGACAAAGACCGTGGGGACCGCATCGTCGCTGAGCCCGTCACCCTTCTGGTTCACCGCCACGAGGTGATGTCCGAGTGGTTGGTTGAGGAAGGCCTTGAGGAAGGTAGGGGTGCCAGCACATCCATTGAGCATAACTTCCATCCCTGGGCTGTTAATCTTCAAGCACGCCTTGCATTGAAGACCGAACCTTCCTTCCTCCCACTGGTGCCATCCATCGGTGCGCGTACTCCTTACCCTCTTGGCCTGGGCTGTTCGCCTTTTCCATCGCTCTTGAACATCACGATCAAACAAGGGTAGCACGGCCGCAACCAACTTCGCAAAGTTCTTGATCCTCACAGTGGCCGTGTCGATAGCCTTCGCGAAATCCTCGCTGATGGCTGCATGCATCGCCGCTCCAGCTTTGGCCCGCACGTCCGCATAGACATTGGCATCTGTGAGCCTCCTTGTGGTCATATCCAGGCCATCATACTCCGCTCCCGAACGGTGTGCCTTCACGTGCGTCACGCTGCCGAGGAAGCGGAATCCAGGAAGGCTCTGAACAAACATGGCCACGCACGCGTATGCCGACTTGGACCGTAACTGCTGCTCGTGCGTGAGAGCCGCCAGCCTGACCGTGCCCATGAAGTCCGCGTAGCCATCGGCAGGTCGGTCTGCCACCTGTCCTGTGTACGCGTAGGCTAGGTACTCCGCCATCGCCGAGGATTGCGGAAGCGACGCTGGCACTGGGGCGTGCATCGTACATAGTACTTTGTCCGAATGTGGATCCATTAAAGCGATAGCCCATCCAGCACGTTGGAGCTCCAGGATATCTGGCTTCGTGCAGCTCCCGCCAGAAGAAAGCTCCATCTCCAGATCCGTCTCAGCAAGCACTGTTGCAGCCATGGTCTCGGGCGTGCAGTCGAAATCGTTGCCATCACCGTCGAGAATCACGCTGCCAGTGCCGAGTTGCATGTCAGGAATTTCCCACTCAGGATATGCAAAGGCCCCTTGGGTGACGACACGATCATCTGGCGCTTGGCGGAGCTCCTGAAGGAAAGACTCGGGGATTTCAGCTTCTTGACGTGCTTCGACGACTTCTGGACGAGTGCACTCCGCCAGCCTATGCACCAGCGTGTCCTCATCCCCACATTCGCACTTGTCGTCCGTGAGGTATCCTCTTTCCTTCGCTTTTTGACGTGTCCATACTCCATCACATGCGCAGTTCATGATACAGAACTTCTGATATTTGTTGAACTTCCTGGACTTGACGTGCCGCCGAGGAATATCGAAGGTGACTCTTGTGTAAGGCTGCATATCCCACTTCTCCGCAAGTGCCTTCTCATGCTGCACTGCTAGGCCTTGCCTCAGCATCATTTCAAGAAGGCCAGGGGTGAGTTGCCCTACGTGCACCTCATCACCTCGATGGTTGATCCAGAGGAACCCTGTACGCGTTTGCCACCCAGCTCGTTGTACTGAGAGTGCTGCGCGTTGAAGGGGGCCACGTGTCTTACTCCACTGCTTGACCACTCCAGGTTCGGTAACTGCCCTTCTCCACCAGGCTTCCAGCAATGCAAGTGGGACAGCTGCGGTATCAGGCCTGGCTGTGGCTGCCCACACCATCCTTGACCATTGGAGGGCAGGGGCCAGTGCTTGCGTGGCAGCAGGGTCGCCTAGCAGCACCAGCTTCGCGCTCGCGGAGGTGCCGCCGTGGTTGGGCTTGACGTGCTTGTTGTAATCCCGCCTTAACTTCAGGAGTTCCACGTCGTTGACCCCGTTGACCTCCACCCCGAACGTGTACGCAGGCCTCGCACCAACCCGGTAGATCTTCCCAATTCTCTCCGTCTTTTTGCCAGCGAGCGCCTTCTTGAACTTCCGTAGCTTCCCCAGCCTTCTGCCATGCGCATTCTGTCTTGCCCGAAACTTGCCACGCGTACCTTTGACATTCCGAGCCCTGCCTCCAGAAACGTCAGTGCCCAGATACGCCGTACTCTTCAAGCTGATCTTCATATCAAGGTGTAGTCGGCGACTGACTTCATCACTTATGGCCTTGGTGCTCGAAATGATGGCAAGCTTCTCGTTGATGCTGGCCCCTAATGCACGTGCAACCTTGAAGAAGCCTTTTGTAGCATCCACCGCCTGGTCAATCACCATCTGCTTGCAACTGCTGTTGACGCCGCGGGCTGTGTCGTCGATGTAGGAAGCGAAGCGCACCAGCGGATGCAGGGTCGTGTACATGTCGTACTGTTCGACGGCGTGAGCCTTTATCACCACGTCTGCATACGCATCTCCAGCTGGAAGCCCTGCTTTCGCATGCCTTGGTGCTCCTCCGTGGTGGAGTCGCAGTCGTATGATCCTTGGCCCCTTCCATTGATTGTAGACCACCTTGATCATTGGAACTGGCATGCCAAGGCGCATCAATTTGTCACGCGCCTGGTCCAATCCGATCGTCTCGTAATATTTGCTGCAGTCTGCGACTATCGTGACCACGAACCTGTCCTGGCATACGTTCTGCTCGTTGTCCGCTGCAAGGATCCACGCACTGTCAACTGCGCTTCTCCCCGATGCCGCTCCCCAGTAGGTGCGGTCCAATCTCTGCTGGATCATGTCGGGTCCAGGTCTTCTCATCTTCTGCCATGCTCTGTAGGCCGCCGAGTACAGAATGATCAACCTGTGTCCTCCAGCAGCTTTGGGCAACATCGGCATCACCATCCACGTCAGTTGAATGGGAAATACTCCGATCGCCTCCACCGCTTGGAAAATGTCACAGAGGCCCTCCAAGGATTCGTCGCTCAGGTGCTGAAAGTGCGACGGGTGGATGCCGTCCAGGCTGCTCGAGGTCTTCGTGGTGAACGCCTGCGACGCTGCTCTTATCATACCTGGACTTGGTCTATCCATGGTGCTGCGATCAGGCACCCAGACGTGCGGTGCCTCCTCAGTCGCCTGCCAGAGTTTGTGGTGCTTGGCTTCCATGTCCAACACTATCTGGTGAGGGTGTCCGCTCATGCCGTCTGTGGTGGTCTTGCACACTACCGTTGGCGCCTGTACACTGTTGATCTTGGTTACGCGATGGAAACGCCCAGCGCCTCCCGCACATGCAGTATCGCACCAGTCCTTCCAGCGAGTAGCGCTATCTCGGTCTGCCTGCTGCTTCGCATACTCCATATCTTCTTCGCATTCAACAAGAAATTCGTGTAGATCTTCGCTGGATGTTGAGGCATGACCAATCAACCGTCTTGCTCGTGTGACAGAAGCGTCGAGACGATGATTAACATTTTGGCCCACATAATCGGTCTCCGGGAAACCTTGGATTTCATCAGCGAGTTGCCTTTCTTGCTCTTGGCCTCTGCCGTTCTTGAGCACAGCGATCCCTCTGACAGCATCTGCAAACCATTGCCAGCCATCAGCGACTGCCTGGATGCCTTCAGCGTCGTGACCTTCATATGCATAAGATATCCACTTGGGTCGGATCATGCCCTTGAAATTCTCTGGTGCCTTGATGAACGCGCCCGTAATGTGGCCAAGCCTTACTGCAGCCTTGCACGCCCAAAAACCCCAAGCTCGTGATAGCACCTTCCACGCCACTGCTACTGGAGCAACCGCTGATTGGCGAGACGCTTCTGCAGCGTAGCTCCGCTCGAACTCCCAGTCGGCGTCGTGCCGCAATGGGCCCACAACTTTGTCGGGTGCAATCTTGGTCCCTCCAACATATGTAAGGTATTGCATTGTCGTTCCATGGCCACACAGCGATAACTGGACAGGTCGGTGCGGTTTCTTATGCCATGTCTTATCTGCATGGCATTTCCTCATCAGCCTCATGGCTCCAGAGCTTAGGGCGAAGAAATCGATCGTTGTTGCGCTGGTCGGTCCCCTGCATGTGACCTGGCCTGGGCTGACAAGTCCGACTTGTGCGTGCACTGGGAAACCCGATGCCTCAACCTCCTCGATCGACATATTCCAATCGCCTCCTACCAAGCATGGGTACTGTTGTCCTGCCATCGCGAGCCCTACGTTCATGAGGATCCTGGCATTCCTCGTCGTCATGCCCTCGGCCGTGTGCAGGTAAATGTTGCAGGCATTGAGTGGCGGCCATCCTTCCAATTCCACGAGCACGTGCTGCGCTCGATGGGCTACCAGCTCACACCCGAAGGCAATCTGCTCATTCGTCTCGCTTTGTCTTCGAGCCGCCGTAGAGGCAGGAAACTCAGGGCCTCGTAACCCCACGCCTTCCCTTGCGAAAATAGCCAATCCGCCTGACGGGAGATGTCCATCTGTAGGCTTCCCAGGAATGACCATCATCTGCCACTTGCGGGAGCTAGCCCATGTACTGAGTGCTTCGCATTCCCAATCAAAGTGTCCTATTTCTTGCGCTAGAACAACCAGCGCGCGAGCCCTCTCCAATCGAAGCTTAAGCGTCCGCTTACCTTGACTGGCATTGAAGGTCTCGAACAAGTGCTCGCTTACCATGGATACAGGCGCAGGGACAGCACATGTCTTTCCACGACGTACGAGAAGCCCACTTACTCTCGGCAGGGTGCTAGGATTTACACCCTCCTGTTGGTACTGCGGACACTTCATCTGTCTTTCGAAACTTGGTTTTCTGGATATCGGCCACCATGTCGGAAAGCTGGTCCATGGAGATGTCGTTGCCGTGTTCTCCCTTGCATAGCTTGGTATGAAGAGCTTCGGCGTCCTCCGTGGTCCACTGGATGCCGTTGCCACGCTTGGAGGACTCGCCGTTCTCGCCATTGTTGTTGCCTTCGCCTCCGCTACTTGACCCATCAAGGCCGTCATCAGAATCAGGGCCAACAGGAACTTGCGTCCCGTTCCTTGGCGCAGTAGACTTGGGGATGGATACCTCCAGCTTCTTCTGCACCAACTTTTGTAGCTTCTGGAAATTGCCGTCAGCACGGCACTGGTGATAGAACTGCAGCAGTCCTGGATCCTCCTGGAAGTCCGTGAGGTTGACGTCGAGCGCCATGATATCCTCGGGGATGGTCGGACCAGCGTCATCGGAAGCTTCACCTCGGGCAACTTGCACTTGCCGCTGATGACGCTCTGCCTCCGCTTTGAACTGCTCGACCTCGATTTTCTTCGCCTCGATCGATGCCGACTTTTCCGATATCTTCTCCTGCAGTCGTTGTAGCTGCAGCAACATCTCCTCATGATCCTTCGAGAGCTTGTCGAGCTGCGTTCTGCTGCGCTCCAGCTTCTGCGACGCCAGCTTGTACGCCGTTGCTGGGGGCCGCAGGTCGCGGATCTGCTCCCTGAGCTTGTCAATCTCTGCCTTGTGGTACGCGTGTGCCGCACCATCCTGCTCTTCATATTTGACAGCTTCCTTGAGGGCACGCTCATGGTAGTTGATCTTCTCCTGCAGCGCCGTCCTCTTGGCGAAGCTGGGGTCCTTCTCGCTCTTCTCTTCCGTGGCCTGGTGCTGGTCGCCTTCCGCGCGAAGCCATGGTGTGGGGCCACCCTTGCCGACGAGACTCCGCAACTTCGCGAGCTCGGCTTCCATGAGCTTGAACTTTGAGCACCACGGGGCAGGCTTCTCGGAGAGCCCGCTACCTCCTGCTCGCTTTGACGGTGCATCACCTGCGCGTGCAGCTGCATCTGCCTTCTTGGCCGTTTTGATGATGCGCTGGGGCGCTTGCTTGCCACAGGTACACTCGATGCGGCACGCCCAATTGCCATCCATGCCGCAGGAGCAGCTCCAGTATGGCTTCTTCGAACCTCGTAGCACCCTCTGCCGCGGCTGCTGCTCCTGCGCCTTGGCCGGCGCTGGCGCCATGGCCCCTGCTGAGGAACCGTGATGGCTGTCCAAGCGCTGGGCCGCACTGCGCAGCCTCGCCGCCAGGCCTGGAGACAGGCGACCCGCCCAGGCGTGGAGGAGGGCGCGATCCTCCTTGCGTCGGAGTCGCGCTCGAAGGTGGGCGGCGGCCTCCCTGGGAGCCGCCGTCGCGCGAGCGCTAGTCTCAGCGCGCGTCGGGAGCCGAATCCCCCTCGCCT
>CAUYUJ010017015.1:128951-223951 GCA_963575745.1 Prorocentrum cordatum | reverse complement strand
CCCTCTGCGCGCGGCCGCCGTCCGCGCAAGTCCCGTCCGCGGACCCCTCCCCGGGGTACCCTCACCAAGGGGCCTGGTCGGGCCCTCGGGGTCCCCAGGGTCCCGAGGAGAGGGCTCGGAAGTGGTGGAGGAGGAGGAGGAGGAGGAGGAGGAGGAGGTCCCGAATTAACGGGAATTGCAGCCCCGCATTTCGGCTAGGCGTAAGAGTGACCCTGGGTGAGAGTGACCTTCGGTGCGCAGCTTTTGGGGGCGCGAGGGAGCCAAACCCAAGGGCGCGGGCCGCTCATATCGCATCGCGCTCGGCGATCGGGGGGAGCCCGATGAGCCCGCACCAAAGGTCACTCCGGCGAAAGGTCACTCTTACGTGTAGTCGAGCATTGCTGGGCGAGCCCTGCCCCCCGGGGCATCGCTCAGTGGGAGGGGCGATGCCCGGGCATCGCTCGGGCGTCCACTCCCTGTGCTTCTTTTCGGCTTCGTGCGTGGCTTTCTCGCCAAAGGATCAAGGATGCTCCTCGATGCTCCTCGCCGGGGGAAGAGTGCACACGTCCGAGCGATGCCAAGATGCACGGGGGGGGGGGAGGCAGGGGAACTTCACGGGGCCCTACGTGGGGCTCGCACTTTGGGCCCGAGAGGGCGCCTTCTGGCGGGGGCCCTCCAGGGGGTCCTGTTGGGCAGCCCTCGCTGCATTTTCATTCCTCTCCACTCAATTTGCGAATTTTCTCTTGATTTGCTCGCGACGTACCAACATCCCATGGTCCTATAAATTTAAGGTAAACCATCAATTTGGAAAGCATCAGAAACCCAAAAATGCCAGATCGTCTCAAGTCAGTAATAGATCAATTTGGCGCTTTTCTTATCTGGCGTTTCGGCATTCGGCGGAAAGGGAGGGGAAAGGGGGGGGGGTCTGGTCCCGGACCTCTGCTCGATGCGACTGTCTGCAGCAGTGCGTTCTACGGTGGCTCTCCACCTGCGTTAAAACGGGCGCCGAGAACAGCCAAGATCTGCTCCAATGGGGGGTGAAGGGGGGGTGCGAGGGCCCCCGGAGATCGGCAAAACAATGAATAAGAACACGATCACGAGACGCGACGCCCGACTGGCCTTAGGTCGGGCATGTCCTCCTACAGGCGGATTTTGGGCGAAGAAAAACAATAGCCGAAACAGAGTCGAGAATGGTTGCAAAAAGAATCGAAACGTCGCTGACAGACTATTGTTTTGATTTTTTGAATATTCCCCCTGTGGAGGGACTTGCCCGACTTTCGGGGGCGGCCAAGAGGGGAGGGCACAAGTCATGGCCGGCCGCATGTGCGCGGCCCAGGGCGGGGGCCAGGGACGTAATGAAATAAGAAGAGGCGCCATGAAATCTGGGAAAATGTCATGGCCACCGCCAGGACTTTGTGGGCCCCGGAAACGGCAGGGCCGTTTTTTCCACCGTTTCCAGGAAAACGTCCATTGAAAATGGAAACGGCAAAAAAAGGCGACCGGACACGGCAAAAAAACGGCTCCAGGATCGGAACTGGAGCCGGAACTGGTCAAACAACGGCGACGGAACCGGTAAAAAAACGGCGTCGGAACCGGCAACAAAAACGGCAAAACGGAACCGGTAAAAAAACGGCCCTGTCATTTCCAGGGCCCACTAAGCGCCAGGATACCCCCCCCCTAGTCATCACCCCCCTCTTGGCCGCCCCCGAGGTCTGGACCTCACTCCTGGGACTGGTTTCTCATCCCCGGCAGCTTGCCGAAGGGAGTCCGGGGGCCTCGTGGAGGCACCCAGGCCCAGAACAGAGGCTCAGAGAGCCCTCCGCCGAGCTGCTTCCACCACGAAAGGGGGCCTCTTCGCCGCCCCCGAGGCTCACACGCCGGCCGGAAGAAGTGGGTAGAAACATGAAGTAGGGAGGCGGTGGAAGTATAGTGGACTTCCGCCCGCCCCCCGAAGAAGAGGAAAGAGGAACACCGCTCAACTCTTGAAGTAGGAAGGCGCGTAACATAGATTGGAATCTGGGCATCCCGATATACCTATTTTCAACGACTGGCGTGCAAGACTGGCCCGACTCCGCTCAAGGCCCGTCCACGGTATGGGAACAACAAGTGACATAAACATAAAAACTCGGAGGTCCGCACGGATTTCTCGGATCGGCGCTGGGGCCCCCCGGCGGCGCCTCCGGCGCCGCCCCTGCCGCGCTCCGCGCGCCAGGGAGGGGGGTCCAGCGCCGATCCGAGAAATCCGCGCGGACCTCCGAAATTTGATGTTTATGTCACTTCTTGTTCCCCCATCCGCGCAAGGCCCGTCCGCGGGAGGGCCCTCCGCCTCTCGAGGGAGCGAGCCGAGGGGCCTCCCCGAGGGCGAGGGGGCCCAGATGGGGGCGCCTTGGCGCTGGGCGGTGGGGGGGGGGGCGGGGGGAGCGCTGCTCGTGTCGGCTGGCGGCAGAGCCCAGAAGCAGGTCGGGCCTACCCCCCTACAGTGAGGGGCGAAAAACACGCCCCTACCGGTGGGCTTGTTTTCTACCGCCAAGGGGGTGGAGGAGGGGGTCCTACTCCCCCTCCTCTTCCTCCTCCTCCTCCTCTTCCTCCTCCTTCCCCCCTCCAACATATGGTGGTGGTGGTGGTGGTGGTGGTGGTGGTGGTGGTGGTGGTGGTGGCGGTGGTGGTGGTGGTGGTGGAAAACAAGCCCATTACTTACCCTGGGTTACAAGTGCGTGGTCTGCAAACCTCCTGGGCGCTCCCAAAGGCCAGAGAGCCGCCAGGTTGCCGCGCTACAAGCAGGATTCGCAGGGCTTACCCTGTCAGCCCACAGGAGGTTCAGCGCACAGCGCCTCGTAAACCAGGGTAGGGGCGTTTTTGTAAGCCCTTGATACAGGAGGGCTGTGGGCGAAAAATCAAAAACATATCTCAAACATTCTCGAAACATGCCCATGCCCGGAAATAGTCAAAACATCGTCAACATACGACGTTTCAGACTATCTTTGTATATTCCTCCTGTAGAGGGCCTCGCTTAACAGTAGAGCCCAGAACCGAATCGATGAATCGGATCGGCGATCGAAAGGGATGGACCGGCGGAAGTCGGCAGCCGAGTGGGGAGCAGTCGAATCGGCAGAAATCGGCGGGCTAGTAGGCCTCCGTTGAAAAATCGGAATCCAATTCACAATCTGAAGTCGAACCGAATCAAAATCGGAAGCAGTCGAAATCGAGACGAATCGAATCGAAGGAGTCGAAATGAGCCGTGGGTTGGCCCTCCTCCAGCATCCTGGGCCCACAACGTCCTGATGTTGGTTCAAGACGTGCGCCCCCAGAGGTCTGGACCACCTTCTCCTCCTCCTCCTCCTCTTCCTCCTCCTCCTCCTCTTCCTCCTCCTCCTCCTCCTCCTCCTCTTCCTCCTCTTCCTCCTCCTCCTCCTCCCCCTCCCCTTCCCCCACCCCCTCCCATTCCTCCTCCTCGTCCTTCTTATCCTCCCCCTCCCCTCCCCCACCCCCTCCTCCTACTCCACGTTCCTCTCCTCCTCCTCCTCCTCCTCCTCCTCCTCCTCCTCGTCCTCCTCCAACCCCTCTCCGGGGATTAGTCTCTCGTTTCTCCTTCCGAGCTGTGCCCTGAGGCTGGTCGACATGCTCTTGTGCACGACGCGAGGGAGTCTGGGTCTGGGGCGGGCGCTGGCCTTCTCTTGCCCCGCATGCCTACAGCTCCTGCGCCACCGGTGCGTCTGAGAAGCAGGCCGTGGTCAGCTGGCACGCGCCAGGCCCGCAGCGGGACGCACCGCGCGCTTGTGCCCCATCTTCGCCCGGGGCCTTCTTGAGAGTGAAGCACAGAACGGCAAGAGCGCAAACTCCGTGCACTGGGAAATCGAGCCTGCTGCCAAAGATGCACTCCGTGCACTGGGAAGTCGAACCTGCCTCCAAAACAAAATGCGTCTGCTTCCAAACACGCCTTCGATTTTTGTTGGGAGCAAGTTCTACTTCCCAATACACGCAGTTCATCTTTGGAAGCAGGTTCGACTCCCCAATGCACACAGTTCATCTTAGGCCAACTCGAGGTCCGCTCGGATTTCTTGGGCTGGTGCCAGAGGCGCCGCCCAGGGGTGCGTGGGAGCCCAGGGCAGCCCGACGAGAATCCGCGCTGGCCTTCGAGCGTTCATGTTTACCCAAGCGCGATCCGGATGAGGACGAATGTGGATGAGACCCGGCAGTCTGGAGCATTCTAGAGTTAGGTCGGGCATGTCCCCCTACAGGCGGATTCTGGACGAAATTATTTTAAACAATACTTCAAACAAGCACTCCAAAGTTGCCCAAAATACTCGAAACAACGTCCCCAGACCATATTTTGACTACTTTTGAATATTCCTCCTGTAGAGGGCTACGGCCGACTTCATTCTAGGGAGCTCTAGAGCGATTCGTTCATCCTCACCCTGCGCCTGCCTGGCTCTCTCTCTCTCTCTCTATATGTATATATATATATATATATATGCCGTTGTGTCTTCCTCGAGCCTCGCCCTTGGAGCCGCTGGAGCGGTCCAACTTCTCAGCGAACTCCAGGTCCTCTGGAATCCGCGGCCGTGCATTGTGCACGCTGGGGCGCGTTAGAATGCTCCCCTGCCGTCTGGTATGATTTCTTTCGTGTTTTTTTTCCGGCCAAGCCCCATCCCATGCTCACGCGCTCCCGTGACCCCACCCACTGGGTTGGATCTGGGCGCGGTGTCTGGCCTCCAGACGGCGACAAGGCAACAAAGTCAGGGAGCGACAGGATGCTGATGCAGCTACTCCACGGCCCTCTCCTGGGTGCTTTCTGACCAAGAGTTCGAAGCGAAGCCAGCCGTACCGACGAGGCAGAACAGACAACAGACTGCATATACATAAACTTTCGGAGCTCTTGACGCGTATTGGTATGCTGCTTTCCTGTACGACTTCGGAAGCGCAGTCATCCTCTGACGAAAATTAGGTCGGGCATGTCCTCCTACAGGCGAATTTTGGAGCACAAAATGGAAACGAAAATATGAGAAGCATCGTCCCCCCATACTATTTTGTTACGACAATTCTTGAACATTCCTCCTGCAGAGGGACGTGCCCGATTTAAGTCTTAACAGATCCAACATGGCCTGTTTGAATCCTCCTCCTCTGAGCTGCGCTGCTGCGCCCGCTCGGCGGCAAGGCTTGCCGTAGGCAGCCGGATATCACGCGCAGGGCCCAGCTCGAAGCGCCCAATCACCTCGCCAGCGCGCGCGGCCGTCTCGGGCGCGCACGCCTCCTCGGGGGCGTCGCCCAGAGTGCTCTTCGTATCGCCCGTGGACTCCTCGGGGGCCTCGCTGGGAGGGTTGCTTCCGCTTTCTTGCTTCCCGCCCTTCGCGCGCAGCTGGGTCACGGTCCTCGCCAGCCTCCTCGGCACCTCGCTGGAGCACCTCAGCATTCTGCGCGGCGCTCTGCTGACAGCCCTGGAGCATCGGTTGAAACGGCTGCTCAGCCTCCCGATCGACTCACGGACAGAGCTGAACATCATGCGCACTGCTCCAAGTATGTTCCATTCGAGCTCCCATTCCAACTTGGGTGTCTCCAACACTAGGTGGAGCTCCTCGGCAACTGCACCTACAGCACTGACGGCAATCAGAAGCTTCATAAACAACACCTTGTTCTCGGTTGAAGCAAGTGGAACCGCGATCAAGCCAAAGGCCTTCAGAATCCCACACACTTTTCCGATGTACATGCAAATTCTATCCCAACCTTCTAACGCCTTGTCGTTCACAGGGTCAGGAAGGTACTCTAAAGTATTTAGGTCATCATCTGGCTGTATAGGATTGTGCCAGACAAACCCGCCGTTCATGTAGACCATCACATTGCTGATGGCGCCACCCAGAGGCATGATCTGATACGGGAGACAAATCCGCCCATCGCCGCTTGCGGGGGCTGAGAGGGCGGGTGAGACAAGTGGCGGACTCCAGAAACCCTGACCCCACACACGTGCTTTGGGCGCCCGAACTATCCGGGGTAACTCGGGTCCGGGGTAAGTCGGGTTCGGAATCCCGAAAAAACCAACCCGAGTTAGCCCTGACCCGAGTTACCCCTGATGATTCGGGGCTCTGGACGCCCGAATTATCCGGGGTAAGTCGGGTCCGGGGTAAGTCGGGTTCGGAATCCCGAAAAACGAACCCGAGTTAGCCCTGACCCGAGTTACCCTTGATGGTTCGGGGCTCTGAGTGCTCATCCCTAGGAAGCGCAATGTCTACTCCCGCCGCATTCGGCCAGCCGTCCGCCGGCTTCCGCTGGCGGAGGCGGCCCCGCTCTACTTCCGCCGCCCCTCCGCCGACTTCCGCGGCGGAGGAGGTGACGACCTCCTCGGCCTCTTCGAAGACGAGGCCCTTTTTGGGGGAATGCCCCCTGTCGCGGCCCCCCCCTCTCCCTTGCCCCCTCCCCCAGGGGCTGAAGTCTCGTTTGAGGAGGGGGGTGATGACAAGGGGGGGGGGACGCGGAGGGGGGTGATGACGAGGGGGGGAGGAGGGGGGGAGGGGGGGAGAGAGGGGAGGGCGGGGAGGACGAGGGGGGGAAAGGGGGAAGGACGAGGGGGGGGAGGAGGAGGACAAGGAGGGGAGGACAAAAGGGAAAGGGGGGCGAGCTCGTCAATGCACTTCCAGGGCCCTCGGCGCCTCCGAAAGCCCCCCCCCCCCCCGTGGCCTCCAGCATGCCCAAGAAGCAGCACCCCTTGCAGGCTGGCTCCAGAGGGACTTCGGCAGTGCAGAGAGGCCTCACGCACACTCGAGACACCCTCGAGACGACCCAGCAAGACCCCAAGACGCCCCAGAGGGGCCCCAAGGGAACCCCCACGAGGGCCTGAATCTCAACAGGAACCACATGTTGTTTTCGTACAGTGTAGGAGCACGTTCGCGTTTCGTGTCATCCTTTCTTTTAGGTCGGGCATATCCTTCTACGGGCGGATTTTGGACGACAGGTACAACATTTGTCAAACCATAGTCAAACATGCTAAAAACAAATAGTCCAAACATCGTCCCCAGACTATGTTAAACTATTTGGGAATATTTCTCCTACACAGGGACGTGCCCGACTTAACCTTGCTTGGGCCTTGTGTGAACTCCGAATCGGCTCGCGAGGTACCCCCAAACAGACCCACGACGGCCCAAGCAGCCACGAAGAGGGCCCCCCAGACGGCCCAGGAGGGCCCTGAGATGCCCCCAAGACGACAAAGAAGGTCTCTTGCTGTTTGGCTTAAAGCAATCGAGCACTCCTCGCGGCCATGCCAGGTCGCGCTGCCGCGGCGAAGAAGGGCCTCAAGAGGGCCCTCGAGGGCGGAACTCGCAGGGGCCCGGGAAGCCGTTGCCCACAAGATGGCCCCCCAAGACCCCTGACAGGTCCCCCAGGACGCTCCCAAGAGGGCGCCAAACAGACCCCTTTACGAGCCTTGAAAAAGCCTCTGGAGGGCCTCCCCCGAATCCCTCAGGAGGCCCCCCCGAAAGATCTGCGGGCAGACGCGGAGGAAGACACACCAGCGACAGCTGCACGCGGGCAAAACACGACGGGAAGCGGGCAAACAGCACGCACGACATCGGCAGCCGCGCGCGCGACCTCTCCGGCGGGTCGGCGGAACGGTCCAAACTGCTTGAATAAAACTCGAGGACAGGCTCATGAACTTCTCCTTGCGGCGCTGCCCCGGTATCAGGTCGACCAGCTCATCGGCGGCCCCGGCCACGTCGGCCTGGGCCTCGTCGACCGACCATTACTGGGGTTGGGTCGGGCATGCCCCAGGCGGAAGGTGGGAGAAAAAGGAAAAGCAATCAAACAAGATCAAAACAAAAAATTCAGAAGCAGTAGAAAGATTGTCCCCCGACTGTTTTTCGACGTTCCGAATCCGAATGCTCCTCCTGTAGAGGGACATGCCCGACTTCACGCTGGGGGAGCCACGCCCCCGACCCCGCTGGGAGGGCTCCACGCTCGCGCGAGGAGGGCGGCAAAAACCGCTGGCCCCACCACGGGGGGGGTACGGACCCCAGCTCCCACAATCGGGTCGGGCGAAAGGGGGGGATAGCAAAGGGGGGGTTTGAGAATCAGCTCGCGTAGCTGATTTTCCCGGCGCCTCCCGGCGCCGGAGGCGCCAATGTATCGATCGGAATGGGCCCCTCGGTGAGGCCGAAACCAGCTGCATGCAGCAATTTCGTAACCCCCCCTTTCCCAATCCCCCCCTTTCGCCCGACCCGACACAACTGCGGGCGCAGCTGCCATGGGTTGCGGATCCGTGGATCTGGCGCGTGGGCGCCAAATCCAGGGACCGGGGAACGCACCTCCGAAAAAGGAGGCCAGCGCCGCCTCTTTTTTGAAGGGGACCTGGGACACACAAATGAATACACACAAATAGAATGATTCCCCAGATTTTCCCATATTTTCTTGGTTTTTGTCTTCCCCCCCCCCCCACTTCCCATAGTTTCCCATGTCTTCCTGGGAATCGACGATTCATTGTGTCTGTGTGTTCTTTCCCCTCCTGCTGTTTGGCGACGGAGCGCGCCATGGTGTACCGCTTCCTCGGCAGCTCTGGGAGGAGGCCCTCTGTGCACGAGCACCGAGCCTGGCCGGGCTCGCTGTGCCCAAGAGCAGTGCATTTTGCCCTGCTTGCTTTGGGCGTGGCTTCATGGGGGGGTCACAAATAAGGGGGTCAGAAACGGTCCCCTTTCGTGCCCCTTTCGGGCCCCTCCGGAGCCCCAGGGGGCTCGTTTAGGCACCGTTTGGGTACCTTTTCGGACCACCCTCGCCACCCCCCCATTTATGACCCCCCTATTACGCAACGCCCAAAAATTGCTTGGGCATGCAGCTACAGCCGGGCCGCTGAAAGAAGGAACGCTGAATGAGGAACGAAGCCCTTTCTTGGCCGTGCCCCAGGAGGGCAAGAGGAACAGCACCGGAGGAACCCAAGGAGCATCGAGCCCCTTCCGGGCCCAAACTGTTCCTCATCTCAGCGTCTTGACGGTATGCACAGCAATCTTGGGCCCACGATCGGCCTGGCCAAAATCGGTGTTGGTGCACAGTTGGCGCTCTCCAAAATTGAAGGGGCCCCAGGACACACAAAGGAACGCACAAAAAATTGAAAAGCACCCCATGCTTTCCCATACGTTCTGAGGTCTTGTCTTCCCCCCCACTTCCCCCTCCCTCTTGTCTTCCTGGGGAATCGACGATTCATGGTGTCTGTGTGCTTCTTTCCCTCCTGAAAAAAGGTGGCCGGCCGGCCTTGCCCGGGTCCCCCGCGGCGCCCGCGTGCTCGGAGGGCGCCGCGGCGCCGCCCTGCGCCCCGGCCGGGCCCGCGGCGCTGCCGGGCTGCACGGCGGGCTGGCCCGCGCCGCTGTGGCCCCTGAGGCGACGACGGGCGTCGGACGGCGGGCGACATCCACTCCTCCTCCCCCTCCTCCTCCTCCCCCTCCTCCTGCTCCTCCTCCTCCTCCTCCGCCTCCTCCTCCTCCTTACTTACTTACCCATCCCATTCGCGCCTTCACTGATCCGAATCTCAACCGAGCACACTGGCGCTGGGCAACTCTACGCACCTAGAGCTAAAGCTTCCACCTCGGATCCAGCCCTGCTGTCGGAGTTCCGAGCACACAGGGGCGGAACGCCGCCAGAAGGCGGCGGCCGAATGGGGGAACCACCAAGGGTCCACCCCCTTTCAGCCGCAGGGGCCGAAGGCCCTCGGACCAGAGGAAGACGCCCTGCCCGAAGCCCCCGCCCGCTGACGGCCCGCGCGGGCCGCGGAGCCTCGTACAGAAGCTCCCTCACCGTCTACTTCTTGCCCTGCAACAGCTTTGCCATCTCGCCTCTGGGCGCGCGGCCTGGCTTGCGGGCACCTCCCCACTCTCTCAGTATGTGACTCATCACGCTGTTGAGACCCATCAGCTTGACTCCATTCGTGAACGGGACGATCTCCAGTGGGCTCTTCTGCAGGCTGGCCTCCGCCGCGGCGTTCCCCCAAGCCTCGCTTTGCTCCTTGAGCAGCTTCTCTGCCGCCTCTGCCGTCACTCCGACGAGCACCTGTCCGAGGAGGGTGAGGGTCAGCCTGGCCTTCTTCTGGTCGTACGTCGGCGAAAACCCGTACTCCTTCACCCACTCGCTGGCCCCCGTCCCGTCCGTGTGGCTCATCATCAGGAGCAGGCGCTCGGGGACGCCCTTGAACTTCTTCATGGCTGGGCTTGACGATCCCTCGTTCAACCAGCTCGCGATAGCGGACAGACTGGAGCCGAAAATCTGCAACTCTGGCGGCCCCCTCTCGTGCTGTGGTCCTTCTTCCTTCACGGTGTCCAAGTACCTCTGGTACACTTTGCGCCCGTCCTCGATTAACAAGTGGTCGTGCGGGAGGTAGATCTGAACGGTCTGCGCATACTCGAGTGTCCTCACCCGCGCTTCGAGCTGTACTGCCAGCCGTCGCGTGATCACCTCGTCTGACTCCTTGGTCTTGCTCTTCTTGTTGCCTGACGGCTGCGTCGTGCCTTCTTGCTGCCCTGAGTGTTGCAGTAGCCATGCCATCGAACTCGAGCTGGTGGCCCTGAATGTACGGGCTGAGGTGGCACTCTAAAATGTGTCGACGCAACTCTTGGGCCTCGTCCGCTACGAACTCACATAAACGGCAATGTGAAATCACCATCCTGATCTCATTCCCTGATCTTGCACGGTCTACGCATAGTCCTCTCTCGAACGCCCTGTGCATGTGCTTCTGCGCCTGCGCGTACGTGGTGAAGACCGTGCCGCAAATCGTGCACATATTGCTGAAACATGTGACTCTAAACAATATTCTCTTGCCATGCGTGCCGCCCTTCGTGTGCACGTAGTGAGAGCACAGCCTCGCTCGGTCTGGGAAACGTGCCTGGCAAGGTCTACCTGCGTCATCTTCTGCCCAGCACTGGAACTCCCCGCCTACTTGACACTGTGCGTGCTCAGGCTCGTGCTCGGCTCTATGGTGAATGAAGTGCGCTCGCATGCCCGTCAGATTTAGCTTGATGAACTCTTCCCTACCCTCCAAGATCGCCCGGCGTGGATCGTGATCATAATACGATAAGAAAGAGTCGCCGTCCTCGTACGACGCCAGTTCCTGAACATCTTGGAGCCACTGCTGGGCCCACGGGTTCAACTTAGCCTCTGGGTCCAGGAACGACGGCGTTTCCATGTCCCCGCTCTTGAGCTTCCCGAAAACAACTCCCAGTAGCTGATCGGCCGACTCGAGATCGGCCATCAAACTCTGTAACCACTTAAGCCTCCTCATGCGGGCCTCCACAAATATACTGGCGCTCCCGAGCCTCGCGAGGACCTCGAGGTTGCTGGGTGCCCTTTTGGACCCATCCTCCCTGGTGGACGCGACCCCTCCTAGAACGACTCGCCCCCTCCTCGCCACATAGCTCTCGAGCCCCGCGAAGTCCTGAACCTTCATAGGGCCCTGGGGCTTGACGAACGTTTCTATGCCCGAGATCACCGCGTTGACGACGTATCCCTTGTAAATCGAAACTTTCCACCTCTGGGAAACATTCGAGGTCCAGAAATTGCCCATGGAGGCCCAGGCTGCTTTTCCTGCGCGAATGCGGTACCCCATCTCGATCTGCACCGAGAATCTCGCTGTCATTCGTACTCCTAAATATCTAGCTGCTGCTGCTGCATGTCCCTCAAAAACCCCGTCCGCTAAAATCATCTTTTCCAGATAGTACGCCCCTCGCCCACAACAGTATGGGACCGTCTCCTGCTTCGAAATGTTCTGGCCCAGCCCCATCTCGTTTAATGCCTGTGAAATCTCAATGTTTTGCCTCTTGCCCTCCACCACCGCCCCCCCCTCGGTCTTGAACTTGAACGTACCAGATATATCATCAACAAATAAACTCATGGCCGCCTGCTCCTGTCTCCCTGTCCATGGTGAAGTAACCTCTATACATGTTCTCGCCTTCAGTGCGTATTTTTCGAGCCCCCGAACGTAAGCCATAACGAATAGAAATACCATAGCAGGGTCGCCAGGCATGCATCCCTCTCGCATCCACAGCATCTGGTCGGTGGTATCGGAGAAGACAAAGTGCGCGTGCTTCACGCGATCTATCATCATTGTGATGTGCTCGTGCCTCATGTGGGCGCACACGACCTGCAACAGCTTACCCGTCTTCACCGAGAAAAATGCGTTCGCCGCGTCATGGAGCCTCTTGGCGTGCTGGACTCCTGCGGCCTTCAACCTCCATGCCCCGCATAGTTGGACCACTATGGCTCCTTCCCGTCGTCGATGTTTCAGTGCTCCATAGGCCCATGACGGTGCTCCTGTGATATCTGCTCTCATCATGATGTGTCGGTAGTAAAACTTTGCCAAGCTGCATATAACCATGACTACTCGCTCTCCGTCAGCCCCCTCTTTATCGTTCCCCTTGTCTATCTTCGCCGCCTTCGCTCTCAACCAGTCCACTGGAAATCTCTGGGTAATCATAATAGCCTCCACCATCTGACGCACGTACATGTAAAAAACTGGCGTACAGAGGTTCTCACACTCGCTCTCATGCCCAACGCCAGTACGCTGAACCATCATCCTCTCATTCACCCACTGCGGGAAAAAAAGACATCGTAATAGCTCTACACTCGAACTCCATTCTGGATAACTTCTCCACAGCCGTGCTTTCCATATCGCTCTCTTGATCCCCTGCATCTCCTCCTCAACTTCCTCGGCAGTAACCCCCTGTCGTACCGCTCGTCCTCTTCTGGCCTGAATATCTGCGATAGTTGTCTCCACTGCCGAGCATCCGCCATCTGGCCCATTTCTTTTCATCTTTTCCGTCCAGGCCTCGTTGGAACCTGGCACATGGTGTCGCCCGTGCACTCGCTTGCGTCCGCCTCGTCTCCTCTGGGCCAGCATCCTCGCCATTTTGTGCACTGTGTAGAAATCGTTCGACTTGACCGCTCTCATGAACTCATCGCACCTCAACTCCTCGATCTCTCGCCAATACTTCTGCCGTTGCTGTCTCAACCATCTGCTGATTCGCCGCAGCCTGAAGGTCAGCTGCAGCGCCTTCATCTCGCGGTCGAGGGACTCATCTCCTTCCTGCCTGCTTTCTTCACTCAAAAATTGGAATTCCGAACGAATGTTGCGACGCTCCCACAGCAGCTGTCGAACCTCCTTGGCGTGTGCCTTGTGATCCTCAGTGTAGCCTCTTGTCGTCGTGCAACATTTGGTGGCCGCATTCTCGATCGCCTTGTGGATCGTTGAATTCACAAAGTCTGGTATGTCCTCCCACATCGTGGCCGCAAGCTCTTCCCGCCGCTCACGAAGTTCAGACTCCACATGTTGTACAAATGCCCGACGGTTGTCGCCGAGCTGAAGCATCTTCGCCATGCTCACCCTGTCAAGCTTCACCCTCTTGTTCTCAGCGTAGGGCTCGGCGACCACTTCCAGTGCAAACGAAGCTGCGACGGGCACGTGGTCCCAAATCCCGCTGAGGTTGTGCACCTGAAGTCTCCATGCGCTGGATGTGAGCGTTCGACACCATCTGACTGCGCCTATCCATGTCTGAGGCACCATCAGGTAGTCCAGCGTCTTGGCGACTCCCTTGTTGAAATATGTCGGTCCCCCCCGTGCAAAATGCGTGTTGACCACGGCCAGCTCGTGAGCCATGAGCAACGGGGCGACCTGCTCCGTGGTGAATGTGAAGCTGCCTAGGTTGTGCAGCCCTGTGACCCCTTCTACGTTGCTGAACTGCGCGTTCATGTCGGTGCCGATGATCGGGGCCCATCGAGCCGAGGTTGCCGCTAATAACTCTGTCATCCATCCCACCATCGTGCGAATCGTCCTCTCCCAGCGTTCTCGCGGGGCTCGTCCTCGATTGGGGCAGGGAGGGAAGTACAGTGCAACCAATAGCAGCCTCAAAGGCCCCCGCTCGATCTTACATGCTGCCACCCGCCCTCGTAAACCTCTGGGTACTGGGATGAAGCCTCTTATACAACATTTCGGGAAACGTCGACTCTGAACCCATATACTCAATCCACAACTTTTATTCACATGCTGACTGCTATGCCAACCCCATTCCATTGCCCAGTGCGTCCTGGTGGTGGCGATGGGCTCCAGCAGGTCTCCGCTGGTCCTCCTCTGGGTCCCAATGAGGAAGATGAAATCTATGTTGCTCAACTCCTCTATCACATCCTGGGAGCGGCTCTTGTTCGCGCTGAGCGGATTATAGACGCAGAACGAGACCCCGCCACTGGGCCGCCCAGATCCATCATCGAGCCCCGCTGACTGTGTGGCATGCATTCTACACGCCTCAAGAGGTGGCAAGTTGGGGGGGAGCCCCCCCGATTCGAGAAGATGGCCACCTTCCTCCTCCTCCTCCTCCTCCTCCTCCTCCTCCTCCTCCTCCTCCTCCTGCTCCCCTCCTCCTCCTCCTCCTCCTCCGCCTCCTCCCCCATGTCCTCCTGTATTCGGACAAGCCTCGGGCAGCCGTTTTTTGAGGCGGGCTGGCCCGCGCTGCTGTTGCTCCTGGGACGACGACGGACGTCGGGCGGCGACCACATCCACTCGGACCAGACTCGGGCAGCCGTTTTTGAGCACGCTTCTCTGGCAGACCTCTCTGGACGTGGGCGGGAAGCGCGCGAGCTTGAGAAGCTGCGCAGGGGCAGGGGTGGCGACGATGGAAGCCACCGCCTCCGCGGGCTCGCAGGAACAAGAACGGGACGGGCGAAAGGCTCAACCTACGGCTTTTCAAACTTGCGCTCATGGCCCGTTCTGCACTGTGCGCGGATGACACATTTACGCGCGCCACGAAATTCAAAACCCATCCAACCAAGCACCATGATAGCAGCGAAGATGCCATGATGGACCTGCGGGACATGTGGGGCCATCGAGACCTGCAAGAGTCGTCCGTTGGAGCTGTGAGACCTGTGGGTCCTGTGCCACATGCGGGAGCCGTTGGAACCCGTAGGACCTGCGAGGCGTCCGAGACCTGCGGAACCTCTAGGCCCTGTGGGACTTGAGGGACTGGTGGGACCTGCTGGAGCTGCGGGACTTGTAGGATAGTATGTGGGACCTGCGGACCTGAGAGACCTGTGGGGCCTGAGAGACCTGCGTGGCCTGTTGGACCTGTGGGGCCTACGAGAGCTGTGGGAACTGCGGGACCTGTGGGACCGGCGAGACCTGTGCTGTGGGACCTGTGGGGCCTGCGTTGGCCGTGAGACCTGCGGGATCTGTGAGACCTTTAGGACCTGTGGAACCTGTGGGACCCAGGGGACCTGTGGGACCTCTGTGCCATGTAAGAACTGGTGGACCTGTGGGACCAGAAAGGCTTGTGGAAACTGCTGGTCCTGCGAGACCCCTTGGACCTGTGCGACCTGTGGGACCTGTGGGTTCTGTGGGCCCTGCGAAACCTGCGGGACCAACGACACCCGCGAGACATGCGGGGCCTGTGGACCTGTGGGCGTTGTGGGAACCGTGGGGCACGTGGGATTTGCTGGAATCATTGGACGTTCGAGGCCTGTAAGCTTGTTGGGCCTATGGGCGTGCGGGGCCTGCGGGACCCGCGGGACCTGCGAGGCATGCGGCGTCTGCGAGATTCGTCGGACCTGCAGGGCCTGCGGAGCCTGTCGGGCCTGCGAGATCTGCGGGACCCGCCGGATCTGTGAGACTTGCGACACCTGTGGGACCTGGGGGGCTTGTGGGACCCGTGGGGCCTGTGGGGCCTGTGGGACCTGTGGGACCTGCGAGACCTGCAAGACCTGGGGGAGCTGTGGGAGCTGCAGGAACTGCGAGAGCTGTGCGAGACCTGCGGGCCCTGGGACTCGAGTCAAAAAATAATAAGAATCGTCCCCAGATTGTGTTTGGCTATTTTTGGCTCTTCCTCCTGTAGAGGGACATGCCCGACTTCAGTTGGGACCTGTGGGGCGTGTGGGTCGTGTGAGACCTGTGGGACTTGCACCGCCGAGGACCCAACCAGGGCCCTTCATTGTGGAACCGCCGGACACCCAAATGAGAAACTTACTTGGGACCCCGGGGGCTCCTCTCAAATTTGGTGATCGACAGGTGCCTCGTGCTTTGGGACCATCGAACCGAATTTTCTGGAGCGGGAGGGACCCAACGATGAAACGTCCCGGCGTGGCCGTCGGAGTCCCCCAACCATCCACCCCGCTTGGACGCGCGAAGCAACTGTTCTGCCGAGACTTGGAGGCGATCCTGCTGCCGTCGCAGCCGTGGCTGCACTACATGCGATAATCCGCGGGCAGAGCAACACAACCGTCGTGAGTGCTGGCGCGGCCCCGGACTGCACCCGCAGAACCCCCGAAGAGCGCACGACGGCCCCCTATGGCCCCAAAGTGTCCCAAAGAGCCCCAAGAGTGTCCCACGAGGACCCCAAGAGAACCTGACAGGACCCCAAGAGACCTGTACGGCCCAAGAGTGCCTCGTGAGAGCCGCAAGAGAGGCAAGAAAAAGAGAATGCTACTGAGGTTGAAGAGGAGGATGGGGGACAACACGAGGACGGAGGGAGGGCGGAGGGCGACGAAAGACACGAAAGAGTACGCCCCGAAACGACGCGGATGGGTGCGTCACAAGCTGCGGCAATTCCGTGGGCATGGGCGACGATCTGTCGCGTGGCACGGCCTTCTTGGTGGTGCTCGAAAACCCGCCACACCGGAAATGGCGCAATCGCGGCGGCGCGCGGGACTTGCCGCGAATCCATCGGCACGTCGCAGACGCCCCGGTCGCTACGCGCAACCGCAACGCTTTTGATTTGTCAACGGAGTCGCGCCCTCCACGGGTCGGCCGGGCCCTCCACTTTGAGGTGCTCGCCATGGCACGAGACCGAGAGGCGCCATGCGACTGGAGGAGGGGCAGGTAAAGGAAAGAGGTCGAGCGATCGGCGGGCAACGACAAAAACCCACGCCCCAATTACGCTACCGAGGAACCCCACATACTGCTTTGATGTCTTGTGTGAACCGCGCTACCACTACCACCGCCGTCACGCTCTCAGGTGCCCCCTGTGGTCGTTGAAAGGAGGGGGAGGACGTGTGGGGGGAGAGGAGGGGTTGAGGAGTCATCTGTGACGGTCATATCCGGCGTCGCCTGGCACTTGGATACGAGAGGTAATACGCAATCCCGCACTAGAGGCTATGCCTGGACGACCCTGGCACGCATAGGGAGACCACCCCCTGCGCACCCCCTCTGGTGTCGAGAAACTGCCACGCCTGCAATGCCTGGACGACCCTGGCACGCATAGGGAGACCACCCCCTGCGCACCCCCTCTGGTGTCGAGAAAATGCCACGCCTGCAATCCTTGGACGACCCTGGCACGCATAGGGAGACCACCCCCTGCGCACCCCTCTGGTGTCGAGAAAATGCCACGCCTGCATCCTGGACGACCCTGGCACGCATAGGGAGACCACCCCCTGCGCACCCCCTCTGGTGTCGAGAAAATGCCACGCCTGCAATCCTGGACGACCCTGGCACGCACAGGGAGACCACCCCCTGCGCACCCCCTCTGGTGTCGAGAAAATGCCACGCCTGCTATGCCTGGACGACCCTGGCACGCACAGGGAGACCACCCCCTGCGCACCCCCTCTGGTGTCGAGAAAATGCCACGCCTGCAATCCTTGGACGACCCTGGCACGCACAGGGAGACCACCCCCTGCGCACCCCCTCTGGTGTCGAGAAAATGCCACGCCTGCAATCCTTGGACGACCCTGGCACGCACAGGGAGACCACCCCCTGCGCACCCCTTCTGGTGTCGAGAAAGTGCCACGCCTGCTATGCCTGGGCGACCCTGGCGCGCATAGGGAGACCACCCCCTGCGCACCCCCTCTGGTGTCGAGAAAATGCCACGCCTCCTATGCCTGGACGACCCTGGCGCGCACAGGGAGACCACCCCCTGCGCACCTCCCCTCTGGTGTCGAGAAACTACCACGCCTGCATTCCTTGGACGACCCTGGCACGCACAGGGAGACCACCCCCTGCGCACCCCCTCTGGTGTCGAGAAAATGCAACGCCTGCTACGCCTGGATTACCCTGGCGCGCATAGGGAGACCACCCCCTGCGCACCCCCTCTGGTGTCGAGACAATGCCACGCCTGCTATGCCTGGACGGCCCTGGCGCGCATAGGGAGACCACCCCCTGCGCACCCCTTCTGGTGTCGAGAAAATGCCACGCCTGCTATGCCTGGACGACCCTGGTGTGGGGTGCTGCGCTGTGCTGTGCTGTCCTGAGTTGAGCTGAGCTGAGCTGTGCTAAGCTGTGCCGTGCTGAGCTGAGCTTAGCTGAGCTGTGCTGAGCAGTGCTGTGAGGAGGAGGGGAGGTGTGAGGTGAGACGCGGGTGCGACGCGGCAGGGACGAAAACCAGAACCCCACGAAGCATGTGGGGAAGAAACGCTACACACAAGACGGAACGACATTCCAACATATTGGCAGGCCGCCCAAGAAGGGAAATGGGGCGGGGGGCCCGCGCCATCAGAAGGAAGGAGTTTGGCGGCATGCTAGACGCTACAGGAGGAGTCGTTACGCAGAGGCGTTTTGCCTGCGTGAACGCGCACATCGACGCGCAACATCGAGCGCAAGCACATCGAAGGGAATCTCCACGGGGAACGCGCTGCCAGTGCACTTGCCAACGACAGCCGCAACGCAGAAACAACCGACAAGCAACAACAATGAAAACACATTCACAGCTTCTGGATGCGATAGCTTCTTGCGCGGTCAGGAGAACCTCCTTCCAGGAGCCCTCAGCCACCAAACCTCCGACGACACTGATTTGTTCCATCTGCCGCCCTAGAGGTGACGACCCAGCCCCCAAGGGATAACTTCTCGCTTCAAATGTAATCTTGATTGTGCCAAGGCCAGATGGCGTGACCGGGAAGCCCAACTCGAGGAAACACGCCGGGATTCAACAAAATCATGTCGTCGGAGATCTGGGCTCCAGGACCCCCCTTCGCTGGCGACTCGCGGGCGCCTCCCACACCATCATGTCGGCTCCTGCGCATCGGCGCTACATCGGCGCTGCTCGACATTGAATGAGGCAGGCGGATCGACGCTCGCCGACGCTAGCTCGGCGCCAACTAGCTCCTCGACTCCCCGACGCGAATCGACGCTGGTCAGAATTGCGAGGGGACGCCAGGCTCGCGGAGGAAGAAGAGGAGAAGGAGGTGGGAGGATGAGGAGGAGGAAGAGGATAATGAGAAGGAGGAGGAGGACACGCACATGGCTGATGAAGTGTCCGATGTCCGCCGTGAGAGAGCACGGCCGACTATGGAGGCGTTGGTGCCTCCTCTCCTCAGACCTTGGTTGGCGATTTGCTCACCAATCTGGCCTGGGGGATAGCGGGGTCTTATATATGATGGGGGGCGACTTTGAGCCCTTGGGATCATGACCCACCTGGCCACAGGCATGCTGAGTGGCGGCGCCTTGGTGGCTCACTCGAGTGCCGCAGCCTCCAGTGAGCCCTCGACCCAACCCCTCGGAGTAGGATCCACACATGTGGCACACCCGAATACTCGTGGGATGCTCAAGGTGCTCAAAATAAAACAAAACCTGGCCTTTATTATCATGCACAAGGTCTGACATCTGCTTTTGGCCGCAAAAGCTGCACTCTGTTTGAATGACTTCGTCTGTACCTTACACAGCGCGCAACGATAATACTGCGAAGTTTTCGCCCACGAGTGAAACCCCCAAGGCTCTCTGGGCTCACGAGGGACTTCGTGGGGCTCAGGCGACGGAGGAGGAGGAGAAGGCCCGACCGACAACGGCGACCACGACGTCAGGGCAGAGGCAGCACCCGTGGGGGGAGAAAGGTTCTTCCCTGGGGCGGCCAGACCTTTGTTCTTGCTGGGGGCGGTCGCGAGCCACTCTCCCAGAGCCTGCGCCACATGCTTGAGTTACTTGGAAACGAACTTCTTATATTCATCGAAATTGCACCTCTCATCTTGTCTGGGCTGGACGCCCTTGTGTGTAGCTGCCTTCGTAAGACAGTCCTCAACATATTTACCTTCCGCCATGCGGCGGACACGGGGGTGCTCGGTGCCTTGATGCAGCCTCAGCACTCCCTTGCAGTCAGAGTAAAACATCTGGCCGACTCGGCCGCTGAAATAAGTAAAAACTTCAACGTCTCTCATACAAACAACAGCAATACCTGCAGCATTGAGCACATAGTTCGCGTGGTTGGTGCAACTGCCAGCTATATACACTTCCCCCTCGCTGAGGGCCTCTTGTGTGTTGATACCTACTTGAGCACGCCAAATCTCACAAAAAAAAAAAAAAAAAAAAAAAAAAAAAACAATATCCAGGGGGCGGCACTCCACGGAACTCAGGAACCAGCGGGAACCCACGACGCAAATGCGGGGCCTGGGGAAGGGGCTCAATCAAACGCAGAAGCTCCGCAGCCAGGAAGTGAGTGGCTCTGATTTCTTGAATTTTCTGGTAGTGCAATACTCCGTGGCAGAGCCCGACTGGAACATCATACCCTGCTGTTTTGGCTCTCTCTATGGTCCAGATACTTTGGTTGAGGCAGGTGAGCAGGGGGCAATTCTGGTGTCCAGTGAAGAGAGCAATCCGAGCAGCAACGATATCTAGCTGAGCGTCCGCGTGGCCGATCTTGTCGGCCGCCGCGGAGGCGAGCTGGCCGTGCCAGTCGTGCTCCATGGGCTTTTGGAGGAAGGCGGGGAAGTGTCCTGGGAGTGAATGGATACTCAAGACCTGAAGTAGTCACAAAGGAAAGCGGCCCCTGGATCTTCCAACCAAAACGTCTAAACGAAAGCGACGCCACACAGGGAGGGCCCCAGGAGGGACCCCACGAATTCGGAACACTCGGGGGGAAGTCTTTTGCCCGAACCCACAGCTGCGGGCAATTGGCCACGGCTAAGAGCGGGCAAGCGGGCGCATCCCAAACTAAACGATGCCACATAAGGGCGGGACCGAGGGCAGCTTTCCACAGGGGGGCCCTGGAGGATGAGCAACGCCAAGCTGCTGCTGCGGGTCGAGCGTCTCGGGCCCGCGGCAGCCAGAAACTGAGACCTAGCTGCTGCAAGTTGAGTGCCGTTGGTGCCAGTGACCTCAACTTCAAGGGTAGTGGCCGCTTCAAGGCCATTCTTATGCAGCTTGTGAGTGTTACCCCCAGCACGTTTCAACAAACGGCCATTGTTAGGTCTGTTATGCATCTTCCCAAGACGCTCCGAACGCTTCCGAAGTTTTGTCCATCTTCTCTGGGGGCGGCCAGCCCCAGTTTCCTTGCCCAGGTTGGGTCCCGAACGATCAGGGTTCGGGCCTGCCAGAGGCCCCATCTTAGTCCTGAGCTGGCCCTGCAGGACTTGGTGAGACGCTGGCGCCTGGGTCTTCTTGCTGACCATCTGGCACTTAAACTCGCGGCTGATGCAATCCGCCATCGATCTGGCGGCTGTGTTCATCTGGCTAGCGATGAGGCTGAAACTGCGGCCGTGGCACTGGAGCAACATATTAATAATGAACGTCGCGAGCCTACTGCGGCTATGGGCCTGCGTCCATATGTCCAAGGGGGCGAGCGCATACATCTGCACAAGGTTCGTGGCCCCAATGCTGCCAGCAGTAATGCTCCTCCAAGGCTTACCACCGCTGACCGCACAATCTTATAATGAAACGATGCGTTCGCTGGCATACTGGGGTAGAATGATACGTAATCAACAACTTGGAATGCCTGACTCAACAGCACGATGCGCAATACAAGGCCGATCAACCTATACATAATAATTAGAAAGCTCGTAAGGGACCTGGGCGCTGCATTGTTGATCTTTGGTAGAGCTGTTGCACTCGCATCCTAAGGATTGTTTGTAGATCAATTCAGCAACAGAGTGGCCAGCCTGCTTCTGGTGCAGGTGCTTGGTGACCTGCTCAATCAACTCGTCTAACACTTGCTGCGCCAGCGTCTGATTCAGAACGCCGACCTGGAATTCGGCAAGAAGCAAACCTGCGGCTACTCGGATATCCTGAAGCCCCTCAATGAGGGACACCACGGTGGAGCATAACTCGGGGCAATCCTCCAGGCTGTCCAGGGCGCCCTGAAACTCAAACAAGTTCCAGCCCTGAATCCAGCTCCTAAATTCCTGAACACGAGTGCACAACCATCTTAACGGGCCCGCAAACGTCACCCCGTCGGCTCCGGCACGAGCCACCTTGGCCTCCGCGGGGACCTTAATAACCTGAGGGGGCTGATCCCTGGGGAACCTACTGGGTTTAGGGGGCGTGTTGGTCCTTCTACTGATTGTAGTTTCCAAGTCCTGGGCCAGGGTGTAGTACACGTGGTCCAGGATCGACGTCGACTGCTGATCGGTGAGCGGCCGTTGGGTATCATCGATCAATTGCGAGGCATAATCCACGTTCGCGGCAGTCTGGTGCCCTCTCACTTCTGGCAATTGCAGGCCCACTGTGCTGTGAGTGGGCAGCTTCTGGGGCCTATGCAACGAGGGGATGTTAAAGTTAACTGAATACGCTAAGTCATCGTGAAGTTGGCCATTGGTGGCCACACGGTTTAAATTTGCCCTGGTCTCAAAGAGACCCGCAGCGGCATGAAAATACGTAGAACACAAAGCGAATTTTGGGGACCCTGGGAGTACAAGGGTCGCTCCAGACAAACGAGCGGGCACGCAATCCGAGGGAAACAGCAGAGGTTGAACCTCCAGGTCCAAACCCTCCCGGCACAAACACTCGGCTCCTGAAACCAGCTCATTGACGGGGTTCACCGTAGCAAGAGTTGTGTAGGCCAGCCACCCTTGAGACGCGCACCGTTGTATCTGCTGTGCAATGCTATCGCCTTCGGCTGACTTACACTCCTGGGCACAGGCACAAACGATGGTGGCTTCTCTGGCCAGCGGGTTTTGCAAAGACTTGTGCGCGGCAGGCCAGCAAGATCTGCTGGTGGTGGCTAGCTTATGATTATGGTTACCCTGGCGATGGGCTGTCACTTGCGGCCGCGGCGGCCGCTGCAGCCGCCTCAGCCTTCTTGGCCTCAGGGCCACCGTCGCCTTGGATCTTGACCATGCCGTTGGCGACCGTCTCCAGAGCCGCAGCAGCACGAACGCGGCGCTGCGACTCGTCCATCGGGGCCGCTTCGGCGACGTCTGCGGGGGAGGTCTCCTCCAGCTCCTTGTCGTCCACCGGCGTCGGGACATGCTGACCTGGGATGGGCATGGCTTCATCAGGCTCATCAGCACGTTCACCAACTGAAGGGCAGTCATGAGGCTCCTGCGCTGGCTTGGACCCCTTGCCCTTGCTAGCACCTTTCGCCTGTGACTCTACAAACATGGTATGCCGGTGCTGCATGTTGTCGAAAAGCTGCGCCAGCTTCGAAACTTTCGCACACAGTTCTGGTGGGGCCTCCCCACCCTCAGGCATGCGCGCTGCCAGTATGCCTTGGAGAGTGGTGAGTAAATCCTCATCTTTGGATGCCTCGTACGCTGCCGCCTGGGCGGCCATGTTGTGCTGAGACTCCAATGGCTGCACTTCTTGGGTGTTGGTCTCGATCTCCGCGACCAGCTTGCCGTGGTGTTCACTCGCCTCGACGATGGTGTGGACAAGCTCCGTCGCTTCCTTCTTCTGGGCCATGAGCTTCTGGCGCGCAACCTGCAACTGATCTGACAGCGACTGCGCCTGCTGCTCCAGGCTCTTGGCGGACAGGGCCTGCGCTTTGGCATGCTTGAGCTTGCCGATCGCCGACTTGTGCTCTTTTCCGTCTGGTTTCCACTTCTTCCAGAAAATGACCTGCGCTTGTGCCAGGGCCACTGGGTCTTCACTGGGGGCGTCGTCCTCCGCGAAGGTGACCTTGCGACCTCCTCCGCGGCCCAGGCCAGGGGGGGGCTCAGGCCCGCGGGAGCTATGTCTCCAGCGTCCTGGCTTGGGCGGTGGCTCGTGAACGTCTGGCCGAATGTCCAGAGCTCCACCACCTCCCCCTGCTGGGCGGTCTGCATGCGAAACTGACTCCGGACGCTGCTTGAATCGGCTGCCACACTGAATGCAGTGGCGAGCACTAGTAGAGCACCAAGCCCACCCTTTGCAGCCGCGCTTCGAGCAAACGACATACTACCTCTGGGCCGACGCCATCCCCTGACTCCCTTGTGCGACAGCACGCGCAGGAAATGGGCCCAACTGGTGGCACGAGTGCGGGACGTGGCTGTGCCGCTGCCTGGGGCGGACCAGGCAGGCACTGGGCAAAGCAAGATGCTTGGGCCCGAACACCCAGGGCCTTCCCTGGATGGCAACGCTGAGTCCTGCACCTCCCGCGGTGTGCTCAGGACTTGAGCCAGAAGAAAGAGGAGGAGGAGGAGGAGGAGGAGGAGGAGGAGGAGGAGGAGGAGGAGGAGGAAAAGGCCCCTTTCCCCCAGGGGCGGCCTCGGCCTGGAGGCGCGAATCCTGCTCCAGCGCAGGCCGGGCAGCTCCAGCCGCGCCTCCTCGGCGGGGCTGTCGGCGGCGTCGCCCGCGTCGTCGGCGGGCGGCCGAGGCCTCGGGGCGATGGTGCCGTCCGTGACGTTCTTCAGCGCGGCGTGCGTCCAGAACCCGAAGGTCACGCCCATGAAATCGATCGCCGTGGAGATGGACTCCTGGCGGTCTGCCGTCATCTTCAGGAAGGTGAGGCCGTACGATCGCCCGCCGGAGATCACCGAGTTGCCCGCGAGCCGCTTGCTGCTCTGGTCGGCGTAGGACCCCACCGAGATGCCCGACATCTTTCTGCTCGACATTCCTTGGACTGCTCCTGCGTCAGAGGTTGACTTGTTTGACCACTCCTCCGACTTACTCTTTGAGCTCCATTCCTCTTCGGTCTTTGCATGGTTCCTCTTCGCCAAGCCGAACGCAAGCCGTGGAAGAATGTGGATGGCGACCAGCGTAACGATCCGCCACCGCGCCTGCACCGGCTGGAGTCAGACCCCTGGCAAGTTCGTCCCTTGCGAAGCAGTGGCGAAGGCAATCCGCACTCCGACGCACCGAGCCCAACGTGCGTCCATGCTCTGACGATACTGAAGTGGCCCCAGGACACACGAATAAATACACACAAATTAACATATGCCCCATAGTTTCCCATATGTTGGGGGTGTTCGTCTTCCCCCAACTTCCCATGGTTTCCTATATTTTCTGGGGAATCAGCGTTTATTTGTTTCTGTTTTTTTCCCCTCCTGATCTACCGCTGCTGCTGATGCTTCCCGGCAGGACGTGGCGTCAACCACAGCACTGCGGGATGAGAGGGGGGGGATCCTCGGCCTCTGCCTCCCCCCGGCGCCCTCCCCGCTCCCCCCCCCCTCCGGCACCCAGCCGCGCGCGGTCGCGGACGGACGCGGCAGCGCAGGGGGATGATCATGAAGAGGTATGCCAGAACCGCTACGGTGACGTCGCCGACGTAGTTGCAGCCCGCCTTCTTCCAGGGGTTGATGAGCAGGAGCATGGACGGGCCCGTGATCACAACCTCCAGCATCTTCAGAACCAGGAACTCGACTATCTTGGCGATGTTCCCGAGGAGGGGTATCCTTTGACTTTCGATCGTGAGGTTTGTGATGAACACCCTGGCAATAGCAGTCACCATCGAATCGGAAAATCAAATCGCATCGACGGGTGGGCCCCGTCGGGCTGCACCTGCACGGGATCGAAACCAGATCGGATCGGCTGCAGCAGGAGGCACAACCGCGCCATGCGAATACCGGCTCGCACCGGACCGTCGGAGCATCGGCATCGAATCGGATCGAGCCAGCTGGCACCGGCCCCGAATCGGACCGATCGGGTCGCAGCGTGCCCTGCCTGGTGTCGTTGACCATGACGAAGAACACGATCAGCAGCCCCGTCAGCAGCTGAGCCGTCGCGGCGAGGGCCGCACCCCCGGGGCACTTGAAGTCCGCCCACATGGCGATCTGCACGCTCATCGTCGCCATCTGGTAGGAGACATCCTCCGGAGGGCGCCAGGGCTAGGTCGGGCACGTCCCCCTACGGTGGGATGGTGGACGAACAATATAAAAACTGCCCCAAGAAATACTCAGACAGGGCTCAAACAATGGTCCCTAGACTATTTTTTGACTATTCTTGAGCATTCCTCCTGTAGATGGGGAGAGCAAAAAACCGATACCGCTACTCCCCGGATCTCTCCCAGGGTGCGTTCTGACCAGGATTTCGAGGAGGCGACGAGGGCCGCCCAGGAGGCCCAAAAATTGGAAAACGAGCGAAGGGTAGAGGTATGGGTACATTTCGGGGGTGGACAGAACCCCCAACAGTGACACGTCGATTAGTGAACTGTCCGTTTTCGGTTCTCGAGAGGGCGCCGTGGCCGTTATTTTCCAGTCCTGCGCCCGCCAGGTTTGGGCCTCAGGTCGCTTTCACTAAACCACGTTTTACTACAGGGAGGTCCGTCCATCCCCGGCCATTTTCCTCCTCTGGGCAGAGGTGCACGCCCGACTTCACGCCAGGGATGCTAGGGCTCCCAACTTCGCGCTTCGCGCTGCGCGAAGCGCGAAGCGCGAATAACTTCGCGCTCTCGCGCCGCCCTCCCAAAGGGAGAATAGGAGGACGAGGAGGAGGAGGAGAAGGAACGAGGACCGCGAAGCGCGAAGCGCGAATAACTTCGCGCCCTCGAGGGAGCCCTTGGGGATGCACCCACGCCGATCCTGGCCAGACCCACCCGGGGGGCCCAGGACGGGCGCGCGCGCCGGCCCTGGTCGGGCGAGAGGGCGGCAACCTGCACCCACCCGGGGCCCACGGGCCAGCCCCGGCAGGCCCGGCGTACACGTCGTTCCTCTCAGTCTCCAATCGTGCTCATTTCTAATGGTGCTCGCTTCTCATTGTTCCATCGTGCTCGTGTCTAATTGCGCTCGTTTCTAACTGCACTCGTTTCTAATTGTGCTCATTTTCAGCGGCGCCCATCAAACAGGGACTCCACTACCGGGTACTTTGGCCAGTGACCCAGCGAACCCAACCATTCCCGATGTGGGCAGCGCTGCATTTCCAGAAAGAGGACCGTAAATGGCAACATTCGGCGGAATTGCAAAGTACCCGTTGGTAAGTACACGTTACGGTGCCGTTGACATTTCTAATCGTGCTCGTTTCGAACTGTTCCTGGCCCCCTGGTGGCCAGGAAGAGGCCCAGGCTAGAACAGTTAGCTAGAAACGATCTTGGCCCTCGAAAAAAAATCAAAAAACTTTCGAAGAAGTAGAAACTACACCAGAGAAAAAACCCAATCAAAGGATGGTTTTCGCTGAGGAGATCGACCGGGAACCCGGGAGCCCGGGACTCCAGAACCCACCGAAATCGGCCCGGAACCAATAACCGGGAACCCGGGAACCCGGGAACCCAGCCTGCTACCAGAATCGGCGGGAACTCGCGCCAAATCTCCCAACTTCCGCTAGAGGACCCCTTCAGTGCACGCACTGATTGGGGAATGCACAATGTGTCTTTGGAGTCCCGAAACGGTGCGGCGACGGACCGTGCGGTAGCTTCGAAATCCCCCCAGACCTCGCCGCACGGTCCGTCAACGCACGGTTGTATAGAGGCCCCGATCGCCCGAGACGTTCTCGGAGAACGACCCGAGCCCCAAAACCGTGCGGTGACCCCGAATCCCCATCGACTCACCGCACGGTGTGGCCGAATGTGTAGTGTTATGTCGAGCGTGCCCCCCTACAGGGGGATCTTCGACGAAAAATAAAAAAACGAAATACCCCAGAAAGGCAAACAAATAGTCCAAAAATAGTCCCCAGACTACTTTGGGACTATTCTTTTAAATTATTTGTGGGGTATTTTTTACTTTTCGTCGACAATCCCCCTGTAGGGGGACAGCCCGACTTCAGTGTAGTGCTTGCGACGCCCTGCCGGAACGCCAGAAGATTACCACCACCACCGAGATCGGGATCTTCTGCCCTCGGTGGAGGCACACCGCCGATCTTGGTGTTGGTGTCAACCTCTGGGCCTGCGATGCTTGTGACGCCCTGCCGGAACCTCAACGAAGTCGGCGAAGCCCTCCACGACCGTGATCTGCGGCAGCCCGGCCGAGGCCCACACCGCCATGAGGGCGCTCCTGCCCATGGGGAGCAGTGCCCGACCGTCCCGGTGCTCCCGCAGGCCTACCACGGAGCACTTCGGAGAGCTCCAAACAATACCCAGAGATCCAACGCACTGAAAAAATCAAGACGGAGGTTTTTGACAGTTATCGGCCCCTGAGGGCCCTCGCCGGGCCTCGTGAGCGTCAAAAATCGACTCGGGATGAAAAACCGGTCCTGGGGAATGGGTCGAGACTTCCGGGGACCCCGTATTGGAAAAATCACGACATCGGATCTCAGGGTACCACGGAGCACTTAGGAGAGCTCCAAAAAATATACCACCACCAGCCCTGGCCAGGTCCGTCCTGGGCCTTGGACTGGTGTACAGGCCCTCCCGGCCTGGGCCTGGAGGTCTGTGCACCACTCCAGGGCCCAGGATGAAGCTGGCCAGGGCCGGTGTAAATGTATTGCTGACGTCCGTCCGAGCACTTTTAGGACACGCGGACGCTCTCCCACGAGCGACATTCTTGGAACATGAGGCGCCGAAGCCTTTCAGCAAGGCCGACAAAACCAACCATGTTCTACTAACATGCTGTACGAGCCGCAGGGAGGTTCTAAAACCATTTGTTGGTGGGCCTGCACGCGAACCAAGACGGTTCGTCACTGCTCGATCCTGATCTCTCCCCCCAGATCAGCGTACGGAAACCACTCCACAGCGGTGAGCATCGAGAACGTCCGGAACGCCGCGCTCGCGGACGCCAGATGCGCGGTGTAGAACGTCACCTCCAAACAGAACACCGTGAAGCACGAGAAAGCCTTGAGCGCAATGCTCTTCCATTGCCGGCCACGGATGTCCTCCCTGATGTTGTCTTTCTCGAGAAAGACGTCCTCGGTGTTGCCGAGCATCTCGTTGAGCCTCGTCGAGGCACTGACGCCCTTCACGACGGCATTGATCAGCCACATCATTATGAAGGTCACCAATGCGCCCGTGCACATCGCGACCAAGAAACTCGTGCAAATTGTAACGGTCGCGACGGAGAACGAGATGAAGACGCACAGGACAACAAAAATGATGCCAATAAAAGCTAGGACAATGCTGAGGGTGAACAGGGCTATCAAGCAAATAAAGACTGCAAGTGCCCCCAACTGAAGCACGAGGATGATGAATGCAATCGCAAGTGAAATCATGAGGGCGGCAATGAACAAAGTGAGAACAACGTACACAACCAGTACAAGGACAACCGGAAAACACACGACTGCACAAACATAGACTTAGGGAGATCCGCGCTGGTGTCCTGGGTCGGCGCTGAACTCCCTCCCGCGGCGCGCTCGGAGCGCGTCCTGGGGGAACCAAAAGGTACCGATACCGCTACTCCACGGATTTCTCCCAGGGTGCGTTCTGACCAGGATTTCGAGGCGAGTCCAGCCGTGGTGACGAGGGCCCCCCAGGAGGCCCCAACAGGGGAAACCGAGGAAGGGTAGCGATATGGGTACCTTTTCCTCCTCTGACGTCCAGCGCCGACCCGAGAGAGCCGCGCAGACCTCCGAACGTGTTATGCTTATGCTAGTGTGTGCTGTTCGGGATAAATAGTGCGACGGCAGCGAGTATGATAACCAACCTGACTACCTACCAGACCACCCCAACCCAACCCGAAGACCCGAATTTGACCAGGTCGGGTTGGGGGGGGGGGGTACGGGTTCCATGTGTTTTTGTCTCAATGTCCCCCGACCCCCCGCCCACTGGAAATGGAAGGCAAATTGAGGCCTTCGGGTTGGGTTGGGGTGGTTTGGTGGGTGGTAGCAACCAGAACACGAACATCGCGGGCACGACGAGCAAGAGCACGACGGTGCAAGTGACACACACCGGCACGCCAAGAACGGCCCACACGACATACAGCGGAAACGACAGAAATGCAAGCAGGGGGAATCCGCCACCGCGCCTGCACCACAGCGGAATGATGGAAATGCATGGAGGAGGCAAGAAGGTGCCGCTGCCGCTGCTCCCTGGGCCTCTTCTGGGGTGCTCTGGCCAAGATTTCGAGGAGACTCCCGCCATGGCGACGAGGGAAAGGTAGCGGTATTGGTACTTGTTCCTCCCCTGAGGGATGCTTGATGGTTGTCTGGTAGTCCCTGGAGGCTGGAGATTTCTCAAGTGGCCCTAAGAAGCCCCTGAGAGACCTCAAAGAGACCTCCAACGATGCATGCAGCATCTAAACACGTGGGAACATCGGATGCAAATCAGAGTTCTGCGCTTGCGAAGAGGCTTGAGGCCGTCTCGAGGGAGCCCAAATGAAGCCCCGAGAAGCTGAAGACGGGCCCAGGACTTAGTGGGCCCTGGAAACGGCAGGGCCGTTTCTTCACCGTTTCCGAAAAAAGTCCCTTGACAATGGAAACGGCAAAAAAATGGCGACCGGAAACGGCACAAAAACGACTCCAGGATTGGAACAAGAGCGGGAACCCGTAACAAAAACGGCGACGGAATCGGTAAAAAAACGGCGTTGGAACCACCAAAAAAACGGCAAAACGGCACCGGCAACAAAAACGGCCATGTCGTTTCCAGGGCCCACTAAGCCCCAGGAAGGCCCCAATACAGCCCGAACAGAATCGAAGACGGCCCAAGACCGCCCACACAGTGGGCTCCAAGCCGGCCCAAAAAGCCGCACAGATCTCCCCGCAGAGGCGAGCCCCTTCCGGAGAGCTCGCAACAAACATGGCGCCCAAGACGCACGAGACCCCCGATGGTAATTCAAGAGGCCCCCAAATGAATCCAAAGAGGGCCACTGTAGGGTCCCGAGAGGCCCCCACGATACCCCCAAGGAGCCTTCAAGACTGCATTACAGACGTGGGAGGGAGGAGAGGGGATGAAGAGGAAGAACGAGGATGGAAGATGACGAGGCTGCGAACAAGGGGGGAGGGGGTGGGAATGCTAAAAACCCGCGCCAATTCAAACACGGCACTGGTCCAGAACGAATCTTCGATAACACCTCATCCAGGCTGCGCTGCTTCGCTGTCATGGTGGCGGGGCTTGTCGGAGGCAGCTGGATACATTCCAAGCGTCCACGACCAAGACATCCCAAACTGCAACGTACCACCACGCCCACAAGGATTCGATGAAGAGGGGCACATGTAACGCGTACCATTCCATCATCCGATGCCAGAGTGCCTCGTGAACAGCAAGGACAGATCCGACCATGCCTGCTAGTAAGAATACGAGAGATTCCCAAAGCCATGTCAAAACCATGACCATGCCATTCCAAGTCCACATCATAGCAGCGACAACAACATCATACATGTGCAGTGTGAGCGCGAAGCCGATATCTATCGACCCGAAGACACACGACAACGCGATGTTTATGGATCCGCCGACCGACACTGACAACATCTGCTCCGGGCTGCCTGGGTTCGCGGAGGAATCGTCATGCATCGAACAATCCCATGGGGATACCTCCCTGTCGACGACTATCTGCACACACGGGTACTTGTGAAGTGGCGGCTCCTGTCGGTACTGGCTCTGGGCAATCTCTAGGTCGCTGGCCGATGAATTCATTTTCAGGTACACGTCCGAGTCCCCACAATTGTTCAAAAGGTCGTCCGTGCTGCATTCGCCATCTCCTTCACAGAGCTGCCCTTCTTCGACGGAATCGCATGCGTCTAGATCCAGGTCAGCAGGGCAATCGCTCGGAGGCACTGGCACCAAAGATGTGTCATTATCGCACGCCGCAGCACTGGCCAACACGCGACTTCGAACTGACAAGAATGCTGCTGGCTTCGGAGTCAGTGCCGCGGCATTTGCCGACGTTGATGTCTGCGACGATCCTGCACGCTCGACGCCATGAGCGAGAACCAGCAGTCCCTCCAAGAATGTGGTGAATGTGCGCGGACGTATCATGCTATCCGAGTAAGAAGGACAGTGGCTGGGCGTGGCCAGAAACTGGGGGGCCAAAAAATATACACCACCACCACCTCTCTCCCCCCCCTCCCTCTCGCGTCAAAGAGGAGCGAGGAGGAATCGACGTGGTAATGGGTGTATATTCTTTGGGCCCCCAGAGCCGGCAACCCCTTAACGCTGAGAGGCGTGGTCACAATGGCGACATCGCAGAGGCCACCCGGTCCACGGCTTGAACCAATGCTTTACACATACAGGTTTAGGCCGCGCGTGTCCTCCCACAGGCGGATTTTGGACGAAAAATAACAAATACCCCCGAAATGCTCAGACATAGTCAAGGATAACCTAAAAATGGTCCCCAGGCTACTTTGTTACTATTTCTGAATATCCCTCCTGTATAGGGACAGGCCCGACCTAAATACAGGTGCACTTGTGGTGAGGCGTGCGTGCGAGGCCGTCCGCGCGCGTCAGAGATCCAGAGCCTGGTGCTGGACACCATCGGGGGGGGGCGAGGCAGAGAGAGAGAGAGAGAGAAGCGCCGTGCACGTCAAAGGTGCGTTGGCAAACAAGTGAAGCAGCAAATTCCGCTACCGGAGGCGCGGCTGCGAAACAAGAATACGCCGTGCAAAAACCGACAGCAACGACAGCGGCGGCGACGGCGGCGGCGGCGGAGGCAAGGGGGGGGGGGGCGAGGCAAACAACCTGATGGTATCTCGATCGGGTAGTCGTCGTATCCTGATCGCGTCCTGTGCGATTGCTTGATGACTGGACTTCGGTGTTGCTCCGTCGGCGGAGGCACTGAGCCAGAATCGTGTCCCGAGGGCGTGCAACGTTGTCCCGATGAAGTTGTGAGGGTGTCCGACCATGTTCCAATGGTGCATTGATTGCGAAGCCGAGCTTTGACGGTGACCAGAGGTGCCCCACTGGTGCGACGTCGTGGTTTTACGAGTGCGTCTCAATTGTCCGAATCATCTGATTTGATTACCACGTGATTATGTCCCTACGGATTTCCGATACTGCATCTTTTATAAGCGTTTTCCCATTCGACCAACTGGTAAACACAATAGCACGGTGCAGGTATCGCCTCAAGGCGCAATGTTGTTAATAGTATCACAACATGCGGTGCTGCGAGGTAGCACTTGATCATGTAGATGGCCATGAACATATGCTTATGCAGTATGCATGTGTGGCTTCGCCTGCGCTAGGAAATGGTATAATATCGTAGTGCATGCTTGCATGACCATCGCTAGGGCCACGTGCGTGCATACACCATATGGTTGCCAGCCATGTGATGCAAGCATGCGTATATCCAACATATGTTCATAGAACACGTTGCACGATGAACCGATGAACAAATCCATGCCCACACTGTGCAAATTACAATGGGAACACGCCTGTAGTTGGCCACCCCTCTAATGCCGTTCCACTGGTGCGCCGAATGGATTCCATGGTTTCCAGATGGTCTCTCGCGGATTGGCAATCTGAACTGATTCTGTGTATGCAATGACAGGGTGCTGGATGTACTGCTGATGGAAGCAAGATCATTCGGCGCGTATGCACGCAGTCACGCATTCGCTCAGTCATCACGCATTTCATTGTACCATCGGTTCGTGCACTCGTTGTTCCAAACATTCGCCAACCCAACCAACAATCAGATCACATGTCTACCATCATCGCCGATGCCGCAAGGCCGAATGAACCGTGATGCCGCGCTGGCTGTATTGGCGCGTGCCGTCCAGGTGCAAGCGAGAAGCAACACAGCATTCAAGGAAGCAAGCAAGCAAGGAAGCAATGAAACACACATGTAATCAAGTAAGCAATGAAGCAATGACGCAATCAAGCAAGGACGCAATCGAGCAATCAAGGAAGCAAGCAAGCAAGAAAGCCATCGAGCAATGACACACAAACAGGCACGAGATCCAGTAGGCAGGAATGCGAGCGACCAATAACGTAAGGTAAGCAAGCAAGCAAGCGATCGAGAGAGCAAGCGAACAAGCAAGGACCTTGGCATGACATCGAGCAAGCGGGGCATCAAGCAAACAAGCCAGCACTCGAGCAAGAAAGCCAGCAAATAAGGATACGTACGAACACACAAGATAACGCCAACAAATCCTGTGTGTGAAATGCATGCGCGACCAGCCTTTGCGACACCGGTCATTTCGGGTCCCGCGGGGGCAACCCTAGCACCGTGCCATAAGCATGAATGAGAACTACTCGAGTTTCGCGCACCTGTCAAATCTTTTGGATATCGAGCAATCCTGATCGCCTCCCATGCATATATTTGCTTTCTCTAGGCAGCGCATGCGACGCAACGCAACCTTATGGGACCCAATGCAACCCATAGCATTGCGTTTAACAACATGCCATAACACAACAACGCCAATCACATGATTCAAATACATATCAATCTTTGTGGGCCCCGGAAACGGCAAAGCCGTTTTTTTCCACCGTTTCCCTAAAAATGTCCATTGAAAATGGACACGGCAAAAAAACGGCGACCGGAAACGGCAAAAAAACGGCTCCAGGATTGGAACCGGAGCCGGAACCGGTCAGAAAACCGCGACGGAACAGGTAACAACAACGGCGTCGGAACCGTCAACAAAAACGGCAGAACGGAACCGGTAAAACAACGGCCCTGTCGTTTCCAGGGCCCACTATGATATCAGTGGATTGTACAACGCAGGCAGGTGCGTATCATTCCAGGCGTCGCAGATCACAATGTGGCATTGCACAGCATTGCACACAGTCGGACCAAGGCCAGAATAGCATCCCCCAGAAGGCATGAGACCCTCCGTCGGCCACCACAGAAAAAAAAACACCCACGGGTATCCTTCCCCCCAGCTGCACAAGAACGTCCACTCGCCATCGCTCGGACGTCCATTCCTCGTGTATGTTTTGATTTTGTGCGTGGTTTTCTCGCCAAATGATCAAGGATGCTCCTCGATGGCCGTCGCCGGGAAAAAATGCACACGTCCGAGCGATGCCAAGTCCAAGAAACACGAAACACACTAGTGCACCCTCCCCGAACCGACCTCGATTCCATACCTCGGTCCGACTGTACCTTGAATTTTTACCTGACCCCCTACCTGACCACCCCAACCCAAGTCGAAGACCCGAATTTAGCCCTAATCTCGGATTGGGGGGGGTACGGGCTTCATGTGTGTTGCTTCAAAGTTCCCCGACCCCCTCCCCCACTGGTAATGGAGGGCAAATCGGGGCCTTCGGGTTGGGGCGGTTTCGTGGGCGGTGATTACCACCGTGCTGTGAGGCAAGAGCTGGCGGCTCATCAAGTCCTTCGAGCTCCCGTCGTGCCGCGAGGATTCGTCAACGGGGGCCCACGGTCCCGAGCTCTCTCGGGGCGCTCCCGGCAGTGCCGGGCCTTGTCGCATGACCTCTGCGGAACCCAGAGGGCACCACGACGGGGAGTCCTGGGGGGGCCAGACATGCGCGCGAGGACAGACCATACTGCTATGTTGAGGTCGGGCATGTCCCCCTACAGGCGGATGTTGGACGACACATGTAACATAGTTTAACGAATACACCGAAATGGTCAAACATTGTCACAACATCGCCCCAAATCTATGTTTTGATTATTTTTGAACTTCCCTCCTGTAGAGGGACACGCCCGACTCATGGAGAAACCAAAAGGTACCCATACCGCTACTCCCGGGACCTCTGACGGGGCGCGTTTTGACCAGAACTTCGCGGCGAATGCAACAGTGGAGACGAGGCCGTCCGAGGAGGCCAACAAAAGATGAAAACGGGCCAAGGGAGGCGGCCTGGGTACCTCTTCCCTCCGCCGAACTTGAATGGGGTGTCCGCAGCGCTGGCGGTCGCAGAGGCGCGCTCGGCCGCATGCGGGGGGCGCGCCGCGCTGGAGGCGCGCCCCCGCGCGAGCGCGAGCGCGAGGACGCATGGCCGCGGGGGAGGCGAGGGCGGAAGGCCTCCCGGCGCAGGGACGTCTGCGTCCGGGAGGGGGCGTGCAGGCGGCCCGAGGACGTGCCGCAGGGAGGGAGGCAGGGAGGAGAGGGAGGAAGGAGGGGGAGGGAGGAGGGGGAGGAGGAGAGGGAGGGAAGGAGGGAGGGAGGGAGGGAGGGAGGGAGGGGAGGGAGGGAGGGAGGAGGAGGAGGAGGAGGAGGAGGAGGCGAACGGGGCAGCCAGCAAGAGCGGAGGCGCGGAGGCAGAGAGCAGAGCCTGGCCTGGTGGGCTCGGCGGGCTCCTCCTTGCCGACGTGCACGCCACCATAGGCCTCTGCACTCCGGGCGTTGCTAGACGCCGCCTTCAGTCAAGAAGGAAACACACACACACACACACACACACACACACACACACACACACACACACACGCGTTGCTGGATTCTCGTGCGGTGTGAACACCTGGAGGCCACGCGCTGGACATACACGCATGCGGAACGCGAAGCCCCAGCCGCGCGCTGGAGGGACATCTGGCCACATGTGAATGCGGCTCTCGCCCAGGCGATGCCACCTATCGTTGATAGCATCTCGACTTCCACGATTAGCACCACACCCCTTGATGCCGTACCCCTTCCCGACCTCCAGATCCTCCTCCACTATCCTCCCCGCCTCCGCTCTTCCTAACCCCTCCTCCTCCTCCGCCCACTCGCCTTGCTTGTGACCCAAGGCGGATCGCCCCCCATCCCGGATCAACGACAGCATCGGCATGGACGCAGCCGCTGCATGTTAAGAGGGCAGGAGAAGCTGAGGCATCCCGGGGCATGAACGTGCACGCGTTCGGAGCTCAAGTGCCGACCTCATCATCACTGCTACGGTGACCAGAACCTTTCTGGACATATTATTAAACTGTTGCGTGCTGCTGCCGATAATTCACATAGTCCCGCTGCTGCTTGGGCCGTCTGCTCCTCCGCTTGCCTTCCCCATGTACTCACCCCCCGTGTAAATTTCCACACTCTATGGCCACATCACAATGCTCCTTCGCATAGTCCCACCCACCGCTTCCACTCATTCTGCTGCAGTCTCCACCATCACTTCCACCACCCTCTCCTTCACATCGTCGACCTGTTCAATCAAAAACATCATCCCTGCAACGATACTGGTCGGGATTCGCTGACAACTTTTATTGACATCCATTCCCTTCATTCATTTGACCAACGCCTTCAAGCTAGCCGTCACTACAAGTGGGATTGGCTCCCGACGGATCAGAAGATTGGAGGTGAGAAGTGCTTGCCACGTTGACCACGTGTTGCAAACGTGCCTCCCAAACTCGGCTCTGCCCGAGGTGTGCTAACTTCTTCTGTGACAGTGGCAATGACGCACCACCACGTGGATTACCATGTATGCTCCCAACGGCTCCCAGGGGACCCACTCGCGGTCCCCTTACCTTTAAACTTGCGTCCATTCTGCAGGGTGTCTCCGCACCGTTTGCAATAGTCGTATTGTCGGCTGGACGCTTACGTACGTTGATGCGAACGCTATAGCGCCGTCATAGTGCATCAGTCTTGCGTCGTGCATCTAAGATGTGTGTTTAGGTTGCCTTCGCCATGTCTCTGGCTAAGAACTCCCTCGCCGTTCGCGCGGGCTTGCGACCGACAGCTGTCCCGCAGATCGCCCTCAGCCGGCCGTTGCTGCACAGTGGAGGCCAGTCCACAAGAAATCTTCCACAGGAAACCCAACCCTTCCAGGAGAAACCTTCCACAGGAAACCCAACCTTCCACAAGAAACCTTCCACAAGAAACCCAACCCTTCCACAAGAAACCCAACCCTGTAACCTTCCACAAGAAATCTGCCACAAGAAACCCAAACCTTCCACAAGAAACCCAGTCCGGAGACGTCCTGGGGTCTCAGTGAGACCCCAGGACGTCCATGGATTCTTGGTGCGGGTACGTCGTGCTCTCCGCAGCAAAACCATCGAAACCCAAGCAACCCGGGGCACCCTGGAGGCACGCAGGGTGCTTCTAGACATGGCTTCCCACTGTAACCGCCAGCCCAGAACCTGCGTCAGGTCGGGCATGTCCCCCTCCAGGCGGGTTTTGGACGAAAAATCTCAAATACTCAAAAAAAGACTCAACACATCAAAACTACTCAAGACATACTCCAAACGTATTCCACAATTGTCAAAAAATCGTCCCCACACTATTGTGTTGCCTATTGCTGGATATGCCTCCTCTAAGTGGACAGGCCCGACCTGAAGCCTGCGGTGAGCTCGCCCACGCGCCGCCCGCCCGGCCCGGGGGGAAAAGCAGGCCACAGGGCACCCGGACGACGCGACATCCCGCCCAGCGCCAGCTCGAGGGACGGAGGGCACAAGCAATGGGAAAGAAACGCACAGACACCATGAATCGTCGGTTCCCCCGAAGATATGGGAAGCTATGGAAAGTGGGGGGGAAGACAAAACAAAAACAGAAAACATGGGAAAACATGGGGAATCCTTTTATTTGTATGTCTTATATATATATATATATATATATATATATGTGTGTGTGTATGTGTGTGTGTGTGTGTCCCAGGGCCCTTCAAGAAGCCAATGGGAAACGGAGGTCTGGCCGCGGCGCCTCGCGCGCACCTTCGAGGGCAGCAAATCCATCCCCACAAGATCAAGGGGCCCAAGGACACACAACTAAATACACACAAATGACAGCATTCCCAACGTTTTTCCACATGTCTGGGGGTGTCAGTCTTCCCCCCCCACTTCCCATATTTTCCCATATGTTCTGGGAATCGAGCATGAATTCTGTCTGTGTGTTTTTGTTTCCCGCCTGACAAGAATCACCCCGACACGCGAAACCGTTTAGTAATCGCGCCCACAGAAGGAATCGCACAGGGCAAGGCCTGTTCAGTGAGGGCCGTTCAGCAAGTGATAGTCATCGGGTCCAGGCACTGTTTCCTCCCTCGACTTCTGGCGCACATCCAGAACATGACGCGATCGCTACGGCCACCGTCGCGAACCTTGAGCACATCATGGCCGTCATCGTCAACACACCAGTCATCACAACAGCTGTCATCGCCACCCACACCCGCCCCCAACATCAGCGCCGCAAACAGAATGGCAATCGCACCCCGCCTTCGGCTTGGCAGAGGAGTTGGCGGCCGGCTCGACAGCGTTGCTTGTGGTGACTTTGTCGTCGGCGACCACGACCAGACCAGGAATCGTTGTGGTCGACCTGGCTGGGTGCACGGCCGGACAGGGAAACGTTACCGACGCGGCAACCACACCCCACAACCGGCCAAACAGAATCTGGCGGCCCCGATTTAGGGTCCTTCCCGCGCAGCTTCGGCACACTTGCTTTTTCGCATGGCTTCTCTGGTGTCCTCTGGACTGCTGGCAGGCTCGCCAAAATGACCACCGTCTGTGACGACATGCATCTAAAACCAGGCTCGGTACTAACAGTGAGGGCCCGAACAGGGAGGCCGACCCCTGGGCGCCCCAGGTGAAGCCTCTTGAGCAGCACACGGCCGAACCGCCTAAGGATGCAAGGGCACCCCACCGAAAACAACCCATCATGACAGCAATTGATTCTCATCATGCGTTCGGCAATGGCTTCCGCCAAATCTGCACATCGATCGCCCTCACTGCGCTGCTAATATTGAGGTCCAGAACGCCCTGCCTCAACACCCGACGCGGAAACTGACAGCAGGAGGATCCAGCGCGTCGTCGGCCGCCCTACTCCTCAATCTCAGCGAATAGCCGAGCTCACAACGATAAGCTCGCTTATTCGCGCCATACATCTGCAGCAATATCACAAATATAATCGAACGACAGACTGCACGCAAGACGACTCGACTCCGATGGGAGACACACCAGTGGCGTCCCGGTCTCAACAAGCTCAGACGTTGGTCCGAAAGTGCTGCTGGCGATGCGGTGGATGTGGAAAAGACGAAAGATATGAGCGGTGCTAGTACCCTTCAGCTTTGAAAAACCCACGTGAGAAGGTGCACTACAACGACAAATCGTTGCCAAATCATAGAATGACGGCACCTTTGTGTCAACTGGCTGGACAGACGTGGGCCCCTAAACTCCTCCCCAAGATCAGCAGGCAGACGTCAGTGTCCACTTCAAAGCGGGCCGTGCATAGGCCGCTGAAGAAACTTGAGCGGATGGCGTGGAGCGGGGGCAGGGGAGTAACGAGTTGTGGAGCCCACGGAACGGCATATCGTACGCCAAAAGGGGGTTGGAGGGCAAGCTCGGGCAAGGGTTTAAGGCTTGGGCTCGGGATCGGGCTAAGGCGAGGGTTCGGGCCACGGCTAGGGCTAAGGCCTGGGCTAGGACAATGGCTAGGGCTGGGGCTGAGGCACGGGCCGGGGCTCACGCTAGGAGAGGGAATGCGCCTGTCCCAGACGGAAGGGATAAAAGAGGGAACGGCGGGGCAAGAAGCCAGAGACCGCGACCAGTGGGAAGGGTCGGGCAGGTGGCCCGACTATCATAAGCTCACCAAGAACAACGGCGGAGGCATGCCACAAGGGCCAGCGACGTCTTTGTCGTCTTGATGGGCGGCAACTTTGACAGCTCGTGCTGCGGGCAGTAGAACGTCATCTCGTAAGTACTCTTGGAATCGCACCTGATCGACGATGAAAGCCCCGACGACAACGCCGATGACGGCGATGATGACGACGCTGCGGCGGCGGCGGCGACGAGGAGGGCGAAGACGACAATGACGGTGACAAAGACGAAGGGGGGAAGACAGGCGAGGGGGAGGAGGAGGACGGGGAATCTCACTTGCATGCGGGCCCGCGCCAAGCCGCACCTCCCGCAGAGACAGGCCAGAACTAGAGGGCGAGGGAGGGAGACCCCGACGGGCACGAGAAGGCTGAAGGGACTGACGAGAAGAATGATGACGACGACGATGATAAGGAAGAAGCAGCGACATGAACTGAGTTTCGGGAGGCCCGCGCAACACTCTTGGATCGGTGCTGGACCACCCTTCCTGTCGCGCGAAGCGCTCCAGGGGCGGCGCCAGAGGTGCCGCCCGGGGGGGGGGGGTCCCAGCGCCGATCCAAGAAATCCGCACGGGCCTCCGAAATGTCTTGCTCACGCAGCCTTTTCTTCTCCGCAAGGATGAAAGGGGCCCAGGGATACACACACACACATAAATACACACGACTCCCAGGACACCCCATGTTTCTCAATGGAGTTCCGCCTTCCCCCCCCACTTTGCATATCTTCCTGGGAGTCGCCGATGAACTGCGTCAGTGTGTTTCTGTCTCCCTCCTGAGAGGAGGGGCTCCACCTCCTCCTCCCCCCCTGCTCCACCTCCTCGGGGATCTTCTGACCCGGGTCGATCCAAACCCGGGTCAGTCAGCCCTTGCAGAATGCTGCAAGATCCTGCAAGATCCTGCACCCAAACCAGGGTCAGCGCGAAGGATCCTGCAAGATCCAGCAGGAGCCTGCACCCAAAACCCGATCAGTGCGACCCTGGCCCTGCAGCATCCTGCAAGCTCGGGCGCTCTGGCTCTGGCTGGCCCCCGTTTGCATTGACCCCCGTCTCAAGGCTCCCGACCTCCTCCACGCGGCCTCTTTCCAGCTGTCGATCCCCTGAAGGAAGAGCTGGCGGACTTCCGGAATCGTCTTTCTGTGGTCGAAGGTCGTCCTTCCAGCGCAACCTCGAAACAGCAGATGTCGCTCATGGACTCCTTGGACATCGCCAACTTTCAGGTCGCAGTCATCGGTTTCCAAACGGAGTCGTTGTGCCCCCCTGCCAATGTCGCGCCGCATCTCCTCCTTTCACCACCTCGCCCCTCCCCCCCCTCCCCTCCCCTCCTCCCCCCCGCCTTCCCTTCCTCGGACCTGGCGCCTCCTCCGCTCCCCCCTCCCCTCCCCGCACTTCCCCTGTCGCTCTTCGTCGTACTCCCCCGTCTTCCTCTTCCCCCCCCGCCCCGCTCCGCTCCCCCCCTTCCCCCTCCTCCCCACCAAGGGGCTGCCCAGGGGGGCTTGCGTGGACCTGCCAAGGCTGGGCGCGGGACCACCTCGCCTGCGACACACGAATTGCACAGGCAAGCAGCCAAAGAGGGAGGGCACCCACAAAACGGGCCAGCACAAGACGAACAAGAAGAACGCACAAGTGTGTGGCACAATTGTCTGCTCGCTCCGGGCGCGGGAAACGTCCGGGCGGGTGGGAGACGTCGAACTGGAATCGGCGATGCAGCACCGACAGATCCGCGATAGGCCCACGATAACGAAATCGCACATGCCTGGGCGGGGTGGGCTTTGTATCGGGCCCCTATCCGTAATGAGTGGGCGATTGGGGGGTCGATGCGTCCCCCACTGAGCCGATCCCGCCCTACAAAGTTGTCCCCGACGGCCGCGTCTCCATCCTAGAGGCCCGACCAAGAAACAGGTTGCCCCGCCGCTTGCCCCTCCCCCTTCCCCAGGGTCCAGCATCGCTTGCGCGCGGAACACGGGCGAGAGATGAGATGGAAGCGGGGGGTGAGGCGGAGGAGGAGAAGGAGGAGGACGAGGAGGAGGAGGAGGAGGAGGAGGAGGGGGAGGAATAGAAAGGGAGACGGGAGGGGGAGGAGGGGGGGAGCGGCGAGGAAGGATGAGGATGATGATGAGGAGGAGGACGAGGAGGAGGAGGAGGAGGAGGAGGAGGAGGATGAGGAGGAGGAGGAGGACAGAAGGAGGCGGGCGGATGTGGGAGGAGGATTTTTTTTTTTACATCCACAACTGCCAAGACATACTCTCTGGGGGGACGGCGCCTCCCCCCAGAGGTGGGGGCAGGGCTGGGTGGCGCCTACTGCCACTTTCGCCACCAGCCCTGCCCCGCCGCTGACGTCACGGCAACTGCGGGGGGACTCACGCCTAGACGGCTGCCAGTCCCGCAGCGCCGTGGAAACAGCGGCGGCCCCTCGCCCCACTCTCGTTGGAGGGAGCCGAGGGAAAATCGCAGCCTGTTGCACTGGCACCGCGCTATTGGCGGTGCGACGAGCAACCATATTGGGCCGAGCCTCGGCACCAACAGCAGGCTGGACGGAACCTCGACCCCTGGTCATGCAGGAGACGAATGGACAAAACCAAAAAACAGTTCGACCCTACGCGGGACGGCGCTCTGAGACATAGATTTCGAACAATCCGAATCAAAAGCTGGGGACGGGCGTAAAGGAGGAGGGAGGCGCCAGGGCGGGAATCGCCCCTGCAGGCAGCTCCTCAGGTCGGCCTACCCCCAGGTTCTTCCTTGGGTGGCGGCCACGCATGACTTTGTTAAAATTAGTGCGGCCATGGCCGCGCAGCACATTGGGGCACTCCTTGGACAAAGCAGTCTTGGCAAACACAGCCTGGTGCATAAATCCCCCGCATTTGGGGCAGAAAAAGAAATCGGAACCATCCGTGCACGGCAGGACCACAACGCTGTGAAAAAGAGAATCAGCGATGTCAAGATCAGCACTGGCTCCGCCGATGCACGATCCGCCAGGTGGCATGGCGCAAGAACGGGAACCTACCCTGCACACACTGCATCTCCACACAGAGTGCTGCCACTGCCACTGATGCGGGACTGAGGGCTCCACGGGACCACAGGTGGTGCGACAAGGGGTGACCAGCGGAGCGTCCTCGAGATTCAAGCGTGGCCACATCGGCAGCAACTTGGCAGCGAGACGGCAGACGACTTTACTGATTTTGACGGCACGGTACACCCGCTCTTCTTCCTCGGGTGACGGCTGGGGGTGAGAGCGGGCGCCGCGCTGCGCAGCTTTGTCGGCAAAATCATTACCTACTCTACGGATTCTCTCAACATCAGATATGCCGACCTCGTCCACATCCTGGTGGGCCTTCACTTCCACCACGGACTGGGCGAAAGGGGCATTATTGATATACAGAAACTGGCCAACATATCGCCTCCTAAACGACAAACGCTCGCTAGGGGGCAAGCGGAAATGATTAACTACCGCAAGGCAGTCGGAAAAACTTCGGAATTAGCAGCAATATGGAGAGCAGCCATGGCAAGGGCGCAATACTCCCCAGCTGGTGCTGTCTGGCTGATCGGGTGGTGTACAGGACCATGCAAGGCGCACAAGAAGGAGCCCTGGGGGGAGACCATGCAAACCCCCCAGCCCGCCCTTGAAAGTTCCGAGATGGGATGCCAGAAACAACTCCCGTCAACATAGATGCTGCCCTGCAAGTCCCCATTCGCGAGCGCCTCCGAGAAGTCCTCTTCCTCAGCAGCTGGCAGAATGGCCCCTCCCCCCGAGCTAAGGGGCTTAGGCCAGAACGATTCGGGATGCTCGAAGATCACCCGATCGAACAGGATGCGATCCCCATCCGACAACGGACCCAGGGCAACTTCTAGGATCTCTGGAGGGATAAGCTCGCTGCGAGTCTCGGACACTGCGGGGCACACGTAAAGCCTGTGGTGCACAGAGTCTGGATGAGCACGACACAGAGGGCAGAGCAACTGCACGTCACTGAGCTGGTAGCCCACCTCTGCGGCTCTGTCGGCAGTCCAGGCCCCACCGCAGCACAGGTTCCTGATCGAACCCTTCTCCAGTGCAGTGAATTTCTTCGATCGCATCTGGCTCTTGCAAATGTCGAAACAAGCCCGATCCCACCCAACATTCAAGCTACTACCCACATGCATTTCAAGCCCCCTCACCACTGCCCGCCTGAGGATGTCCTTCAAGAGGGTTGGGCTGACAAAGGTGAGAGAGACAAAGGTGCCGTCATGCATGGCGAGAGTGGCGTAGTTGGGCATGGACCAACCGATGCGCTTGACAGACAAGAATAGGGCAGAGATCGGGCTAGCGACAGATCGCCACGTCTTGGGCTGCAGCTTACCCTCGAAGACTGACGACCAGCACCTCCCGAGCTCCTTATGAGACATACCCCCCAAGTATTGATGATACTGGGCCGCCCATACCTCCTTCCCCCACCGAACGATAGGTGCGACCATCCCGTAGTAAGTGGGGTCGTCCTCACAAACCAGAGCTGAAGAGAGGCTGCGGCCGCCACAAGACGGCCTGAGACACTTGCCTGCTTGGCGGCGGATGTGAGCAAGCTCGGCGTCGCTGACCCCGTGGATCTCGCAGCCGAAATTGATCCCCGCCAAAGCCCCACTGGTAAAAATCTTCTTAGCGGAACGGCCCAGGACCTGACGTTGTTTGCTGATCCTGCTGACACGCTTGTCGAAGGTGGAGCGGCGCTGCTTCGCTTTCCTACAACGGCCCTTGACCCTCCTAGGCAGCCCAGCGGTATCGTCAGTCCCCAGGTTGACAGCCGAAGAGGTCCCCCCTGGGCCAGCCCAGACACCCAAGAAGGCCAGCAGATTTTCCCCAAGACGCCGCTGACTGCATACGAGGCTCGCCTTGTCAGGAGCGACCTGGCACTTGATATCGGCCTCCACAGCCTTGAACAAGCCCACCGCCCCGACGGTGATGGCCGAATAAACTTCATGAAAGCTACCCTGAGCAGACAGACCCAGGTCATCTATGTAAAGATCCAGGCTGGACGAAGGATGCAGCTTGACATTAACAAAGGCTTTCATGTAATAGACCCTGACGAAACTAGTAGCAATGCTGCATCCCGCAATGACGCCACGAATCGCCAGGAAAGGCCCCTGGATGAACCCACTGATGTTAATGTACCTGGGGGCCCGATAGGCCGTAATACAAAGTCTGGAAACCACCTGCGGGAAATCCGACTCATCACATCTAGACACGAGGTCCTCAAGGTCCATGGTTTCATAGAACTTATACATGTCCCAGAGGAGAGACGCCGAGCACCTGCCTTGCTGGACAGCCGCTTCACTCTTGGCAGTCTGCCGCCAGACCACATCCGAGGCCGACTTGAAACCATAGGCAGCAAACATCGCATGCTGGTTAGCCTCCTCCCACATCAACGCCTCCCTCCTCCTGCACTTCCCCCAGAGTCTGTAGGGCGAGGTGAAGATGCCAATGGGGCGGAGGCCGCCCGACGGCTTGGCCAGCATAGCCAGCATGACTAGACGTAACTGCTCAGGCAAGACGGCCATCGTCTCCATGATGGCGAAAAGCAACGAGACACCTTGCAGAGCCTTGTCGCACAGCAGCGCGTAATGCCGAAGGTGAAAGCCGTCAACAGACACAGCTGACCGCTTGGCGTACCCCCTGCTCTTCTCTCTCAAGCACTCAGGTGGCACCAGAGGAAGGTGTTCCAAGGGACGATAAGGCTTGGGGTCCAAAAAATCGAACAATTCGGTTTCGGCCAGCCATAGCTTCTGGAAGCGTTCCCCTTCAGCGCGCAGAAGGGAACGAGGATCAGAAACCACCTGGCCCGCAGCACTGAGGGTCGTGGAGGGAACCCAAGCCTCTACAGGACGCGTCCAGGTATGGGCATTGCGGCCACCACCCTGGTCGATGTCCCGTAGAAGCCACTCCTTCCACGACCGCTCTCCTGCAGCTCGAGCCGCCTTGGCGGTCGAGTCCAGCAAGTCGGCTAACTCGATGGACACGCTACCTATGGCCTCCAAGGTGACCTCGTCCTGCCCAATGAAAACCAAGACTCTACGATGGGCCTCGAAGATAGCGCCAGACCCCATATGCTTCTGAATGAACGGCGAGGGGGACTCCAGAACCTTCTTGGCACTCTGGATAGGGATCCCGCCCGAACATTCACCATGCAAGGTCCTCCAAGAAGTAGCCCAATCCCTGAAACTCTGCGAGAGCCATCTACGCACGAAAAGTTCAGGATGCCGAGCGCGACGCTGGTCACGACCCAAGACAGGAACCCACCAAACCTTGGGGATCTCGCCTCGACACCCGGTTATGGGGAGCTTAACCTGGAGTTGGTCGGCAAGCTCAGCTTCAGCAAGGTTGGCCCATCGCTTATACAAGTCGGTGAGCCCATAGTGAGCGTCCAGAGACCCCCGACGGGCACAGCCGAGCACTCCATTAGCAAAAACCAGTGTGGCATCCCCGTCCTGAGGAGCAGGTCCAGGCCCGACAGGAACTTCAACAGGCAAAGGAGGAGGCTTCCTAAATTGTAAGACTCGAAGATCGGCTAACCTGGCATGGAAATCGACCCCCGCAGGCGAGTGAGGGGATGTCGGAGCATACCTGTCGACCCACGAATCCCTGACACCTTTAGATAAGCCCCCAAAGACCACGAAAAAATCGTAGACCTTCCCACCAGCTGAGCTAATACAAGTGGACAAACCGGCCGTGATCACCTGGCCCTCTAATATTTGAACGAAGTTGGAGTCGTCTAGCAACGAAGGCTCCATATTGAAATCGCCTCCGATCACAAAACTGTTGAGACTGCTGCTGGCAATCGAACCGATCTTCGACAGCAGGGCCAAATTCCTGTCGGACAAACCCTCGCAGCACGACAGGTAGCAGGAGATGCACAGGATGGGTGGAAATGTCCCCAACATGAACAACCCCAGCAACGGCACGATAGTCTTCCACCACATAACCCCCTGGGGGCCAATGGAGGCCCAAACCTGAGCGAGCTAGAATAGCCACACCTCCTGAAGTGCCTGAGTCTGACGAAGCCTTAGCACTCCCGAAGATCGATTTCCAACCGTGATTAAGGGCCCAGCGCTGAGCATCTGGGATCTGGTGCGCGAGCAAGTGGTGCTCCTGGAGCAACACCACGTGCGCCGCCGTCTGCAAGAGCCAATTCTTAGCAGAACTCCAGGCCGTGCAATTGCAAGTAACTATCTTCAGGTTTATGGCATCCCCCCCAGGGGCTGGGGGGGCCCTAAAAACTTCAAAACTTTCAGGCCGAGAAACCGAACCTGAGGGAGGAGGCGCCTGCGGGCCGACAGGGGAAAACGCGAGGTTGAGCTGACCACCAGTTCGCTTTTTGCAAAAGTCCCCCTGTTTGCAGACGCCTCGGGTACTGTTGGCGGAACACAACAGCGCAGCTATATATTTATCAAGAGAACGAATGGACTGAGCAAGGCGATCCTCAAGCTCAGCGCGATTAAAGACAGCACAGAAAGGAGGTTGGGAAGAGATGCAGTGATGGGCCCCCCGAGGGGGCAACTGGCACTTAGCGGGGGCCAGGGCAGCTTCAGCACGTGCACGAACGTCAGGAGGTGCATCCCCAGCTTCGCCAGGCTGCTTGGCCGCCTCGCCATCGGGCGGGCCCGCCGCAGTGCTGGCAGCAGCGCGGCCGACGGGGCCTGACCCAGCGCCGTTGTCCGCAGCTGCCTGGCCTGGCCCAGCGCCTCCACCAGAGACGGCCGCGCCGTCCTCACCCTTCCTCTTCTTGCCAAGACGCTGAACATGCTTTGCTTGCTCATCACGAGCTGACTGGGCCTTCTCCAGCGCCCCCTTGAAGAGGGAGTTGCACGCCTCGCGGAACTGAGCTGCACGTCGAGCTGCCATCTGCTCCTTGTCATCGTCGGAGACCTCGTACTCGCCCTCGTCGAAGAGGAAGATCGAGTCCAACGAGACCATGTCCAGCACGTTGCAGGAGCCCTGCATGAGCTCGGACACATCCACCGTGGTGCGCCCGAGCGGCTCAGCGGGGGTGGGATCGACCACGTTCCCAGCCAGCTCGCGGACCAGGTCCTTGTAGTTGTCGTCGGCAGCCTGCAAGGACTGCTGAGCCGCCGCCGTTGAAGCCTTCTGCTCCTCCACCTGCTTCTCCAGCTTGGTGAGCTTGTCAAGCTCGGTGGACAGCTTGCGCTCCCAGTACTGCACACTGCTGTGGGCCTTGGCTGCGCGCTGCTGGACGGGGGCGGGAGTGGTGGTGCGGAGCAGCTTGTCGAGCGCCGTCTTGTGACGAGTGGCCGCCTCGCCGTCGCCAGACTTCTCGCACAGGCCGATGAGCGTCCGCAGCTCGGTCTCGGACAGCTTGGCCGAGGAAGAGCCAGCTGGATGCCCGCCAGCACCACCAGGGCCCCCAAGAGCAGGAACAGGCGCAGGCTTGAGGGCAGGCCAGTGGGTTCCCGACCTCGGCCAGCCCCCGACGAGATGGGGGGGTCCTGCACGCATCTCGCCGCAGTGCTTGCAAGCGATCCAGCCCTCGAGGTTCTTCTTGCATCCGCATGCCTCGCAACGCCAGCGGCGGCCCGACCACGACACAGTGTCCTGACGGGGGGGTGACCAGCTCCAATGGCCATCGCCGTCGGCCTGGGTGCCCCACTGGCCCGACGGAGGTCCAGCCCTGGCCGCCGACCCTGCACGCCAGGGCGCCTGGGCCGCCCACGCCCCGCCACCATTGCTGCGAAGCTGCCAAGCATTCTTGGCCATGCGAGAGAGATTCCGAAGCCAAAAAACTGGCTCGCACACACAATGCTGTCCTGAAGTTGTGTGTGCAATGCCCAAAAGCTCGGGCACAGGACAGCTTGAGCCAAAATGGCTTGAGCCAAAATGGCTACGGATGATGTGGGAGGAGGAGGAGGAGGCGGAGGAGGAGGAGGAGGAGGAGGAGGAGGAGGAGGAGGAGGAGAGAGGAGGAGGAGGGAGAGGAGAAGGAGGAGGAGAGGAGGAGGAGGACGGAGGAGGAGGAGGAGGGGAGGAGGAGAGGAGGCCAAGGGGGAGGAAGGGAGGGAGATGAGTATGGGAGGAGGAGGATGAGGAGGAGGAGGAAGGAGGAGGAGGAGGAGAAGGGGAGGGCAAGTGGGGAGCACGTAGAAGGAGGAAGGAAGAGGAGGAGGAGGAGGAGGAGGAGGAGGAGGAGGAGGAATAGGAAGGAAGAAGGGAAGGGGAGGCGGAGGATTGTGATGATGATGACGATGATGATGATGATGATGAGGAGGAGGAGGAGGAGAAGAAGGAGGAGGAGGAAAAGGAGGATGAGGAGGACGAGGAGGAGGACAGTGGGAGGAGGGCGGACTGGGGAGGAGGAGGAGGCGGAGACGGAGGAGGAGAACGAGGAGGAGGAGAAGAAAGAGGAGGAGGAGGAGGAGGCGGAGGAGGAGGAGGAGGAGGAGGACAAAGGAGGATGAGGAGTAAGAGGCCAAGGGGAGGAGAAAGGAGAGGGAGGGAGGGGTGGGGTGGGAGGAGGAGGGAGGACGAGGAGGGACGATGAGTATGGGAATGGAGGAGGAGGAGGAGGAGGAGGAGGGAGGAGGAGGAGGAGGAGGAGGAGAGAGAAGGAGGGAGATAGGGGAGGACGGAGAAGGGGGAAGGAGGACGAGGAGGTGGAGGAGCTGTAGGAGGAGAAGGAGGAGGAGGAGGGATGGAGGAAGGAGGACGAGGAGCTGCGCCCCTGGCCGTTCCCTCGCAGCTGTCCGGGCCTCAACAAACCCATGCCGTCGTCGTAGGCGTAGCCGTACACGCCGGGGCACGCCTCGTTTAGCCGCGGTCGCGGCCAGCCCACGATCCTCGATCCTCGAACCTCGAATCTCGAGGCCCGATCCTCGAACCTCGAGCCTCGATCTTCGAAACCTCCTCCTCCTCCTCGATCCTCGAACCTCCTGGGGAGGAGGGCCCTCGTCCTCTCCCGCGAGAGGAGAGGGAGGGTGGACGAGCCCGGCGGCGGGGGGGCGGAGGGGCAGGATCGGTCAGCAACAACTCGGGCAATCGTATCGGGTCAGAGCGTACGCCAGATCAGCCCGCATCTGCTCGGAGCCGGGGCTGAATCGGATCGGCCGCGCCCCTGATGCGCAACAACGCCATGAGACGTCGGGCCGCATCGGACGGTTAGAATTTGGGGCTCCGTAGACGGGTATTGTTTGGTGAACCAGGGCATTGACACGCCCGAGAAACTTGAAGCCGTGGGGCGAATTATGTGCCGTTTCTTTTAATGGCTCGAATCAGACCTTTCAACATCCTGGGTTACGGCTTCTGAGAAAGAGCAAATGCAGACACCTAAGTTTTCGGAACTCCGCGCGGATTTCTTAGATCGGCGTTGGACCCCCTCGTAGTCTTAGCGCGCGAAACGCGCAAGGGGCGGCGCTGGATGCTCCTCCATATGGGTCCAACGCCGATCCAAAACATCCTCGCGAATCTCATAACATTTATGCTTATGACATCTGGCTCCTCGATAAAGACATTCGGAATCGACTCGGATCGAGCCGGCCGGAATCGGTATCGAATGGAACGTCAATCGGATCGAGATGGGCCCCGGGTGGCCATGGCCGCGGCCACAGCCCACGTGGCAGGGAAGCAGAGAAATGCACTGGCTCTGGTTGGTGGTCGCGGGTGCTGAACAACCTCGGAGAAGGGGCTGCTGGCCACATGTTGCGTAGCCAGAGCGGCGACCGTCGCACACTATCGACGCGGGCATCGCACCATAGCGCGATTGCAAATCTGAGCGAGATGGGTGTTTCTTGATTTCGCGCTGCACGGGAACTCATCAAGAGATGTAGCTGTTGGCGCAGCTGTGCTAAATATGATGTGCCCTGTCGTCTCAGACTCTTTCCACATCTCCCATGCTCATCACTGTTCCCGCCGCCGTCCGCCATCCTCCCTCCTACTCCCTCATTCCTACGCCCTCATCCGCCCGCCATGCACACATATACATACACTCGATGTTCGCCTATCCTCCCTCCGCCCTCCTCCCCATTCTGCTCGTTCCACCATCCCCCTTCTACTCATCGCCTCTCCCTTCTCCGCCCTCCTCCTCCGCCCTCCGCCCTCCTGCCTCCGCCCCTTTCTCTCCTCCTCCCTCCGCCCTCCTCGCCCTTCTGCACTTTACCTCCTGCATGATCATCATCACCCCGTCCTCAATCAATCCTCCGTCCTCCTCGTCAAGTCCATCCACTCGTTGTCGTCGTCCCCGTCCTCCTGTGCCTGAGCCTCACCTTCCGCATGTTCGCCCTACATGCCCCTCCGCGACAACGTATGCGATCAAACTGATACGACCGCGGAAAGCAAAACATAACAGCATCTCCGACGGTCAAATCCATCGCCTGCCCTTCTTCTTGCAAAAGTGAGCCACATTGTGACAAGACCACCTGATTCCGCAAACCCTGTCCGAATGCCCTCCAGTGAAGATATTCCTCCCAAAGGTGGGGTGGGGGAAATCTCCCCTTAGAAAATCAGACGAGAGTGCACGCGGAACGTCTGACATTGCTTTTGGACGCAACCAACAAAAACAGTGATCGCATACACCAAACCTGTAACAAACCCAAGAAGTTCATAGCCCCCGCAAACCTTGCATCTGTTGGCGGGTCGAGTTGCACGTCCGCCAGAGCCCGCTGGCGGAGCCGCCCCCGTTCTGCCATCGTCGGCCTACCTCCGCCAATCTTTGACGGACCAACAAATTACCCCTAGGAGAGGAGCACGCAGGCCAGGCCCTTAGTGGGCCCTGGCAACGACAAGGCCGTTTTTTTACCGGTTCCGTTCTAGCGTTTTTTCACCAGTTCCGACGCCGTTTTGTTACCGGTTCCGTCGCCGTTTTTTGACCGGTTCCGGCTCCGAGTCCAATCCTGGAGCCGTTTTTGTTGCCGGTTCCGTCGCCGTTTTTTGACCTGTTCCGGCTCCGGGTCCAATCCTGGAGCCGTTTTTTTGCCGGTTCCGGTCGCCGTTTTTTGCCGCTTCCATTTTCAACGGCCCTGCCGTTTCTGGGGCCCACAAAGGCCAGGCCAATTCCTTCATGGAACGCACCATTTGGGATGGGATGTCTGCCCGTCCCACATGTGGCCCAAAAGAGGCCTCGTGACGCACGACAGTGCCCTATAGGCCCCGTAACTGGACGGGGATTTGTGAAGGGGAACTGGGACACACAAATAACCACACACAAATAAAAACATCCCCCATATTTTCCCTTATTTTCTGGGTTTCTGCATACCCCCCCACTTCCCACATTTTCGCATATTTTCTGGGAATCGCCGAATCATTGTGTCTGTACGTTTTTGTTCCCTCCTGAATTTGTTGGTAAACCAAACAGCGCTGGCACGCCCGAGACAGCTGCCACCGTGGGCCGGACCGTGTCCGGCCTCCTCCTTCGCCAACTCGACATCGCAGAATCCTGGATCGCAGTGCTCTTTGAGCAGGGACCGACCGTCCCGGCATTCCTGTAGGCCTGCTGCGACATTCTCTTAGAACCCAAATAGCTTCGGAGAGCAAACGCAAGGTTCTTAGACAATTAACCCGATGCGTTCACATAAGACAGTCTCGGCAAGAGATGTTCTAAGCACAGGCTGTGCAAACCACAAAAGGTTCGTAGAACACTCTTTCATGGGCCCATAGGCACGGCAGGACGCTCCGCCACCGCTTGCATTCTGGAGCCACGGGCCCCGACGCTTATGCCTCCTGGCCGCGCTGGCTGGTCATGGCTGCGACCACCGTCGGGGGGGCTGCCCCCGGAAGCTGGCCGATCGACGAAGCAACTCGGTGTGCAGCCGCCCCAGCTTCCCAACGTGTGGGAGGCTGGAGCGTCTCCGCCTTTGGGGAAACCTAAACGTACCCATACCTCGCCATCGCTCGGACGTCCATTCCCAGTGCATTTTTCGAGTTCGTGCGTGCATTTTTCGCTGAATGGTCAAAGATGCTCCTCGATGGTCCTCGCCGAATGGAAAAGGCAAACGTCCGAGCGAAGCCAAGATACCGCTACCCCCCAGACCTCCCCAGGAGTGCGTTCTAACCAGAATCGCGGGGCAAATCCAGCGGTGGCGACGAGGTGGCGACGAGGGCTTCCCAGGAGGCCCACAAAGCGAAAGACGAGGGAAGGGCAGCGGTATGCGTACGGCAGGTTCGTGTCGTGCCGACCCCAGCGTTGGTTTTTGACACCGCAGGGATCGTTCAACCTTGAACGATCGGCCGCTGCCGCAACGTCCGATCGTTCAACATCGATCGATTCTGGGCCGCCGCCGGCGTTCAACCTTGAACGCCCGCGCTGGGGTCGCCGCTGGTCGACACGACGCAAACCTACCGTACCCTGTCCTCCTCTGAGTCTTCCGTCGCAGAGCTGCTCGGCTCCTCGGCCAGCAAGGCGGCGTGGCGTACGCATCGAGGCCCTCCGCCCGCACGCCTCGTGCACGGCCCGCAGGAACTGGGTCTTCTCGATCGGGCCCTCCCGGCACCTTGGGGCGCCAACCCGCGCCGCCCGATCCAGGGTCGGAGCCCCACTCGCACACACACACACACACACACGCACACGCACCGACAGACAACACGGACACAGACACAGACACAGACAGACTGACAGACAGATACGACAACACACAGCCCCCCCCACACACACACACGCACGCACGCACGCACGCACGCACGCACGCACACATAGAAACACACACAGACCGACAGACCGACAGACCGACAGACCGACAGACCGACAGACCGACAGACCGACAGACCGACAGACCGACAGACCGACAGACAGACAGACAGACAGACAGACAGACAGACAGACGCACGCGACACGCGACACGCACAAACACACCACGCACACACGCCCACACAAACGCACGCACGCACGCACACCGCGAATACACACACACACACGCACGCGCATGCGCGGGCTAGCGCGGCCGCAAACATGCACCAGCCAACGCCAAGTTCTCATCGCGATCGCCGCCGCATGGGTTTTGCATACCAAAGTTGCGGGCTGGTGGGTGGGATGGTTGCGCGAGCAATGGAGTTGACAACTCACTGCGAACATACATGTATCTCACTACATTGATTCTCCTTTCCAAAAACAGAATACACTCTACCCCCCCAGGCGTTATCCGTTCCCCTTTTCGGATCTGTAAATCATATACGACTCTGATCACATGTCAATCCTAAGTATGACTTTGCAATGTCCCAGGGGAACCGGGGAACCGGTATCGGTCCCCCTGAGGGTCCCTTGTGAAAAAGGATACGCGGGGACATCTTTTGTTCTAACATAGCACATTTTCACTTTTCCCTTGCAACAAATGTGATGAAATTCGCACGCGCGCGTCGTCGCGCGCGCATGCCGAAATCCTTCAAAAACCTTTGGTGTCGGATGGATTTCGCAATCGAGCTTCAAAAAAAACATACAAAAGCACAGGGTTTCGCAACACTGGTTTGCAAAAAAGCTTACGCGCGAGCTCTTGCGAAATCTGCGGAGAACCATCGGTTTTTTTCGAGAAATACAAAATATCTACCCAACGGGCTTCGCGCGCGCGCATGTCGAAATATGTCGAACGCCCTTGCGCGTGTGCCGTCGCGAGAATCCTCTGCAAAACAATGGAACGCAGTGCAGACGCGCGCGTCGTCGCGCGCGATGCCGAAATCCCTCAAAACCCACCGGTGTCGGAAAGATTTCAAAAACGTGTGTCCATAAAACCCAAGGTTTCGCAACACGGATTTTCAACAAAAGCGTGCGCGCGCGCTCTTGCGTCGTCGTCGTCGCCGTCCTCCCTCCTCCCGCGTCGTCGTCGTCGTCGTCGTCGCCGTCCTCTGTCTTTCCTCGTGATAGTCGTCGTCGTCGTCCTCTTTGGCGTCGTGGTCGTTTCCGTCGTCGTTGTCGCCGTGGTCGTCCTTCCTCCTCCTCCCTAGACGTCGTCGTCGTCGTCCGTCGTCGGCGTCTCGTCCTCGTCCCTCCTATTCCGTCGCCGTCGTCGTCGTCGTCGTTGTCGTCGTCGTCGTCTTCCCTCCTCCCTCGTCGTTGTCGTCGTCGGCGTCGCCGTCCTTCCTCCTTCGTCGTCGTTCGCGTCGTCGCCGTCCTCCCTCCTCCCTCGTCGTTGTCGTCGTTGTCGTCGTTGTCGCCGTCGTCGTCCTTCCTCCTCCCTCGTCGTTGTCGTCGTTGTCGTCGTTGTCGCCGTTGTCGTCCTCCCTCCTCCCTCGTCGTCGTCTTCGTTGGCGACGTCGTCGTCGTCTTCGTCGTCGTCGTCGGCGTCGTCGTCGTCGTCGACGTCGCCGTCGTCGTCGTCGCCGCCGTCGTCGTCGTCGTCGTCGTCGGCATCGTTGACGTCGTCGTCGTCGTCGTCGTCGGCGTCGTCATCGTCGTCGGCGTCATCATCGTCGTCGTCGTTGTCATCGTCGTCGTCGTCGGCGTCGGTGTCGTCGTCGTCGGTGTCGTCGTCGTGGTGGTCGTCGTCGTCGTCGTCGTTATCGTCGTCGTCGAAATTGTTGGAGACGTCGTCGGTGTCGTCGTAGTCGTTGTCGGCGGCGTCGTCGTCGTTGTCGCTGTCGTCGTCGGCGTCGCTGTCGTTGCCAAGTGCCAGTTGGTACCCACCGTCGCGGTCTTAAGAGAGTTTGCAAACCAAGTTGCGGGTGGGTGGATGGGATGCTTGCGCGAGCAGTGGAGGTGGTCAAGCGCGGTGCAGGGTAGTCAATTCTCCTTTCTAAATGGAAAATAGACTCTACCCCCCCCCCGGAATGATGTTCACAAAATGCTACCAAACGGGCTTCCCGCGCGCATGTCGAAATCTGTCGAACGCCCTTGCGCGTGTGCCGTCGCGAGAATCCTCTGTTAAAAAATGGACGAAGTGCAGACGCGCGCGTCGTCGCGCGCGTATGATGCCAAAAACCTTCAAAACCCATCGGTTTCGGAAGGATTTCAAAATCGTGTGTCCAAAAAGCGTGCGCGCGCGCTCTTGCGTCGTCGTCGTCGTAGTCGTCGTCGCTGTCCTCCCTCCTCCCGCGTCGTCGTCGTCGTCGTCGTCGCCTACGTCGTCCTCTGTCTTTTCTCGTGTTCGTCGTCGTCGTCCTCTTTGGCGCCGTGGTCGTATCCGTCATCGTTGTCGCCGTGGTCGTCCGTCCTCCTCCTCCCACGTCGTCGTCGTCGTCCGTCGTCGGCGTCTCGTCGTCGGTTCTATTTCGTCACCGTCGTCGTCGTCGTTGTCGTCGTCGTCTTCCCTCCTCCCTCGTCGTTGTCGTCGTCGGCGTCGCCGTCCTTCCTCCTTCGTCGTCGTTCGCGTCGTCGCCGTCCTCCCTCCTCCCTCGTCGTTGTCGTCGTTGTCGTCGTTGTCGCCGTCGTCGTCCTTCCTCCTCCCTCGTCGTCGCCTTCGTTGGCGTCGTCGTCGTCGTCGTTTTCGTCGTCGTCGGCGTCGGCGCCGTTGTCGTCGTCGAAGTCGTCGGAGACGTCGTCGGTGTCGTCGTCGTCGTTGTCGTCGGTGTCGTCGTAGTCGGTCTTAAGAGGTTTGGCAAACCAAGTTGCGGGTGGGAGGGTGGGATGTTTGCGCGAGCAGTGGAGAGGACAGCTTCAAGTTGAGCAAGTGATTGATTGCACTACATAGGCTGCACCACCTAGAAGGCACTACATGGATGGCCCCAGGTCAATTGCACATCAGAGATTGCTCAGCAAAGACTACACCACACATTTTGCACCATTTAAACTGCTCCGCAAAGAGTGCACTTTTTAGATTGCACCGCGTAGTTGAAAGCACATCGATTAGACCACAAGGAAAGCACCACTCGGATTGCCCCCATTGATTGCACCACTCAGAGCAGCTCCATATGTGTTGCACGGTTCCGATTGCTCCATAAAGGTTTCACTACATGGCCGCCACCACATCGATTGCACTGCACAGGTTGGACAACATAGGTTGCACTACATAGACTGCACCACATAGATTGCAACATTTGGATTGCTCCACATAGATTGCACAACGCATGCGTCACTAAAAGCACACTGTGTGGGGTCCGCCCTGGCATAGATAATGAATACATACGTACATATGCAAATCTACTTTTGGGGAAACTGCTTACATGCATAAACACGTACGGTCCGCAACTGTTGCTTAGCGTGTCGAGACGGCGGCCCCGGCGACACGCTATGCCTTCCAAGTGGAAAGAGTGTCGCGTCGCTTCGCGGGCAGGGAGGCTGGGAAAAGCCTGGCATGTGGACGCCTGGGGGACGCGAAGCGGACACCGTTTGGCGCCGAGGCGTGGTGGGCCAGAACCTGTGGAGCGACACGCCAACCCAACGTTCCCGACCGTATACGCACACTGCCGCACCCCGCGGCGCGGCGGTGCTCTGCCGCACATCGGTTCTGTTCCTGCACAGTCTCGCTGCCCTGTCCGGTTGCCCTGCGCGATGAAAGCATGAGCGCGAGGAGGAGATGGTAAGGGGAGGGGCAGGGAGGAGAAGGCGGCGGCCGAGTGGAGCAGAGAGGCGGAGGGGGGGAGGACTGAGGATGAGAGGGGGGGGAGGACTCAGAAGGAGGAGGCACGATGGACGGGGGCTGGCCATCGCTCGGACGTCCATTCCCTGTGCTTTTTTCGGTTTCGTGCGTGGTTTTTTCGCCAAATGATCAAGGATGCTCCTCGATGGTCCTCGCCGAGAGAGAAAAAAAAACACGTCCGAGCGATGCCAAGGGGGATGGTTGATCTTCGAAACTCGACCCTCGATGTCTTCGGGCAACGAGCGAACGAACCTCGGACACGTGCGAACTCGGCCCGGGAGCCCGCCCTTGCCTACCCGGGCGTGCCGCGTGGAGGCCGCAGCAGCCCGTGCGGGGTGCGACGGGAGCGCCGGCGCGAGGACGGCACCTGCACACCGGCACCGAGCCTGGCCAGGCCAGTCCTGGGCCGAGTATCCGTGCATTCGGGGGCGGCCAAGAGGGGGGTGTCCAAGAGGGGGGGGGTGCAAATCCTGGCCCGCGGCATGTGCGCGGCCCAGCGGGTGGACCAGGGACGTAATGAAATAAGAAGGGGCGCCATGGAATCTGGGGAGATGTCATGGCCCCCGCGATGAGATCCCCCCGGTCATCACCCCCCTCTCTGCCGCCCCCGATGCGTACGCGCTGTCATTCTGAGCGGGCCGCGCAGGCATGCACCGATCTTGGGCCCATGGGGCGCCTGGCCGCGGGCTCGGGATGCGCCTGGGCTGCGACCCTGCGCTGCGCCTGGGGTGTCGTCGTCTGAGAGGGAGAGCCTATGGGCTCACTGAAGGCACCGACTCCACGCAAGAATCTGCCACCGCAGGCGCAATTCCTGCACCGCCTGAAACACCCACTGCTGCTTCCAGAAACTGCTGCCTGCAATACAATGCACTGCTTCTCCGTGACACCAACAGCTCCACCCCCACCGGGGAGATCTTGGCCCCGCTGGCCCACCTGCCCCCCCCCCGCCCCCAGACCCCCGACGTCATGTCTCTTTGTCGCGACCTAGACCCCCCGAGGTCTGGACCCCTTCTCCGGGACCGGCTTTGCATCCTGAGTCGTTTTCCGACGGCCCCGAGACCAGGGAAGGGTCCATGGAGAGGCCAACAATGGCAACAAAACCTCCCGTCGTGATTTTTGTCACAACGCGAGGAGGTCTGGACCCCCCACGTGGGGACGGGTGCCACCTCCTTCGGGCGCCGCGGCCCCCACCCACGGGGGGGCAAGCTGGGCGAGCCGACCTGCCCCGTCCCGGCCTCGGCGGTATTGCAGGATGGGGCCCTGAAGGACGGGGCCCTCAGGACCGGGGGGCCTCGAACAACACACATCCACCCTTGGGGATCCCTTCCTATCCTCAGGTCGGGCCTGTCCCCCTGCAGGGGGATCTTGGGCGACAAAACCAAACATATGAAAACATGCTCCCAAGTAGCAAACAAAAATACGAAAAGAATCCTCCCCAGATTAATTTTTGCCTATTTTTGAATATTCCTCCTGCAGAGGGACAGGCCCGACTGAATCCAATCCTTAGGCCCCCGTCCCTCGGGAACCCCATCTCTGAACCACCGACAGCAGGCGCAGGGGCGGGTTCCGACGCTCGCCGGCTCACTCCGCTGGCCGCGATCCTGCCGCGAGGGTGCGGCACAGAGGCCGCGGCTGGCGGCCGAGCGCCGGGCGACTCCGGGGTCTCCGGGGGCGTCGGGCAGCAGTACGGCGACACCTCTGGGTCCGAGTTGTCGCGCCCCACCTGTGTCGGGAGTGGCCAAGAGGGGGGTGTCCAAGAGGGGGGGGGTGCAAGTCATGACCGGCGGCATGTGCGCGGCCCAGCGGGGGGGCCAGGGACGTAATGAAACAAGAAGAGGCGGCATGAAATCTGGCGAAATATCATGGCCCCCGCCATGATACCCCCCGCCCCCTAGTCATCACCCCCCTCTTTTCCGCCCGCGACTGTAGGGGGGGGGGCCACGGAGGACGCAGTGCGCCCAGCCAGGAGCATGAGCACGAGCCGCCTGCCCGCGAGGCCCGCCTCGGGTTATACGAGCGCTCGCGCCACGCAGGCGGACTCGAGGCCAACGGAGCGTACCGCACACGCAAGCCTTTGTTGCTGCTTCCCCTCCGGACCATCTCGGGAAGGTGCCAGCGAACGGATGCGCCGGAGAGGGGGTCCAGAAGAGAAGCGTCAGCGCAAACGGTGGCCCGAGGCGTGTGACGCGAACGAGGGGGGTTGCAAGGAAACGCGCTGGAAGAAGATGTGGGGGGGCATGATCTCTCGAAGATCTGCCGTGGCCCAAGCTGCGATGTATCCGCACACGGAAACACCTGTCGTCACATCACCCCGCACCTTCGATGCCAGGTGGCTTTCGGGTCATAGCTCGGACCTCCAGCGTCAGTTCGGGACGATCCGGGCGCCTTCGGAAAGTTCTCAAGAACCGCATCTGCGGAAAAAAACACTCCGAGGCGAGGCAACCCTGAAGAACCGACGAACACATCCTCCCCCCTCCCCTTCCCACGACGAACGCTCCCATGTCTAGCGAAGGCGCCAGCGAAGCACTGGCCACCGATCCTAGCCAAGGCCGCCTTGGCTTTGGGACCGGTGTGTATGCCTGTCTCTGGCTTGGCGAGGAGGGCCTGCCGAGGGCCAGAGCAAGGGGGAGGCGAAAAAGAAACCGATGCCCATGCCCCCCCTCAAAACAAAAAAAAGGAAAAATAATAAAGAATCACGAGACGTAGAAGAAGAAGAGCACCTGCATCAACAGAAATTTCCGGGGCTCCGCGCGGACTTCTTCGATCGGCGTGGCTCCTGAGACCCCCGAGCCCGTTTCCTTGAGGACCCGTGTCCTCCATGGTGGTCGTGGCGAAAGGGAGAGCTGACGGGCGGGAGCGGGGTATTGCCGCCCCGGCCACGGCCAAGTCGTTGTTCCACTTCGAGTCGACCAGCTTCTGGCACGGTGCGTAGCACCCTTGGGAGCGCAGGGGGGGAGGAAGAACGAACGGGCCACTGCTCGGGGCCGCCCCAGAGCCTACCGGGCGGGATATCGATGCGGATGTTAACAAAAGCAAATCTGCATTAACGACGCGTGGATTGAAAAGTCAATGCGGTCCGTCGCCAAATCAAGCGGCACAGGCCTCATGCTTCAGGCCTGCCGTCACCGATCCATGGGTCTGGCACCCACGCGCACAATCCACGTCCGGAATGATTTTGTTGCCCGAGGCAGGGCTGTGAATGCTGTATGTTGTCTGTCACGCGTGTCCAATCCAGTTATTGAGCATATCTGCGTACCACAAGATTTGGGACTATCACGTGTCTACATGTAAACCCATTAACTCTCCACCAGCGTCCCCATCAATTTGCCTGGGATGGCTGAGCCCCTTCTGAGGCCCAATCACACCCCGAACACGCGCAAGCACACACGCACTTACACGCACGCACACACACACACATGCACAGACACACACACACACACAAACGCATAAACACACACACACAAACGCATAAACACACACGCACGCCCTCAAACACACACGCACGCGCTCAAACACACACACACACACACACACACACACACACACACACCACACACACACATACACACGCGCACAACACACGCACGCACGCACACACGCACACACGAACGTACGCACGCACGCACACACACACACATTCACACACACACACACACACATTCTCACATTCTCACACACACACACGCACGCACGCCAACCGCACGCACGCACGCACGCACGCACGCACGAACGCACGCACGCACGCACACACACACACACACACAAACACAGACACACACACACACACACACACACGCACGCACGCACGCACGCACGCACGCACGCACGCACGCACGCACGCACGCACGCACGCACGCACGCACGCATACACACACAAACGCACACACACAAACGCATAAACACACACGCACACACACGCACACACACACACACACCCGCACACGCACACGCACACGCACACACACACACACACACTTGTGGCGTCGCGGCCCCTGGCGCGGCGTCCAAGCCGCGAATGTCCGGCAAAGAGGCGCGTGCGCGCCGTGAAGAGCGCGAGATAGTCGACCGCCTTCCTCCAACTATCATCTGAGAGAAAACCCTACGGTCTCAACGCATTGAAAGTGGATTCCTGCGTCAAGAAAAGGGCTTGACCCAGCTCTTGAGCGCCGCCTGCAAGCTGGGCCCCAGGGGGCCCTGCGGGCCATACCTTGAGAGACATTGCAGACATTGGTAGATGCTGATGTTGCGCGGGTGCGCAGCAAAGAAAAGGAAACGCGCAGCGGCCGCGATGGCATGTGTGCGGCGAGGCGCACGTGGCCCAGTTGCCCTGGCCTGGCCCACGCGGGCGCAGACACTACGGTGATGGCATTGGCATTGGATAAGGAAACCTTCGATGAGGACTCCAGCGTCTGGAAGCCAGTGGAATCCAGTGGCACTCCAATCGTGGATCGGCCATGGACATCCCCGCCGCCCCCCATTAGATCAGGAATCCTCCAGGGTCCGGCGCCTCCTGGGACCATTCCTTCACGAGCCCCTCCACCGCATCGCCCAATTACAAATTGAAGCTGCCAGGAAGCGCGCGCGCAGCCCCCTTCGACGAGGCGAGAAGGGCGAAGTTAAGAAAACCGACAGCACCTGTCGAGATGACACTCCACGCCCGTTCCCGCCTGCGTGCTTTTTGCTATCAACATCACCCGACCGACCTGAGATCAAGATGCCGAGCGGGAGTAAGATCGAAGACGGGGAAAAACATGTTGGAACTCTAACGAACTTTCGAATTTCAAGGAACTGATGTTTTACCGACCGAGATTATGCAAAACTTCCGTCGATACTTTCGGCCCATCTACAGTCGGGGCATTGACCTTAGGAACCCTGAATAAGGAACGAGGCCCCGTTTTTCCCAGAAGTGAAACTTCGGTTTCCCAAGGAAGCCCTAACAGGAAAACCTGAGGCAAACTGTTAAATCATCGAGGGACACTGAGCCCCTCCCCCAACGAATGGGGTTGCTTCGTCAGCGCCGCGACTGTAGCCTCGGGGAGGGGGGGGGCGCGCCAGCCAGCGCCGGGGCGAAGCCTCTGCAGCTCGCTCGGCGGGGCGGCGCCCCCGGGGGCCTCTCGCGGGAGCGCCGCCCTCGAAGGCCCGCCACCGCCCGGCCGGCGCACGGGGGCGGCGTTTTCTCCCGCCGAGCGAGGCTGGCCCAGGGAGGAGGAGGAGGAGGAGGAGGAGGAGGAGGAGGGAACTCCGCCTCGCATTGGCGGGGCCGGCGCGCGAGCAACCCGAGGGGCTTGGGCCGAAAGCATTCTGCTGCTCCCCTCGCACGGAAGGACCAGCTCCCAGAAGTCACGTCGAGCACCCAGGAACATGATCGAAACGGTGTCGAACGAGCATCGCCTCCCAGGGTCCGGCACGCGAACACCTTAGACTTTCTGAATTTCCTTGGCGCTCGAAATTTTGGCTGGTGATCCAGCCGGACGTTAGGTCGGGCATGTCCCCCTACAGGCAGATGTTGGGCGAAAAACAGTCACACATAGTTAGGACATCGTCGACCGACTACTTCTTGCCTATTTGTTCATCTTCATCCTGTAGAGAGACAGGTCCGCCTCAAGCCCAAAGCAGGTTGGAACAGCATTTTGGACGCCCGAAATGGGCACGGGAACAATGGGCACAATGCCCAACAACAAATGTTGTCCGGAACAAACAGCGGCCGCTGTTTGGCAGGCGGCCTTCTGTCTCAAACGGACACAACCCGTGGCGACGCCGACAGCGAATCCTGTTCAAAAGGATCAAGAACTGCTGCCGGTCTTTGTACCCATTCCTTCCGTACCCACGTCGGTCGTCCCGAAGCATGACGACAACCAAAAAACTGGCCAGCGCCTCCGGGCCGCGCGCCCAAGCGTGGACCTCTCTCTCGAGGCAAAAGCCGCGCCCCGCCGTGCGGGGCGGGCCCGCCCGGGGCGCGCGGGGCAAACCCCGGGGGGGGGGGCCGACGGCGCTGCCGCCCGACGTGGTGCGCTCCTCCTCCGCGCCTCCTCTCCTCCCCGAGGAGGAGAAGGAGGCGGAGGCAGAGGCGGAGGTGGAGGCGGAGGAGGAGGAGGAGGAGAGGAGGAGTAGGAGTAGGAGTAGGAGGAGGAGGAGGAGGAGGACCTTTCCTCCCGCTTCGGGCCCCCTTCCCAGGGGTCCTGGCTAATTATGCCCGATCTCCTTCCCCCTCCTCCCGGGCTCCCTCGTCGTGCTCGCCCCCGCCTTCCGCGCCCGCGTCGCCTCGTCTTCTGCCCACGCCCCAGCACCGGCAACGGGCGGCAACTTCCTGCCCCCCCCCCCGATCCTCTTTGCAAGCGATGTTCTGGTTGATTCGCAGGCACTTTTATGGCCCACCTGGGGCATACCATATGAGGGAGGGGGAGCGATTCTCCCCGAAACGTCGACCTGGAATCGACGAGACCTCCCCGAGAGATTGGCGATAGGCCCCCGACAGCAAAAACGCTCCCTGGGCGGGGTGGGCTATAATAGTGCGACCCCGTCAGCGACGACGTGGGCCATGACGGGTCGATGCAACCTTCTCTGGGCCTGTCCCCACCGAGCGCTGCCCCTGAGCAGGGGTGCTTACGAGAGGCCCCCCCCCCGGCGGTGCACCCCCGATAGAGGCCTCCTGGATGGGGTCGGAGTAGACAGGGTCGGAGGATCGCGCTGCATCGGCGACGCATCAGCGATGCATCGGCGATGCATCGGCGATGCACCAACGATGCATCGCCGACGTCGGCGACGCATCGGCGACGTCGGCGTGGAGAAAATCGGGCTCCGCATCGAGCCGCATCGCCGATGCATCGCCGATGCGGCGCGATCCTCCGACCCCATCTACTCCGACCCCATCGAGGAGGCCTAGACCCGAGGCCTCTTTCTCTTCTGAACGTCAACTGTGCTTCCGGGGAGACTGTCCCAAGAAACACTGCTGCTGGAGAAGCTTTGCTTCTGGGGAAACGCCCCCCCCCCGAATCTACACGCCCCCTTTACGTAAGGGGGCATGGGGATTCAAGGGGCGAGACGTCGCTTGCGATTGACGGGTTGGCTCCCCCGGGGAGCCCGCATTCACGCGCCCGCCTCGGGAGCCCTGCGGGTCGGAAAGGGGAACAACGCCAGCGTCACTCCGGTCGGGCCGCCCTATGAGCGCGCTACTGACGCACCAGTGCTACGCCTGTATGCAAAACACAAGGGACGCATGGGGGCACAAACTCACACCGATGCCACTACTCCGCAGCCTCTCCCCGGATGCCTGCGGACCAGCATGTCGAGGAAAATCCACCCTCGGAGACGAGGTCTCTCTGACATGCAGCAGCATCGGTATTCGTCCTCTTCTGGAATGAACAGCATGCATACTTTGAGGAGGAGGAGGAAGAGGGGGAAGAGGGGGACGAGGAGGAGGAGGAGGAGGAGGGAGGGAGGCCGAGGCGGAGGAGGAGGAGGAGGAAGAGGAGGAGAAGGAGGAGGAGGAGGAGGAGGAGAGGACGACGAGGAGGAACAGGCGGATTAGGAAGAGGAGGATGAGGGGGAGGAGGAAGAGGACGCCACTGACACTCTCCGCCCCTCCCGCACGGGGCCCGCACTGCTGCGCCTGAGCGCGATGGCCGCGGGAGGGCGAGCAACCCTTTTGAGAGCCGAGCGGGGAGCCTGGCGACAGCTTCTGGATCGATGTGCCGACGGGCAAGAATGCAGAGTCGGCATACACGGTGATGGCACTGGATAAGGAAACCTTCGGTGAGGAATCCAGGGTTGGAAGCCAGAGGAAGGCCAATCGTGGACTTGCCATGGATATCACCGCCGCCCTCATCGGATGATAAGGAACCCTCCAGGGTCTCAAGCCTCCTGGGCACATTCCTTAACCAACTTCCCCACCATAGGCTGGTAACGGAGACGGCTCATCCCCCGGGTCATGCTCACATGCCCGACGATGCTTTGATTTCATCCGGCTGGTTCTACCATGGATCGGCGGTGGACAAACCTCCCTTTAGTAAAGCTCCCCTTAATGAAAACGGCCTGGGACCGAAACCGACGGACCTCAACCCGCAAAAATGACGGCCGCGACGCCCTCTCGCGAACCGAAAACGGCCAATTCCTTGATCGACGTGTCAAGGTAGGAGGTCTATCCACCTCCAAATAGATTTCGGCCGCGGGGGCCTGTCGTGTCCGCGGGGCCATCGCGACTGGATCCAGGGCGAGCAACTTGCCCCGGGGAAAGGGATCGGGACCTTCAGGGCCGCACATTGAACGAACCGTACCGTTGGATGGGTGCACAACCTCCTCCTCCTCCTCCTCCTCCTCCTCCTCCTCCTCCTCCTCCTCCTCCTCCTCCTCCCTCTGCGCGGGATGGGCTGGGAGCGGCCCCGAAGCGACGTCATTAGCTTTTTTCTCTCGCGGACCTCCACCTCCAGAGGTTGACAGTCTTCCTGGGCATGCACAACCTCGTGTGAACCCAATGTCTCCCCGTGCACCTCCTCTCCCCTGGAAGAGATCAGCGAGATCCTGAGACCACGTTCGTGTGGGGGTTCGTCGCCTTCAGGTCTACCGTCATGCCCGCGGCGGTAAGCTCCTGTCGACCGCCGCGCAAAACACACGCACTGTTCTCACGCCTGCCGACCGGGCCATGGCTGCCCCCAAACCGGTTCAAGCGAATCCCCACTCACTTGAATATCAGACGAGAGAGAAACCCCATGCAATCAATGGATCGACCGGGAACCCAGGAACCCGGGGACCCGGAAACCACCGCAATCGGCCCCTGGAACCAATAACCAAGAATCCGGGAACCCGGGAACCCGGGAACCCAGCTGGGCAACTTACGCCAAATATTTCAATATCCGCTAGGACCGCTTCAGTGCAAGCACTGATTAGGGAGATACGAACACCTCCCGATCTCTGCTTCTACCTCCGTTGGAGAAAAAAACAGCACAACACATCCACCGCAGCGGAACTGGCGCAACCGAGAGCGAATGAGCTCACACATAATGCCATTCGTGCGCGCGAGTGCCGAAAATGATTCAAAGAACGCCCGAGCGTCCGAAGGATGGAGGAGGAGGAGGAGAGGACGAGGAGGAGGAGGAGGCGGAGGAGGAGGAGGAGAAACGACAAACCCCGCGAGCGCAGCGCACCGTCAGCGGCAAGAAAGGCATCCGATTAGGTAGAGCTCCGCAGGGCCTGAACGTTGTGGCGGTGCACTGGCCATCGCTCGGACGTCCATTTCCTGTGTTTTTTTTTCGGTTTCGTGCGTGGTCTTTTCGCACGATGGTCCAGGATGCTCTTCAATGATTCCCGCCGAGAACAAGTGCACACGTCCGAGCGGTACCAAGTGCATGGTCGCTAACGCATCCCTCCAGCCCTGCCCCGAAGTCTCGCGACAGAGCCAGCTCGTTTCTCTGCCAAACTATATTAAGCTTAAGTCGGGCCTGTCCCTCCACAGGAGGAAGATTCAAAAATAGGCAAAGCATAGTCTGGGGACTATTATTTAGCATGTTTGGGATGTTTTTTTTTGTTCTTCGTCCAAGATCTCTCTGTAGGGGGGACAGGCCCGACTTAATATTAAGCCTCTCCTTGCAGACCCCCCTCTTGCTGCGCGTACGTCGCGCTCTTCCACTCGCCCACGCCGCCGCTTCCACACATGGTGCGCTCACATGACCTGCCTGCGTGCAGTCTGCACCATAGCTGCCATGTGTTCAGATCTGCACCTCCATTCACATATGACAAGCGCATGTAAGAGAAGTGCGCCTCGTCGCTGGGGCATAGCGCAAATGACAGCCGCCGGCAGTCGATGGTCTCCACCCAATCTTTGTCGCAGCCCGTGCCGCCGTTCCGATTGATGACGAGTTGGAATGGAAGAGTAAACCTGCGGAGGCCAATGTGAACTATGTCATTCGCAAGACGGGGTGGAGTCAGTTGGGGGCGGCAATGCAAGAACGATCACAATGCGGCTCAGGCAAGCACGCATGGTCGCTGAACCTCGAAGTTCTAATCCATACTGCTGAAAAGTGTCTTAGTGTCGCACCCGAGCGGTCACACTTAAACGAACACCTGACAACAACATATGAGAAACATGCACATGCTCAGCCGACGTCGATTCAAACTGGCCGGGGGTCGATGTGCATGGCGAAGCACACAACGGGACAACACGAGGCCACGTGAGGCAAACATGATACCATGATGAACATGTCCGCTACCGTTGGGCAAATCCCACCGTCCCAAAGGTAAGACATAACATGAAGGAACACCAATGCTGGTGCGATCACTCTAACCACGCCACCCGGAATGAGAAACCGGACTCTGGACCTGTGGGCTGACAGGTTCGTCCTCTCGCCCGAGGTCTGCACTCTCTGGGGGTTCGCTGGAGTTGCACTCCCTCGCCCAAACAACCTGCTCTGAACAATTGCGGGCCGAATGTGCCATTCGAGACACTGCATCGCGACTGCGTGCTCATGTGCAACGTTCCGTCAGACCGCCGATAGCAGTAACGCTCTTGGTGCACATCCAGAAGCCACTTGGCTGAAACAACGCGCACCACGGGTGGGCAGCGAAGAGGCGGGCCCCAAAGGGGTGGGGGCAGGAGTATGCGGCCAGATCTTTTTTGCGTGGCGTCTCGCGGCGGCGGCCCCGGCGACACGCTAATGCCCTGCAAGCGGATATAGCGCGTCGTGGTTGGCGTGCCGTGCCGAAGGGTGGTGGACCAGAGCTCGAGCAGGGCATCGACTGCATAATAATATTACCCCAACGTTGATCTCCCGTCGAATGTAGGGCTCGTTGTGCGTTTTATGGGGTTCGACGGGACAATCCAATTTGGGGTGAATCGATTATGTATAAAGGGAAATTAGGACACACAAATAAATACACACAAATAAAATTAGTCCCCATATTTTCCCATATTTTCTGGGTTTTTGTCTTCTCCCCCAATTCCCATATTTTCTCATATTTTCCTGGGAATCGAGGATTAATTGTGTCTGTGTGTTTTTTTCCCTCCTGAATGTAGTCGATCCCCTACTCGACACATCGGCGGAACGGCACCAAGAGCAAAACGCTCCTGACCGCAGGGGCCGCAAGTTTCGGGCAGAGGGGGTTATCCCTGTGGCGGGGGGAAAGGACGAGGAGGATGAGAAGGAGCAGGAGCAGGAGGAGGAGGAGGAGGAGAATGAGGAGGAGGGCGAGGAGGAGGAGGATCGATCGATCGATCGGGCTCTCGGGCCAGTTCGGTGCTACGCTCGCTCTGGGCTCTGCGCTGCTTTACAACATCTCGTGGCCTAGCCGCGATATCCTTGCTGAGAGTGGGTCGCAGGCGCCAATCGACGCTCGGGCCCTACCTGCACCGACCTCCCCTACGCAAGGGGTCGCGGGCAAGGTAGCACCCGCTTTTACGTGTGCCCTCTCGCTCGTTCCTCTCCCCCCCTGCTTGGTCCTCCCCTCCCCGTTCCCTATCTCTTCGGTTCGGGGGGGGGGGTGCACAACATAGTACTGAGGGAAGCTCTGGCCTCGGAGTTGGTAGAGGTCGGGAGTCTCGGTCGACGGAAGAGGAGTGGGGAGGCGGCCTTCCCTGACTAGCATTCTGAAACGCCCACTAGTTCTGGCGGCCTGCGGGATCGCACGGGCTGAATCGGCCCTCGAAACTGGACAGAGCTGGACTGCAGCTCGTGGCATATTGCCTGGGGCGTCTCACGGTGAATGCGCCCTGAGCTGTGTCTCGTACCTCTGATACTGGCCATTGATCAGGCGGCTCAGCTCGCGCTCCAGCGCTCCCCTCGGTGCCGATCCTGTCTTGCGAATGGCTTCCTCCTTGCGCAGTTGGCGCGCAAGGGTCGCCTCGATCTGGTGCAGCGTGGTCCTGACCGAGACCTGGAGTCGGCATCGCTCCTGAGTTCCCCCCTCTTTGCCTTCGTTCATGCGCACCCCGAAAATTGGAATGCCGTCCGCCACAACCTCCGCACTGCCAAGTAAAGTTGTCCTGGTAGCACTTCTCCAGGCGCTCGCGCTCTGGCCCTTCGTCGAGGGCCCGCCCCATGTAGTTCGTTACCTCCGTCCAGACGCGGATGCGCGGGCTGCCCAACGACGCCGCATTGCAAAAAAAAAAAAAAAAAAAAAAAAGGATTGCAAAGAAAAAAAAAACAAAAAAAAAACCCAAAAAAAACAAAAAAAAACAAAAACACAAAGGTTTTTTTTGCAATCCTGGGTTTTTTTTTTGCCACCTGCTCGCCCGTGCCCGCGCGGCGTGGTAGCTCCTGTGCCTGCTCGTTGTACGCTTGTCCTGCTGCCAGCGCTGCCTTGGCGATGCCGCTGTTCGCGTCGACCTCACACGTCTGCAGCGCCGCCGCCGCTAACTCTGCCTGCTCCCTTCGGGTCGGGCGAAAGGGGGGGATAGCAAAGGGGGGGTTTGAGAATCAGCTCACGTAGCTGATTTTCCCGGCGCCTCCCGGCGCCGGGAGGCGCCCATGTATCGAGGAATGGGCCCCTCGGTGAGGCCGAAATCAGCTGCATGCAGCAAATTTCGTAACCCCCCCTTTCCCAATCCCCCCCTTTCGCCCGGCCTGCTCCCTGGCCCACGTGGGCGTCAAGCGAGCCGTGAGGTCCACCACCTGCGCGCGGCTGGGCGCCGCGCCTCCTGCTGGCCCAGCGGGTGCCCCTTCCGAGCGGCCGTCGCGGTTGGCGGCTGCGGTCTGGGATGGGCGGCCCTCCTGCTGCTGCTGCCGGCGCCGCTGGCGCCCACTGCGGGCGCTGGTCGAAGAGCGCCATCAGCTCCGCGCGGGCGTAGAAGTGGTCGCGGGAGGTGCGCGCAGAGATGCTGGAAGAAGGGGCCCTTGTCCAGTGCTGCATGGCTGCAGAGCCGGCACGCTGTTTCCGGTTTCGACGGGTGGCACTGGTTCCTCGTTCGAATCGATTGCAGCACCCTGCCATCATGCTTCTGGCTAGATGTTCACATGCGGTCCGACGGCTTTCAAACACCTGGTGGCAAGTAGTGCACTCGTCGTTCGTAGTTGATAGAGCCGCTAATTTATGAACGTGATGATGTCGTATGACGTGGCTGTGAAGCGCTTTCTTTCTCGAGTAGAAGAGTCCGCATTCTTCCGTTCCATCCCTGAGTTCGCATTTCCACGGTTGGAGATCCTGGAGGGCCAAAGCTTCGATGAGTTCGTCGTTTTGGGCCTGTCCAGGCGGGGGGATAGCCACTGTCATTAAGCTGCTCTGACCTCGCGTACATCTAGAAGGTGGAGCTCTTCTCTAGTCGTCAGCCTGAACATCATACCTATCGTGATCTCCTGCTCCCCGAAGATGGTTCTGATGGTTCTGAAGCTCTCCGAGACTTGGTGCGCCTTCTCGACGTCGTTCACGATTCTTCGGGCCCAGGGATTCGCATGCGTCGTCAACTCGTTTCTGTCGTTCTCGTTCTCGGGCCCAACGTTTTCCATTCGATTTGAATAAAACGAATTTCGGTCCCGATCAGTCTCCGCTCTCTCGAAACCGAGGCGACCAAACAAGGCGACGATGAGTTGTCGATGATTGCTCGCAAATCGCAGTATGTTTTTTGTCCAGCCAAGTCTGCGGACCAATGCTTCCTCCGCTGGTGGTAATATTTGCCAGAAGCGAAAGACCTCCAGCGTCGTCATGCTGCGGACGGTGCCGTCCGCTCGGCGACTTAACCGTAAGAGAGGGGACCTAAAATAGGAGGACCAAACATACGGAAGCGAAACCCATACACCGACGCTTTTTTTCCGACCCTGCGCTGAAATTCGCTCAAGGACGCGAATCCTGGTGCATACGGGATCCTGGTGTATACATGTATCGTTATTTCCTTCGGAAAAACGAAGGACCAATATACACAGCACCACCCCGACGTCGTCCCCGACCCTCAAAAAGTCGTGGGATTGAAAAAACAACCCGCCACTGGTACTGTAGATGTTCCAGTTTCCGAAAACACATCAGGGACAGGGGGTCTTTGTCTGCAGATGTCTCAGAGCAGACCGCCCAGCTCTATCATCCCACATGCGAAGACGGGGACCTCAGTGGGGCCGCGCCTTCATCGTGCCATTGAGGTTAAGGGGGCTCCTTTGTGCTCGATGACCCCACCCCTCCGCCCTCGCGAACGGGTGGGCGGCGGGCGCCCGTCTACCAAGCTGGCGTCGACATAGTCGCAGCCCTCCATCGCGTCGGGGGTCTGCAGCTCCGGGTTGCACGGCTTCCCGTTGATCCCGAAGGAGGCCTCGAACCTCGGCCGCGGCGGGGGGAAACAGCACGCAGAATATCTTAGAGTAACCATACACTGCCGGAGGTCCGCGCAGATGTCTTGGACCAGCCTGGCACACATACGGGCAACTCCGCCTCACTCATTGACTGAGCGGCGATGCGCGGGTCCACCGTGAATTGTCAAAATGTGAATGCACGCGGCACCTATACATGCGACGCGCGTCTGGACATCATGGCCCCACCACGCAAATGCACGTACAGATTCCGCAATCTCCTCACGTCCTCTCTAAATCTCCCGCCTTCCCTTGCCCCCTCTTCTTTTTTCCCCAGCCTCTTTCCCTTCCCTGCGTCCTCTCTTCCACTCCCCTTGCCACTGCCCCCCTCCTGTACTGAAATGGAAGTACACCAAGGCCCGAACACCACCCGAGAGAGAAATGCAGGGTTCTCCGCTCAACCCCGTCCGCATCAGAGCGTGCGCGGTCCAAATGCCCCCCCCACCCTCACCAAATTCTAAACGGGTTTCCGACTGCGGGGGGGGCCCTGGGGTGATCCAATCCTTCACTTAGAATTGCGAAGGAGAATGGATGGAGCCTGGTTTGGGCGACTCTGGGTTGTCGCCGCTGGTCTGGGGACGGTTCTGTTTCAGACGTCCTCAGACTTCGCCTGATTTGGACATGGTTTGGCATGGTGTGGGCCCGGTTTCACTTGAGACATCATCCGCATCCGATGGGTTGCGCCTGCTTGCCGTCGCTCGGACGTCCATTTCCCGTGCATGTTTTGGTTCCGTGCGTGTGTTTTTTTGCTCGATGATCCAGGATGCTCCTCCAGGGTGTTCGCCGAGAAAAAAGGCACACGTCCTAGCGATGCCAGGACTGAGTTCGGCCCGACTTCCCCGGAGACGTCCTCTCACACAGTGCCTGCCAATTTGGGCCAAGTCTCGGCCCAACTGTTGCTGAACTGCCCATGAACCGTGCCTGCTCTCTCCTTCGAGTTGGAACGTCCGTGAGGGTCGCCATCGCACCGTGGGATGTGTCAGGTGCTATTGGGCAGCGAGTGGCGGCTTAGCGTTGTGGATGCCACGACAATGGACACCCTAACACCTAACAGCCCTATCCTTGCATTGAAAGTAGGCTTAAGATGTAGGAAACATGTTCTAAACATGTTTTGATCATGGGTGCTGCTTGTTTAAATCGTGTTCAACACATGTTTTAGACATCTGGAATTTATTTGGCAGCACGCTTCCTCTCCATCAATCGACGTCCACAAGCATAGCACACCTCGTGGTGGGCGTGCGCAGACCGAGGTACTGGCACGGCATCATGAAGCCCCCCTTGCGGCCCACGTGTGTCACGACTGCGCTGAAACAGTGGCGGGCGGCACGGGCGCGGACGCTCCCAGCACGATGTGGATCGGCATGGGCGTGCGGCGGCGTTCGGAAGGCACTTCTCCGAGGCTGAAGTTCTTCTCCTCCTCCCCTACTCTCACCCCCCCTCCCTTCCTCCCCAGACCCCCGACGTCGTGTTTTTTTTCTTTTTCACAACGTCGACACCCACCAGGAGGTCTCGACCCATTCCCTGGGACCAATTTTTCATCCTGAGTTGTCACTTGACGGTCCCGAGGCCCAGTAACGGCCCCCAACGGCCGAACATGGCAGCAAACCTCCCGTCGTGATTTTTGTCACACTGCAAAGGGTTCTGGGTCCCCGGCGGGTGTAGGAACAGGGAAAGGCGACACCAACACCACCAGGGCGTGGAGGTGCGAGGAGCAAGGGGAGGTCTCCCTGGTGGTGTGGCCCCCCCCCTCCCGCTCGAGATGTCCCCGGCCTCCAGCTCGGAGAGGCACCGTGGACCTCGTCGCTGGAGGTGGCCCCCCTGGTGGTGTCGGTGTCGCTTCATTCCCCTCCGAGGGTGGTAATGGGTGGTGACCTGAGTAGGGGTTGAAGACACATGCCCTAAAGGGGCCCTGTAGGGCCCCTTCGGGGCCCCTGCGGGCCTCCCGTCTCCCCCATGTGCCCGTCCCGTCCCTTGCCCTTCCCTCCCCCTGCTGCCCTATGCTGCACCCTGCTGCCCTCTCTTCGTCCCTGCTGGTCCCCCTCGGCCCTCCAACTCGATCTTCCTCCTTCTCGCTCCATCGATCCTCCTCCTCGCCCCCCCCACCCCCCTCGAATGTCCTCGTCCTGCTGGTCCCTGCTCCTCCTGCTCCTGCTCCTCCCAGGGCCTCCTGCAGACTCCCCTGGTCACGAGCCCAAACAACGCCGTGGGATGTGTAATGATGCCGCGGTGTGCAATAGTGCCACGGCGCGCTGGCCGAACAGGCCAAGGCCGTGCCAGAATCTCTGGTGCGAACTTCAAGATTTGTATAAAACGCGCGCGGGCGTGGCGGGCCCCTGGAGGAACACTACTCCGGTAAGGTCCCTGGGCCCCCCCCGGACAACGCTGGGCAAGGTCGGGTCAGAGATGGCGTCGCTCCTGGGCGCGGTCTTGCGTAGAGCCCTCCAGAGCGCTCCAAGGGAGCTCCAAGATAGCTCGAGAGCGGCCCAGGGGCCGACTGGATGGCAGGGCTCAATACGCCCCCACAGACATCACCAAGAGGCCCGAAGATGGCCCCGGGGTGGCCCAGCCCCCAGGATCGTCCAAAACACCCCCCAAGAAACCTCCGGGAGACCCGCGTCCTTCAGAGCGAACGGCTCTTCCGGTGGCTGTGGCCTCCTCGACATGCCCCTTCCTCTGGGGGTCCGGGGCCTCAGTTTAGCTCAAAGATCGCGCCACGTGGGGCCCAGGAGGGCTCCAACACTCCGAATGCTTCCGCGACACATCACCACTGGGACAACTGATGCCCACTCGGGGCCTGGATGTTGGTGTATATGTTCGCGGGCCTAGAGGAGGAAGTGGAGGAGGAGGAGGTGGAGGAGGAGGAGGCGGAGGAGGAGGAGGGGGGATGAGCACGAGGGGAGGAGGAGGAGGAGGAGGAGGAGAATGAGGAGGAGGAGGAGGAGGAGGAGGAGGAAGAGCAGGAGGAGGAGGAGAAGGAGGAGGAGGGGGTATGAGCAGGAGGAGGAGGAGGAGCAGGAGGAGGACGAGGAGGAGGGAGGAGGAGGAGGAGGAGGAGGAGGAGGAGCAGGAAGAGGAGGAGCAGCAGCAGGAGGAGCAGGAGGGGGGATTCGAGGCTTCCGACGTCACCCTGATGGGTACTCGTTGGACTAGATGGGAGCTTTGGCCGGCGGAGGAGGAGGAGGGGGAGGAGGAGGAGGAGGAGGAGGAGGAGGAGGAGGAGGAGGAGGAGGAGGACGCTGTTCGCACGGGCAAGCACAGGGAACACGCGAGTACGGGACCCCTTCGAGGGCCCCGACCTGGCCCACCTCGGCACGCTCCCACGAACTGTCGACTGCAGCAGCTCCTCGGAGGCCTCGAGGTCGACACCGACACCAACGTCAGCGGCGTGCCTCCATCGAGGGGCGATGATCCCGATCTCGGCGATGGTGGCAATAGTCTGGCTTCCCAGGTGGCCGACGGATTACCGCCAGCACCAGAACCTGGGATCGTCTTCTCGCGGTGGAGGCACACCCCTGTGTTGGTGTGGGTGTGCGTATGCGGGTCTTTCATGTCAGTCTGCGTGGAGTCGGCCGGAACGTCCGCCATCGCCCCTATCAGTTCCCTGCTGGGCCGGGACGCCACATCCACGAAGATCTGGTAGAGGCCTCCCAGATGGGGTCCGAGTAGATGGGGTCGAAAGATCGCGCCGCATCGCCAATGCATCGCCGATGTATCGGCGATGCATCGGCGATGCATCGGCGACGTCGGCGATGCATCGGCGACGCCGGTGTGAGGAAACACGGGCTCCACATCGAGCCGCATCGTCGATGCATCGGCGATGCGGCGCGATCCGCCGACCCCGCCCACTCGGACCCCATCTGGGAGGCCTACACCCTGCGAGATACTTAAGAAATCATGGGTTAAGAAATTGATAGTCTCAGAACTTGAATAAAAACCCAGAACTCCCTTCGAAATCTTAGGAATTAAATTGAAACTTCAAGAATAATCGAGACTCTGGCCGAAAACTTAAGTTTTCTTGAGCATCGCCTCAGGTGGTAGTAGTAGTAGTAGTAGTAGTAGTCGTAGTAGTAGTAGTAGTAGTAGTAGTAGTAGTAGTAGTAGTAGTAGTAGTAGTAGTAGTAGTAGGTAGTAGTAGGTAGTAGGTCGTAGTAGTAGTAGTAGTAGATCTGGGCCGCAGGCACGGCCGCAAGACGGGCACCGGGGCGCCCCTCCTCACAGCAAGTCTGGGCACGAGGGGCAGCGCCCCTTCCGCCGTGGACCGAAGGCCCTGCCTCCTCTCCAGTGCACTCCTCCTCGTCCTCCTCCTCCTCCTCCTCGTCCTCCTCCTCCTCCCCCTCCTCCTCCTCCTCCTCCTCCTCCTCTCCTCCTCCCCTCCTCCCCTCCTCCTCCTCGTCCTCGTCCTCCTCGTCCCCGTCGTCGTCGACGTCGTCGTCGTCGTCGTCGCCGTCGTGGTCCCCGTCGTCGTCGACGTCGTCGCCGTCGCCGTCGTCCTCTGCCGCGCTCCGCCGCCACGCGACGGTGGCGGCGCTGCACCGACGCAGGGCTGCGGGGGGCGGCGGCGACGGAGGCAAGGACCTGCCGCTCCGTCCTGCCCGTTCCCCATTCGGCACGTGAGACTCGCACTTGCTGGCCCTGGGGAACCCAAAAACGTGGTTTAGTAAAAACGACCTCGGGCCCAAATCTGGCGGGCACAAGCCTGGAAAAGACGGCCGCGGCACTCTCTCGAGAACCGAAAACGGACAATTCACTAATCGACGTGTCAAGGAAGGGGTTCTGTCCACCTCCGTCAAACGGTACCCACACTGCTACTCCCCGGACCTCTCCTGGGGTGCGGTCTGACCAAAATTTCGAGGCGAATCCAGCGGTGGCGACGAGGGCATCCCAGGAGCCCCAGGATGCCCAAACAGGGAAAAACGAGGAACGGGTAGCAAAACGAATACCTTTGCCCCCTCGGTCCGGACCTGAGCTGAAGCTAAGCCTCCCGCTTGGTGTCAATAGGCGGAGCGCAATTCGAGTAGTCGTCCTCGCGGCGCACTGCTCCCTGTCACTGAAGTCTGGACCAACCACCCCAAGAGCATGTGCAGGTTAAACTGGAATGTCTGGCTTCACTCGCGCGTTGCGCTCTGCAGGACGCGTCCTTGTGCGCAGCTTCCAGTGCTCCACAGTGCGTGCTCTCGCTCTTCACGGTCGAACTCACAATGCCCGAAAAGGTCTCGAGTCAATTGGCATGGAGCTTTCCAGGGTCACCTCGAAATCCTGGGGGCGTCCTGCAACCTTCCTGGGGGAGGTCGTCCGGCCGCCTGCGGGGGTCGTGGCGGCATCTTAGTGCGGTCGCCCTTGGGCTGTGCTGGGGCCGGCTTGCACACGGCCGTACAATCCTCGCGACCCCTTCTCAGGGGCCAGGAAGGCGTGCCCGGCGGTTGGAAGTAGGTAGAAGCATGAAATAGGAAGGCGTTGAAAATAGATCGTGTTTCCGCCGGCCCCCTAAAGGGAACGGAAAAGGTGAAGCCACGCGATCATTGAAGTAGGAAGGCGGCTAAAGTAGATTGGAACCTGGGAGTCCCAAAATACCACTTTCAACGACCGATGGGTAAACACGCGTACGTCCAGCGGCTCGACGTTGTCGAAACGCGTGGCTGGCCCCGCTGTCCAAAAGGTGCCCAAGATGGCCCCAGGACCACACAGAAGGCCCCCCAAGATGGCACAAGAGGGCTTCACAAGGACCCCTGGGAGGGCATGCGGAACCTTCAACGATTCACAATCAAATAATCATTATTTGATTGTGAATCGTTGAAGGTTCCCGGGTGTTACAACATTATATATTATATATGTTGTATGATGTTGGCATTTTTACCTTCTCCGGGTTTTCGTCAGCCCAGCGGCCAACAAAACACCACGAGGGCGCAACAAACGACACCAAACGGGATTTCAAGCCGGCCCAAGATAGTCTCAAGATGACCCACGAAGCCTTCAAGACGGCCCACGGACACACCACGATGACCCAAAATACCCTGACCCATCAAAACCCGATACAGCAGCCGCCGCAGAGGCTACGGAGGGCTGTGGCGCCAAGCAGCGCCACAGCCGAGGAGAGCAGCAAAAGGCGCCACCCCGCCTCGGAGGAAGAGGAGGAGGAGGTACCGAAACCACTACCCTTGGTCAATCCCACCAGCCCTCTGGGCGTAGGTGGTCTAGAACAGATCCTCTTCCACCCCTCCCTCTTCCCCCTTGGGGAGGGGTTTACCCCTCCCCCTACCCCCTCCCCTGGACCTGGACGGGGGGGGCCGCTGGTAGTTAGAGCGTCCCAGATGGCCCAAGACGGCTCCAAGAGCGCCTCAGAGAACCCAAGATGAGCTCCAAGATGGCTCAAGATAGCGCAAGATCGCTCGAGATGGCTCCTAAGATGGTTCCAAGAAGCCCAAAGACGGCCCCAAGATAACTCCAAGTGGCCAAACAGCTCCCCAAGGAGGCCCCGAAGAGGCCAAAATCGTCCCAAAACCTAAGGAAAATCAATGATTTTTGCTTTCTCGCCTTTTCGCTTCCGATGGCCATCCGAGGCCTGGAGATGGCTCCAAGATGGCCCAAGAGGGCCCCAAGAGAGCCCCAAAAGAGCCCCAAGACGGCCCCAAGAGCGCCCAAGAGCACTCCAAGAGCGTTCCAAGAGGGGTCCAAGAGGCGATTTTAGGGGCTTCCGAGGGGGGACGCTAATTAAACCCCCCCTCTTGTTTGATCGATCTCCTCCAAGATGGCCCCAAGAAGCGCCCAGGAAGCCCCAAGAGGTCCCAAGATGGCCCCAAAATGGCCCCAAGAGGCCCCCAAGAGGCCCCCCGGAGGCCCCCAAGAGACCCCCAAGAGGCCCCAAGAGCCCCCCCAGATGCACCCAAGATGCTCCAAGAGGCCTCGGCGAGAATGCCTAATCATTGATTCTACACAGGTTTTAGCCACATGGAGGCCTCTTGGGGGGGGGCACGGATTAAGATGACTCCAAGAGCGTCTGGGAGAGCCCAAAATGACCTCCAAGATGGCTCAAGATATCCCAAGATGTCTCATAATGGCTTCCTCTGTGTGCTGCCCACTTCTCTGATCGAGGCAATTCCTCTGGGCATCGTTTCTGGATGGGCTGGTGGGGATTCGCGAAGCGACAACAATTTTCCCCTTTTGGGTCTCCTGGGAGGCCCTCGTCGCCACCGCTGGATTCGCCTCGAAATTCTGGTCAGAACGCACCCCAAGATTATGCACGAAAACCCGGAAAAGTTTCGAAACAGTGCCGAAACAGTGACGAACGAGTGTCTCCCGGGGCCCGACGCGTGGAAACCGTCGAGTTTCGGTACTGTCTTGGTGCTCGAAACTCTTTCTGGTGATTCAGGCTAAAATAGGCTGGAACATCATAACCCCAGGAGAGGTCCGTGACCACGAACACAACACATCCCCAATCCCAGAATCGCGGATTCACCTTCGAAGATCAGCCAAAGATTTCGGGGTACGTTTTGCGTTCGTCGTCGTCACCCTCGTAAAACCCAACCCCAAGATCTCCCCCCCCGAAGTCTCGAGGTGCCTCGTGACTCCGGGGGGCAGTCTCCACACCGCCGCCGACGTCCACCGCCAGCCCGAGGCACTATTTTTCTACGAGCGCCAGAAAGCCCAGTGGCAAAGAGGGGGAAGGAGGAGGAGGAGGAAGAGGAGGAGGGAGGGAGGGAGGGAGGGAGGGAGGGAGGGAGGAGGAGGAGGGAGGAGGAGGAGGAGGAGGAAGGGGGAGGGAGGAGGGAGGAGGAAGGGAGGAGGAGGAGGAGGAGAGGAGAGGAGGAGGAGAGGAGGAGGAAGAGGAGGGGGAGGAGAAGGAGGAGGAGGAGGAGGAGGAGGAGGAAGAGGAGGGGGAGGAGAAGGAGGAGGAGGAGGAGGAGGAGGAGGAGGAGGAGGAGAGGGAGGAGAAGGGGGAGGAATAATAATGATAATAATAACAATAAAAAGAAGAAACATAAAAAGAAGAAGAAACACGCCAAAAAGGCAAACCTGTCACGGGACTGTTGTGGTGGCCCTGGCAGGGCGGCGCTCACCGGGCAGTGTTACTCACCCGCTGCCGCGTACGCCACCTGCAGGGCCATCTCTCGCTCGCGCCAGCTCTCTCTGGCGCACTCGCTCGCGGAGGGCGGCCATCCTCAACTCGTAGCCGCACTCCGAATTGAGCTCATGCCGAACCGAAGCGCTGGTGGTCTCCATACGAAGCTCGCGACGTGTGGGCAAGACTCTCTCGGCCGGAATCGCACACGCAATCTGCTTCCGCATCTATCGATGCGGGCAGACGCCCGAAGGATCTGAATACCCTCGGACGTCGGCTTGACAAAAGGGGCCCTCAGCTTCTGTCTCCCTCGCTGTTGGGCGCATGCACCGCACTTAGTGCAAACAAAAGCTGGACGATCTACAACTCCAGAAATCGATTCGCACCGCCCGCCAGACTGATGAACGGCAAGGAGAGTGTGGCCGAAAGGCCGAGCAACATACTCGCGAAGAAAACTTGGAGTCCCTCGGCAACCCGCCAAGGGCCAATCCTTAGCGTTGCCCTGCAGCACGGCAAGACAGCATCGGCATTGCACGACTACCTCACCAGGACAACAGTCGTGGTACCCCTCCTTCCTCACGTTCCTGCTCCTCCAAAACACGGGCAACCTCCTCCACCGTTCTTCCTGTTCGAAGCAAGGGGGCGTAGCAGCAGCTAGTAGAACCAAGTTCCCAGTGTCCACCGCATCCTCCTCCACCTTCTGCAACAACTCATGGCTAGCAAACGGATGCATCAGCACAGCGTGTTTCTCAAAATGAGATGCCGCGACATATGTGATTATGCGCTCTGCTTCGGACAATTCCTGATACTGTGCGCTCGTGCGGTGTGCGTTCACATGCTCAACCGTGTGCAGGTGCGCCTGCCCTGGGAGCGACTGGCCAAAGACCTGCACATGGGAATAAGCACAGAGCGACTCTCTCTGGCGTTCAGGGGTTCCCTTCGCTGCATATACTGCGCCAGAGAAATCGAAATACATCTTGGTGGGCCTGTCCGCGACCTGACCGCAACAGGCTAGCCCCAAGTATTCTGCAACTTCGGACGTCTGAAGCATTGCAGGTGGAACAGAGCCGTGCACAGCGAGGAGTGGATCAGGCCCGTCAAGGTCCATACATATTATTGCCAACCCTGCTCGCCGGATGTCGCGCACTGCTGGTTTACTGCATGATCCATCTGTTGCCAGTTCGATCATCGAAGCTCCATCACATGCTTACTGTACCATACCTTCAGGCTCCACATCCATGTCATCGCCATTCGTGTTGGCTACTCTTGCTTCGGTGCCAGGTGCCAGCGCTGGAATCTCGCTGTCCAGGAAATCGAAGGAACCGTACTTCAGGAAGCCACTGTTCTCTCATTAATACCGCGTTGGAAGAACAGATGGTGTACTTCCGACCCACTCCTTGCAGCAACAACATCTGGCCGAAGACATGTGAATTGTCGATGGTGACTCGTATCTGGCGATCCGCATTCACAAAGTCTGTCTGTATCATATCCTCGAAGCCTCGCACGTTCCCGTGTCCAGCATTCTCCAGTAGCACAAGCTTTCACGAGAAGCTGTTGGTACGAGGTAAACTTCGAGTTCCGATCGCAAGCATAAGGTGGAAGTAAGTCATAGCTTGAACGCGTACCTTCAGGCAGCCCATGCTTGGCTGCAAGGTCCAGTTCATGCTGCCAGCGGAGGCCAGTCCACGAGGAACCTTCCACAGGAAACCTTACCCCGAGACCCCAGGACGTCCCTTGATTTCACGGTCGCGCTAACGTCGATGCTGGTCAACGGCAATGTCGGGAGTCTGATTTTTGTGGCACCGAGCTCGCGCAGAACATAGTGTAGGAGAGCCACACTTTCCTACATTTCAAGTGTGCGAACCTATCAATCGAAAACGACGCAGCGAATTGCAGGAAAGCGTGAACCACCATGTCCTCCAATCGGTTTGGCCACGAACCAGTCCCACCTGCAATGCCGAAGCCTACATCGCCGTTACCTACATTGCCGTTCGCGCGCGTCTACGACGGTGTCAGGTGTGGGGACGTCGCGCTTTCCACGGCAGGACCATCGGAACCCAAGAAGCCCAGGGCACCCTGGGGGCGAGCAGGGTGCTTCTTGGCATTGGGCCCCCACTGTGAGGAGAAGGGCGGGGATGGCCGACGAGCCGCTCGTGGAGCGCGGCGGCCCAAATGCCCTTGGAAGACGACCTCGCCCGCCCCTGCGATGGCCACCTGGATCAGCGCATGCGTCAGGAGGCAGCCGCCGGGGGGGGGCGCGGGAGGGGGGGGGACGCACTGGGCCAAGATTGAAGTCGGGCATGTACCCCTACAGGGGTATTTTGGGCGAAAAACCAATGGTTCAAAACAACTGAAAGGATCGTCCCTATATTATTATTGTTCTTCTTCTTATTAGTATTCGTACAATTATTATTATTAAGAACTATTTTTCCATATTCGTCCTGCAGCAAATGGACAGGCCCGACTTCAGCCAAGATGCTGCAGAGACCGCGAGATCGCAGGAGGCGAAGAGAAGCCACCGAGGCACAGGGAGGATGTGGACCATGATCAGGAGGTAGGAGGGCGAGGAGGATGAGGCCGAGGGGGGCAAGGGTGACGAAGGGCAGGGAGGAATCTCCCTCGACGTCGACGTGGTCGGCGCCGACGCCGCCGTCATCGCCGCCGTCGGACTCGTCGTCGGGCTCGTGGTCGAACTCGGCGTTGGACTCGTCGTCGTCGTCGTCGTCGTTACGGTCCTTCGGGACCTCCGGCGGGTGCTTGACGCACTTCTGCCCTGGCCCGCCGCTGCCGCCCAGGGTGCAGTGGTCCCCGTGCTCGTCGCAGCCCATCTTGGCCCAAGCCGCGGAGCCCCCACGGTCCCGGGGGGCCTGCTGGCTCGCCGCCTTCTCCTCCGCTCCCTCCCCCTCCGCCTCCTCCCCCCCCTTCCCTGCGCTCCCTCCTCCTGCGTCTCCAACTTCCCCTCCCCTCCACCTCCCCCCCCCCCCTCCCCTCCCCCTGCCCGTCCCCCTCCTCCCCCCCCCTCTCTCCCTCTCTGTCCCCTCTCCTCCTCCCCTCGCCCCCACCATAAACAGCAAAACGAAGGAATGCTACACTCATGTCTCCCCTGAAGTTGTCTGGGAGATCTCCTGCCCCTCCGAGTGTTTTTTCTCAATACGACTATATTATCATATATATAGACACATACACATATAAATATATGCTAACATGAATATGGGGAGGAACACACATGGAAATGCTCTGATGGCTGGTGTTTCAAAATGGCGCTCCCGCTGCAGCGTGGGCCTCATGTTCGGATCGGCGCTTTGATCCCGTCCTTCAGAATGGCGCTCTCGCCCCATCGCAGGCGACTTTTCTGGAACCGAGTCTTGCTTCAGAATGGTTCCCCCCTCGTTTCCCCTCCTCCGCCTTCCCCTGGTCCTGTCGTTGTTCCCCCCGGTCCTGCCACTCCAGTTCCTGCTGCGGCTGTTCGTCTCACCCTAGCGCGGGCCACGTTTCTGAATCTGAGTCTTTCTTCATCGTTGTCGCCTCCCCTCACTTCCCCTCCTCCGCCTTCCCCTGGTCATCCGCTTCCTCCCGATCCGTCCGCTCTCATTGTTGCTGCTGATCGTCCTCATGTTTGTCCCTCCCCCTCTTCCTCTTGCTCGCCCGCCACCTCATCCTGCTGCGCACGAAGCTCCCCCTGTTTCCGATTGCGTATGATACGACATGTTGTTTCCCGTGGGAGTCGCAGTGGCCGACTACGACACGCGCCCGCGGATCGAGAGACATCAGCGCCACGGGCGGGGATGGGAGGGAGGGGCCAGATACCAGATCGGGCGGGAGCGAACCTGGCCGGTTTCCCCCCTCTCTGTACCCTCCCCGCCTCCCCCCTCCTCCAACTCCTCTCTCTCTCTCTCTCTCGCTCTCTCCCCCCCTCCTCTTCGCCCCCTCCTCTCCCTCCCTCATCCGCCCTCTCCCTCCGCCCTAGGCGCCTCCCCCCCCCCCCACCCCCCCATCCCTCCTCCTCCACCCTCCCTCCCCCTCCTCACCCTCCCTCCCCCCCCCCTCCCCCTCTTCTCCTTCCCCCTCTGCGCCCCCCAGTCCCCCCCCCTCCTCCCCCTCCGCCACCTCCTCCCCTCCCGCCCCCCGCCCCGCCCGCAGGCGGGCGCGCCTGCGGCCCGGGCCAGGGGGCCTGCCAGCGGTCCCGGTGAGGCGCCCGTGGCACGCTGCGAGGGGGGAGGGCCGAGACCGAGGAGCCCCTGGCCGAGCGAGTTCGGCCGCATCCGGAAGCTTGAGCAGGGACCGAACGCCCCGGCATGGCATTCCTAGAGTCCTGCCACGGAATGTTCTTAGAACCCACAGATGTTCTAATAACAAACAAATGTTCTTGGAACATAAGCCCGATGCGTTTAAACAAGACAGACTCCGCCGATGTCGTGGAAGCCACAAAAGGTTCTTAGAACATTGCTTGGTGGGACTATCAGCGAGCCAGGACGCTTCGCCACTGCTTGAGCCGAGCGAGTTCGGCCGAGTCTGGAAGCCCGACCCCCGTCCAACCCGGGAGGGCCGGCACACGCGTCCAGGCCTCGGCCGAGGCCCTCACCAGGGCGTAGCTGCCGCCTTCGCAGATTCCATCGAGACGCCACGCTCGATCTGGCGGCTCAGCACAGCGTGCATCGGGGATGTACAGACCTCCCTTTAGTAAGGATTAGTGAAAACGACCTGAGGCCCAAAACTGGCGGGCGCAAGCCTGGAAAATAGCGGCCACGGCGCCCTCTCGAGAACCGAAAACGAACAATTCACTAATCGACGTGTCACTGTTGGGGGTTCTGTCCACCCCCGAGTGCACAGAGAGAGAGAGAGAGAGAGACCCTCCCCCCCACCACCTTGCCTGGCGCCCGCCTCGAGCACCTCTCCTCACGACGTGCCTCCGCCTCATCCTCCTCCTCCTCCTCCTCCTCCTCCTGTCGTGCCTCCTCCTCCTCCTCCTTCTCCTTCTTCTCCTCCTTCTCCACGTTCCTCCTCCTCATACTCGTCCTCCTCGTTCCTCCTCCTTCTCCTCCTTCTGCTCCGACTCCTCCTTCTTCTCCTCGTCTTCCTCCTCCTTTATCTTTTTTCCTTCAACCTTCTTTACTCCTCTTCCTACTTCGCAATCCCAGTCCGTGCCTCTCCTCTCCCTGCGCCCCCGATTCCTCTCCTACTCCTCTCCTTTCCTCCTCTCCTCCTCACTCCTACGACTCATCCTCCTTCACTCTACCTACTTTTACATCCCATCCTTCTCAGTGGCCTCCTACTCCTCCGTCCTCCTCCATTCCTCAAACCTCCTCTTCACTCTTCACTCCTCCTTTGCCTTATTCTCCCTCCTTACTCCACGTTCCTCCTCCTTTACCATGCCTATCCTCCTCGTTTCCTCCTCCTTCTCCTTCCTTAGCTCCGACTCCTCAGTTCTGTACTCATGTCTGCCCACTCCTCGCTCTACTTTTCATTCCTCAACCCCTTCCTCCTCTTCTTCTTCCTCATCCGTGACTCCTCCACTTCACCCCCCCACCTCCTCTCCTCCTCCTACCTAATCCGTAGCCTCGCTCAGAAACGCGCTCTAACACGTCCCCTGACCGCCATCTTCCTCCTCCTCCTCCTCCTCCTCCTCCTCCTCCTGTCGTGCCTCCTCCTCCCAATTCTTCTGCCGTCGTGCCTCCTTCTCCGCCTCCACCTCCTCCTCTTCCTCCTCCTTCTACAATTACACAATATGAATACTACTCTCCCACTTCCCCTGATGGCGTCCGGAAGATGTTCGGCACCCCCCCGCGTACTGTTTTTTTGCACACAGGATTCCCCGGAGTTGGGTTTTCGCTTGTGTTTTTTTCTAAAATGCTGCTCTCGCTGAGGCGCTGGCCTAATTTTCGGGCTCCCGCTCCTTCCGAATCGTGTTCCCGCTGCAGCGCTGGCCTCATTTCCGCGCTCCCGCTCGTTCCGAATCGTGCTCCCGCTGCAGCGCTGGCCCAATTTCTGCGCCTCTCGTTGTTCCAAAACGTGCTCCCGCTGCAGCGCCGACGTTTTCGATCCTTTTAAGAAGCCCCAAATCTAGAAAATGATCCCCGGCAAAAACATTGGAGGTGATTACACATCCGGTGTCGATTCGTTGATTTTTGGGGCCGCAGAAAGCCCTCCCCCCTTTTGGGCGGCGTCCTTTTCCGCACAGGATTCCCGGGAGTTTGGTTTTCATCTATGTTTTTGAAAATCCGAGTCTTTCCGGTCCTTCAGAATGTTGCTCCCGCTGCAGCGTTCGTCCTATTTTCCGCGCCGCTGGTCGTTCCGAATCGTGCTCCCGCTGCAGCGTGGGCCTCATTTTCGGATCGGTGTTTTGCCTCCGTCGTTCAGGATGGCGTTCTCGCCCCAGCGCGGGCCTCTTTCTCGCGCGCCCATCCGCCCGCCACCACCGCGCCGCACCACGCCCCGCCCCGCCGCACGCACACCCACCGCCACTTCCACCCACCAACGCACGCACGCACGCACGCGCACCACCACCGCGCACCGCCACCACCACCGCACTACCCCACCCACCACCACCACGCTACACCGCGTCACACCACATCACACGCGCGCACACACAGACACACGCACGCACGCACGCACGCACGCATGCACACACACACATACACACATACACACATACACACATACATACATACATACATACACACATACACATAGACACATAGACACATAGACACATAGACACATAGACACATAGACACATATACACATAGACACACAGACACATACACACATACACACATACACACGCACACACACGCACACACACGCACACACACACACACGCACACACACAGACATACACACACACACCACCACCGCCCACACGCACACACACGCACACACACAGACACACACACACCACCACCGCCACCACCACCACCGCCATCACGCACGTACGCACCTGGCCCACCACCAAACCACCAAGACGCCACACCACGTCACACCACAGCACACGCGCACACACGCACACACACACACACACACACACACACACACACATACACCACCACCACAACAACCACAACCACGCACACACGCACGCACGCGCACCACCACCCACTACGCACACGCGCGCGGAGCCACAGGTCCGCGCGTCCGCGGGTAGAGAAAATTAGCGCCATGGTAAGGGATGGGAGGGAGGGGTAGGATGTCAGATGTTGACGCGAGCGCACCTAACTTGCCCTCCCCTCCCCCTCCCCCTCACCCTCCCTCTCTTCCTTCCTCCCCCTCCCCCTTCCCCTCCCCCTCCCGCTCCCCAAACCACCTCCGCCGATTCCTCCTCTGAAATCCAAGCAGCAGGGTGACTTCGCCCTGGCTGCTGGCTGGTAGCAGCGCGAAGCGCTGTTCAAGCCTTGTTATGTCCTAGGGCCGAGGAGGCCCAGGCGCGAGGCGGACCACTGGACCGGACCAGAGCTAGCCAGCTAGTTTGTGCAGCGGCAACCGACGCCTCTACTATCACCACAGGGGAGGGAGGTTGTCAGCGTCGGCGTCGTCGTCGGCTGTCCCGCCGCTCGCCGCACCCGGCGAGGGCGGCAGTCGACGATGTCTCACGCCGTCAGGAATCAGGAGTCAGGAACCAGGAGTCAGGAGGAGGAGGAGGAGGAGGAGGAGGAGGAGAGGAGGAGTGAGGAGGAGGTAGGAGGAGGAGGGGAGGGTGTAGGAGGAGGAGGAGGAGGAGGAGGAGGAGGAGGAGGAGGACAACGACGGCCTCGATCCCTTTCCAAGCGGTGACCCGGAAAGCTTTCAGCGAGTGGACCGCGTCCCCAAGGGCCCGCCCGCCGCCGCGACCAGCCCCGCACAGGCCAGCAAATGCCTGCAGAATGATCTCGTGGGAGGCCTCTCGGGGGCCTCTTGGGGGCAGTTTTGAGGTCTCGTGGGAGCCGTTTTGGGGCTTCTCGTGGTGGTCTTTTGGGTCCTTTTGGGGGCCTCTTGGGGCCTCTAGGGGACCTTTTGGGGTCTCTTGGGGTCTTTTGGGGCCTCCTGAAGCCTCTTGTGGCATCTTGGGGCCTCTTGGGGCGGAAGGCTCGGGTTTCCTGTTCGTGTTCTTTCTCTTGTGCTCATTTTGTGGCTCACTTGGGGCCCTCTTGGGCCGTCACGGGCGCCTCTTGGGCCGTCTTGGGGCGCTCTTAGGCCGTTTTGGGGCAAGGGGGCCGTCTTGGGGTGGTTTGGGGAGCCTCTTTGGGGAAAGGCGAGAACGCTCAAATCCATCAAAGGTCTACAATGATTTTTGCCTCTTGGGGCCTTCTTGGGAGCCCTCTCGGAGGCCTCTTTGGGCGTCTTGAAGGCCTCTTGGGCTGTCTGGGGGCCATCTTGGGCGTCTTGGTGCGGTCGTTGGGCGTCTTTGGCCACGTGGACCGTCTTCGGGGCCTCTTGGGGCCCTCTTGGCCCATCTTGGGGCCCTCTTGGGCCAGGAAGCCCCAAGAGATTTCGGAATTTGGGCTCCGTGCCCCTTAACGGATTCCTCAGGAGTGGTTTGGGCTTTTTTTGTTTTTTTTTTATTTTTTTTTTTTTCTTTTTATTTTTTTTTTCTTATTTTTTTTTTTTTTATTTTTCTTTTTTATTTTTTTGTTTTTTTATTTGTCTTTTTTTCTTTTTATTTTTTTTCTTTTTTTTTGTTCTTTTTTTTTATTTTTAGTTTTTGTTTTCTTTTTTTTTTTTTTTTTTTTTTTTTTTTTTATTTTTTTTTTTTTTTTTTTGTTTTTTTTTTTGTTTTTTTTTTTTTTTTTTTTTTTTTTTTGTTTTTTATTTTGCGGATTTGGCAAAGGACCTGAGGACACGACCCACTCCGTGCCAGGAGGCACGGTGGCGGATTGCGTCGGAGGTTGTTCATTAGTGTGTGTTTGTGTGGTTGTGTGTGTGTGTGTGTGTTGTGGCGTGGCGTTGCGTGCAGTGCGTGCGTGCGTGCGTGCGTGCGTGCGTGCGGGCGTTGCGTGCGTGCGGTGCTGTTGCTGTGGTTCGTTGTGCGCGCTTTACGTGTGTGCTTTCTATTGGGTGTGATGTGTGTGTGTGTGTGATACGCCTTATGTGTGTGTGTGTGTGTGTGTGTGTGTGTGTGTGCGCGCGTGTGTGTGTGTGTGTGTGTGTGTGTGTGTGTGTGTGTGTGTGTGTGTTAGTATCGTGTTTATGAGTTTGCAAGGGATCGTGTTTAGAATAGTTTTCTGGATATTGCTTATGATCTTGCTTGTGAGTTTGTTTGCGGCAGTCGACAGAACATGTCTTAGGACCATCTTTCTATGATTGTTCACGATGTTGCTTAGGATACTCTTGGATGGTATGTAGGATCTTGCATGAAACCATGTCTAATATGATGTGAGATAGTGTTCAAGATATGTGCTTGGATCTTGGTCAGGATACGAATCAGGAGCCTGCTGGGGATATGGTTGAGTATATTGTTGTGGATGTTGGTCAGGATATTGTTTGTGAGAAGTGTTTTCCCTGATGTTGGCGTCGGATATTGTTCAGGATGCTGTGCATTTTATTGGGCAGGATCGTGCTGAGGATGTAGTGTAGGATCTCTACATATATACATATGTCTGTGTGTGTGTGTATTTGGATATTGCTTAGGGACGTGTTGCGGACAAAAGGTCAGCATATGGTTTTGTATCTTGCACATGTGTATGTGTTGACATGCGCGCATGTGCGCACGATGGCACGCACGTGTGCACATAATGATGCAACCACCCATGGTGGCGGACCCAGGAAGGTCAACATGATATTTGATGGCAAGTCCACCACTCGGAATGTTCATCAAACAGCGGACGGAACCATTCCTGGACCATGCTATCGATCGTCCTGTAAAGGGCCAGGCAATCAAGACGCAGAACGGCCCTCATCACCGCTCCTGGGAGCGCTCAACGCCCGATGGGGACACAAAGAAACACCCACTTGGACGCATAAAGCACCGGTCGCTTCCCGTCCCTACCCTAACGACGCCCCTTATCCACCAGACGCTCTCGTCGAGCATGCGCACGGAGCGTTGCGGCGCTGCGCGCCCATCCCCGCAGTTGGGGACAGCCTTCGCTGCAGCGGCGTTCGCTCGCTCGTTGCCCCCCCTGCCGCCGCCGCGAGTGCGGTCCTCATCGACATCGACGACCCGCAGATGGTCGACCTCCACTGGAGGCGGCCGCCTCCCGCCGCGGCTCGGCCGCCGCCTGGCTGCCTCCCCAAGGCCTGGGGCCGCCGCAGCCGCTGCCGCTGCTCCGGCCGCGGCGAGGCCAGCATATCGATCGGGATGGCGCTCAAGCGGGGGACCGATACCCAGGAGGAGGAGGAGGAGGAGGAGGAGGAGGAGGAGGAGGAGGAGGAGGAGGAGGAGGAGGAGGAGTAGCTTGTTTCTTATTGAAAAAAGGGGTCTGGCAGTACCCCAGGTTAGTTGGCTTGCCACTCCACCCCCTCCAGATGACCCAACCAAGTCGTCCGTGCAAGTCCGCGGGTGGAGGGGATGGGCGAGGCAGGCTTGTCTTGCGGCGGTGCTCCAACGGGTCCGTGGTGTTCGCAGGCGCGGCGGTGCTCGCAGGCATCGTGGTGCTCGTAGGCGCGGCGGTGCTCGCAGGCCACGCTGTGCCCAGAACGGAGACCATGTTGAGAAGCTTGTGCGCATTGTGGTGGGGTTCACACGAACTGAGGTCGTCGTGGGTGCGGCGCTGCTCGCAGGCGCGGTGGTGCCCACGCCCCCGAGGCGTTCATAGCGCTGTGGTGTTCGTAGGCACGGTGGTGGCTGTGAGGCGCTCGCAAACAAATAGAACAGTGCTCTTGGTGGACGAACCAGGTTCTTCCCGTTTCAGTGCGTGTTCCTCGAGAGTGCCGTCTGCAGGAACCCCAGAAGGTGGTGGAGGGTACAGAGGGGGCGTGGGAGTCAGCAACTGGCCCTGTAGGCGACAGGAAGGTGTACACTGTACACCTCCGCTCAGCCTGGCCGTCGCGGATCCGCGGGTCCCAACAGCAATACCATGCGATCGACGTCTAAAAACGGGATCGTCTTCACCGACATTGGCGCGTAAGCTGCCCGCGCAAGCTCGCGCGCAAGCGCCCTCGTCTCCAATGTGGCGTGCCGCGCTGGCGGCCCGCGTAAGCCGCCGCGTAAGGTCGCTATGCCATCTCGCGTGAGACTCGTTTTTGATTCTCGCCCACGTGGTGGTTGTGCTGTTCTTGTTTCTCCCCTTGCCGCTGCCGCTTCTCCCTCCTCACCTCCTCGTGCTGCTCGTGCTCTCTTGCTCCGGCGCCTCGGTGCTTCTGGTGCTGCCGCGTCGTCTCGCCCCTGGTCGGGCCCACCGGGCATCGTCATCCTTGCTGAGGAGGAGAGGCAGGGGGGGGGCGGGCTTCCCCAACTCGTCTCTTGCACGAGCTCCAGGCTGGGGTTCAGAGGAGGAAAAGGTACCAATACCGCTTCCCAGTTTTCGGCCTCCTGGGAGGCCCTCGTCGCCACCGCTGGATTCGCCTCGAAATCCTGATCAGAACGCACCCTGGGAGAGTCCAGAGTAGAGGTATCGGCACTTTTTGGTTTCCCCAGGGGTGGGGTGGCACGGGAGGCCGCGGAAGCCAAGAACATGCCATTCTTGCAGACGGAGTCTGCATACCCCCGCCCAGGCTAGGTTCTCCTTGTTTGTCTTCTGCAGGTTGGGGCCTGAAAACTGCGATCTGCACGAGCCACGCACTGAGATGCTCGGGAAGCCGCGGAATCGATAACGGGCCACTCTTGCACAGCCCGGCCGTTCCAGATTCGTGGCGTTTCTGTTGCTGTTTCTCGCCGTGCTGCTGCTTCTCGCTTCCTCTCCTCGTTCTGTTCTTGCTCGCGTCGTCAAGTACACCCGCAGTTGTTTTGATGCTCGCAAGTTGTTGTGGCGCTCGCACGTTGTTGTGATGCTCGCAGGCGCATTGCTGGTGCTCCCAAGCGCAGTGTGGCGCTCCTCCTCCTCCTCCTCCTCCGCCTTCTCCTCCTCCTCTCCTCTCCTCCTCCGCCTCCTCCCTGTGCAGGCGTGTGGCGTTCACAAGCTAGTGCGGCACAGGCAAGGTCCAGCTGCTCTCGCCGCGTTGTGGTCGCACGCGTGTTCTAGTGGCTTTCAGGGGTGTTGTGTTGCGCGTGGGCTAGAGTTACGCTTTCGCACCGCACTGTGGTGCTCTCAGGCACGTGATGGTGCTCGCAGGCCGCTGGCGCTGACAGGCAATTTTCTGGTGCTCGTAGGGAACGCGTGGTGCTCGCGACGTGGGTGGTGTAAGCGGGAGTTTCTGCAGCTATGCCCAGGTATCCCTAGCAGATCCTTGCTCGGCTCGCTCATCCATGGAAGCCCTTAGCCTAGTATTTGTTCGACATGGCTTCTTGGTGTTCTGGTGCGCGGGGTCGCCGGACGGTTGGGTGCTCCGAAGATCCACGTGCCGGCCGCGGCGAAGATCGTTGAGGAAAGTTGCGCTTCCGCTCGGACGGCGTAGTCTGCATTTCCAGTTCGGGGAAGGTGTAGGCACGTAGCTTCGCTTCTCCTCGAACCGCGTCGAACTCAGAAACTCTTTCCTCCCCCCTCCTCCCCCCTTTCCCGCCCCTCGTCCTCACCCTCCCCTCCCGCTTCCTCGTGAGGGAGGGGGAGAGAGGGTTTCCCGTCGACTTCGGCTGACCGTTTGGCAGGCTTTTCCAAGTGTTTGGGCGGCGTTCCGGGACAGTCCGATTTGACACAGCACGGGCGGCCGCATCAGTTGCCGCGCCAGCTGTTTCAGTGGGCCCTGGAGAAACGCGCACCAGCCTGGGCACCAGACTGCACACCACGCCAGGGTCGATTGTTTGATTGGTGGCCAGTCTGTTGTCCAGTAAGGTGCCCGGTATGGTGCTCAGCACGGTGCTTGCCGTCAAAGGGCACATGAGGGGGCCGAGGGCTCCCTGACGGCCCCTCTGCCAACGCAGACGGCTGTAAGGGAGGGTCCAGACGTGCCTCCGCCTCTCCGCATAACTTGCGGCAGTACAGTACGCCAGTCAACCAACTCCTCATGTTCTTCCTCGCATACCCCTCCCTTCCCGTCGCACTTGGGTTTGAAAATGCAGATGGATAACAGGCGAGGAGAAGAAAGGCGGGTGAGGGTGTGATGTCAGGTGGAATGCGAACGCACTGCGGTAGGCGGGGCCGTTGGGGTCTGTTATGTTTCTGCCGACGGCGCCCGCGCGTCTTGGCTCGAAAACAAACAAGTTAGAGTTGCGCCGTGCCGGACCAGCGCGCGGGGCCAGCGTAGTCGTTTCGATTGGTGTTCTTGGCATTTCCAAGCCCGCGACCTCTAAGCGTCGCCAGTCGGTTCCCCTTGGGAGAGATGTTTGCGCGCCAGCGAAACCCGAACGCGCGGACGCAGTGGGCCGCATAAAAACTTTCGTTTAAGCGGCACCGGGGGTCGCTCCGCAAGTGGGCGTGCCGACCTTGCGCGAGTATCCGCGTAGCTGTCCTCAGGTACTCGTAGGCGCTCCCAGATCCAGCGCCGAACGTTGCGTCACCAGGCACTTGGGGCGGCGGGCCTTGTGATGGCCGCCGCGCCAAATAGTCGTATCAGAATGAGCCACCATGTCTTGCGAACCATAACGAAAGAAGAGGGCGCTCGTGTGCGACAGCGGCCGAGATGCCTGGTCTCCTCCTGCTCCGCGGTCGAGGTGCGGCGGCCTCTCCTCGAGATGCTGCCGTGGGCGCCTGGCGCCCGCTGGTAACCGCCGTTGCCCGTGAAACTGACGCCCGACGTCGGCCACCGCTCGCTCGAGCCCGCTCGCGACGAAGCGGGCCAGCTCCAGGCCCGACGCGAAGCCCGAAGACGTCGGGTAGCGCTTTCGAACGTGAAGCTCAGAAATGGCGTGCGTCGTCCCCCGTCCCCTTCCGCTCCCCTGCCGGTGTTCCTCTTCCCATCGTCCTCTCCGCGCGCCGGGGCGCCGCTGGGCTGCCGCGCCCCGGCCGCTCTTATACCCTGCGGGTGTCCCGGCCGGGCCTCCCACGTGGGTGAAGGGGCCCTGGGACACACAAATAAATAGACACAAGTAACCAGATTCCCCATATTTTCCCATAATTTCTGGGCTTTCGTCTCCCCCCCCCACTTCCCATATTTTCCCATATTTTCTGGGGAGTCGAAGATTAATTGTGTCTGGGTGTTTCTTTCCCTCCTGAATGGGGTGCGGCTGGGGGCGGGCAGAGGATCGTGCCGCGTCGCCGAGGCATCGGCGATGCGGCTCGCTGTGAAGGCCGATTGTCTCCACGCCGACGGTGCTGAGGCATCGGCGAGGCGGCGCGATCCTCCGACGCCGTATGTTCGGACCCGCTGTGGGAGTCTTCGGTGCACGCGTGGTGGCGCTGCTCCAGCGGGAGTGTGGGCGAGCGAATCCGGAGGGGAGCATTCAACGGCTTGTTAGGGCCCTTCGTGAATATTTGAAGGCTTAACCGGCACGTGTTCGTTGTTGCGCCCTCCGTGGGCCAGCAGCGCGAGTGCGCCTTCTATCCCTCCTCCTGTCTCTACGGCCGACTCTTTTCTTCCCCCGTCCTCTCGCATGCGGGACAATGCCGCGATGGAGAACGTGCTCGTTGTTGCTTTGGGATCAACTGGTATGGTACAGGATCGAGAGGGAAGACAGCTAGATTGGTGTCTTCTCTAGAGACATGTGCGGGCATGCGCGTGTGATGCGCTCGTGTAAACATCACTTCGCGCGGTGCCACATATCCGAAAGGTACCCAGCACGCGAACCCAATTGACCCGATCCTCTTGTGCTCGCCGAGAGGTAGTGGCATGTGGGCAACAGCTTACCGTTTCCGAACGTACCAGACGTCGGAGTAATGAGGACCACGAACAGCAGCGGAAGTTCGCCCACCACAAAAAGTCGGGCGTGCTCTGGGCGTGATCGGACATCGGCGACGTGGTTTCTTCCTCCGAGCGGTCTCTTCCTTAAGCCTCCACCCCCCCTCGTCCGCGACGGTCCCGCGGCAGGGGACAGCCTGCCGACTCCCCAGTCGCATCTCAAACGTTGGCA